>JAKOGI010000401.1:80000-630000 GCA_029747015.1 Carnegiea gigantea | reverse complement strand
TAGTCGAACGCAGAAGTCACCCGTCTATGGAGCCTATTATAAGTTCATTTTGTGCACGAGTCCGATTAAATGCAGTCATTTGATGGCAAAGAAGGAGCTCCATCCTGAACTTTTGGGATGTTACCTTCTAGCGAACGATTTTGACTTCGAGGTCTGTGATAAGGGCAAATTAGGAGATGTGGGGGACCCTGTTGACAAGCCTGTTGTCCATCACCTTTTCCATCCCGAGCCCTCCTACAAAAAACAGGTTAGCTCCCGGCTGTAAAAGAGCATTTCTTGGGAGGCAAGCCAAATTGTTTTTGGTTTGTTAGTTTTTCTTTTCATTGAATGTATATGTTGTTTTGTTTTTGCTTGAAAACAAAAAAAAAAAAAAAAACAAGGAGAAAAAGCAAGAAGGAAAAAAAAAGCAAAAGAGGCAGTAGGAAGAGTGAACAAAAAAATCATCACAAAAATCACAAAAAAATAATGAGGGAGTCTCCACAGATCCCTCACGATGTCTAATTCGATCCGTAGAGGAGCTACTAGGAAAACTGTAGAAAATCTGGAGATATAGCTCACCACGAACCGTTCGTAGTGAGACGCCCTGTCTATGGTCAATGATTTTTCATACCCTTTTGATCGGATACCCATTCATCTTCCTCATTTCTTCGTCCCTTCTCTCTCTAAACTCTCTCTTTCCCTCTCTAAAATCTTCATAACTGCCATCTCTAAAAACTTCAATTTTTCGCCATTTTTCCTTAAATTTCTCTCCTTTATTCTCTTTACTTTTTCACTAAATCTTCTGAAATTTTTTCATGTCTTACTCTCTTTGGCTCACATTCTACCTATCTTTCTGCCCCAAGTTTCACCAACTCTACTTCAACCTTTATTCTTCCAAATTCTCTCTTTTTCTTCCATATTTCTTCTTATTTCACCTTCTTTTGCTCAAATTTTGTATTTTTAGTTCTTTTATTTTCCATTTTTTACTTGAATTCGATTTCGACTTTTCACTCATCGATTCACCATTTCATTTGCACCCAAAAAAAAGGCAGGAACCACACAAGAGGTGGGAACATCTAATCAAGCACCTTAAAGAGCATCCCAAACTTCCCAGACCTCTACAAACGCACGAAACTAAGGTAATATCCCTAATTCCCTTGGTTTAACACTTCCTGAACATATTGCTAGATTCAATAATTTGAGTAGTGAGTTGGTTTTTGTTACTCATTATTATAATGAGGATTTGTTGGCTAGGTTAGGTTTGTTGGATGATATCCATTGATTATTTGGTAAGGGAGGTATGAGGCAACTTTTAAAGACTAGAGGCCACACCTATCGTGACCATACCATTGAATTTTTGAGTACATTGCATGTGAAGATCATGAGTGGGCGTCGTTATCAAGAAGGATACATTTTATTCTATCTAAATAGGGTGTTTTATGAACTGAACTTAAGTGCCTTTAATAGCATATTTGGTTTTTCGCTAAGTATGGACTTACCCTATCGCCATGTCCCTAAAGAATTTAACCCGAATGCATTTTTGGCATGACCTTTATAGGGATCATAGGTATGATACAAACAACTCTAAAGGCACTATAATTAGAAACCCCTACATTCGAGTAGCCCAATGATTACTTGCCTATGGTTCATTTGCGAGGGAGGATAGTTTGATTGTGCCTCGCCTGTCTGATTTATATTTCTTATATAACATGCTCCAAATTGACCAACTTGACCCCGGTTTATACTTGGTTAATCAATTGCATAGTGTGGCCACTAGTTCCATATAGAGGATTGTTATTGGAGGCCTTATTACCCCCAGTGCTAGGTCTATATGGATAGAATTGAACCCTAACGATAGAGTTTTCGATTTCGAGCGGTTAAACTTAACCGCTTTTGAACAAATGAAATTTTGTAAGCTAGAGGCTTGTCGTATTTGTTGGATTTACCCTGGGAATGGTCTCATGCCTTTACTTAATGTTGAACGAACCACTCTCTTGAACGTGCCCAATCCATACTTATTGTCAAGTCACAATGAGCTAGCACAACCCGCACTACCTCCTCCCTCACCACACCCTGGGGTCTTTACTTCATCCCAACTGTCCTTCCGCTCTCATTATGTTGGTTTGCATTCTACCCTACAGTCCATTCGAGACGAGCAAGCGTCCCTCTAAGCTTACGTTCAAACTGAACATATTGCGCTCTGTGACTTTGTCTGGGAGAGGCATGATGAGCTCTGTGGGATGACTGCCTCCCAAAACCAGTACTTCTAACACTTTAGTGCCTATTTAGAGATGTGGCATGACTGGCATTGATGCAGAGCAACCCCAAGCTTAGGCCTACTCTCACTACTGAGGGTCATGAACCAAGTCGGCCCAATATTGACCCTAGGTTAAGGACTAGGTCCCCTTAGGTCAATATTGACTTGGGACCCTTGAAAAGGTCGAAGGAGGGTTACAAAAGGTGGTTAGGCCCAAAGTAGCCCTAAATAAGAGGTTAACTACTTAATGCTTCCAAAACCACCTCATTATCTCATTTTTAGTTTCTGAGCAGAATACTTTGCTTTATTTCTACCTTCGTTTTTACTAGAACATAAGCTCCAATTTTTATAAATTATACGTGATGGAAAGCCCTAAATGTCTATTTTCTATAGAGTTTTGAATCACCCCGAAATTCTAAGAAATGAGAGAGTTATTGGCTAAATACCGAGCAAGGGTTAGTCCAGGACTGGAAAGTGCATGGTTCTGATTATGGACTTAATTAAAGAGATTAAGGCTAGAAATTTGGGGATCAATCAACATGAAATGATTCTTCACACATAAGGTAAGAGTTGACAAGTGGTCGAGCCTCAATTGGAGTAGAGCCTACTCATGGCTCTCCAGATGATGGAAGATGAGTCCTGAAAAATGCAGCTCATGGTAATTGTAATTATCTTAAGCATCTTGATTTATTTTCTCAGGATATTTTATAAACCTCCTATTGGTCCACTTGCTCCACTAATGTACTGCTAATTCCTTGTCCCATTTGGTATTTATGAACCTAATTACCTCCATAGAAAATCATATTGAATGAATGATATGAAAGCTTGAAGCTTGGTTTTCCTCAAAATCTGAAAATCTTTATCTCTTAGGAGGTGGTGATTTGAGTCTTCCTTTTAATCTAATCATTGGTGCTAAAGCTTTAGAGGGTTAGAGTGTGGAATGAATTATCTTCTTGCTACTTATTTCAAGTGTTGAATGTTTTGCATTAGAAGCCTTCTCTAATTACTTGGGAACACTCTTTCTCTCACTATCACTTTTGGTTCATCTTTGGGGTGATTCATCTTGAACCTCTATTGGGCTCACCTACAAGCATTTCATACATTTATTTGGCCAAATAGAATTCACCATGCATCATTTGGTATCAAAGCACAATGATCCTATCGCTTGGTAAGCATCCATTCCAACCTTTCTTGAGTTGGAATTGCTGAAAGTTTTCCCCTTTCTATACTCTTTTTTTAGTAGTTCTTCCTCCTTAAATCTCTCAACTAGTCGATAAAGAATCCTAATAAGGTATGGACAAGAGATTTATACCTCCTTCATACAAGACATTTCTACCTTCTTTGTACAAACAAAAACTCTACCTCAAGATCACTTCTCTCAATCAAGAGAATCCAAAGGCAAAAGAGTACATTACGGTGTTTGAACAACTCCAAATGAGCACTGGCTTGGATGAACAACCCGAACTTGAGATTGCTAGGTTCAAAAGGGGTTATCTCCTAACATTGCTAGCAAGGTGGAATTACGACCTTACTTATCCTTAGATGATGTGTATCACCTAGCTATCACGGTTGAGAAGCAACTTAAGGGTCGAAAACCCTTTCAAACCACTTCCTCTATTCGTCCTTTGAGTACCCCCAAGGGTTACTCTGCCCCTAACAAAGCTATCACCACCCCTACACCCCTCAAAACTCTTGATAACGGTAAAGGGATTGCTAGTGAATCACCAAAGAGATTGGTATTTCAAATGTCATGGTTATGAACACTTCCAAGCGGATTGTCCTAACTAAAGGACCCTCACCATTAGAAAAGTAGAAGAAATTCAAGCTATTGAATAAGCTATCAATGAAGAGGAAGTAGAGGATGAGGATTAAACTTTGGTCACCCCAGATGTAGGAGAGCTCTTGGTGATTCAGAGAGCACTCCATGTCCAAGAGGCTCTTTGTGAGCCAAGCCAAAGGGAGCAAATTTTCTATACTCGATGCATTATTGGAGGCAAGGTGTGTGGGCTCATTATCGGTAGAGGAAGTTACACTAGTGTAGCTTCCACAACACTCATTGACAGACTTCAATTACCTATGAAGGTGCATCCTATCCCTTATTCTCTCAAATGGCTCAAACAAGGAAAGGAGGCAACCGTTTCTAGGTAAGCACTTATTGTATTTTCGGTTAGTCCATATTTTAGTGAAGTACTATGTGACATTCTTCCCATAGATGTATGTCATTTGTTACTTAGTAGACTATGGTTTTTTGATAATCACATGATTCATGATGGATATGCCAGTACTTATGCATTCAAGTACATGGGTCATAATCTTACTTTGACAACACTACCTCCACCTATACTCTTCAACTCTAATCCGAGGAAGGAAAGTGAGAAAAGCCTATTATGAGTGAAACAAGGATGGAGAGAACCATTAGTAGGAGCAAGCCTTTATCTGCCTTACTTATGGTAGAATAAAACGCAAGTGAGGGAGTAAAACTCATGCATCCTTTAGCTCAATCACTCTTAAAAGAGTTTAAGGATGTATTCCTCGGTGATCTACCCCTGGGGCTCCCTCCTTTGAGAGAAACTGAGCACCAAATTGATCCCCTACCGAGCAACCCTTTGCCAAACAAGTTGGCTTATAGGTGCAATCCTAATGAGTTAAAAGAACTTCAACGATAAGTCCAAGAGTTGCTTAATCATGGGTACGTTAGGGAAAGCTTGAGTCCATGTTCAGTGCTTGCCCTTTCGGTACCTAAGAAGGATGGCACTTGGCGTATGTGTGTTGATTCTAGGGCTATAAACAGCAGCACCATCAAGTATCGATTCCCTATTCCTCGATTGGATGATATGCTAGATGAGTTGTATGGGTCTAAGGTCTTTTCCAAAATTGACCTCCGGAGTGGCTATCACCAAATTAGAATGAAAGAAGGAGATGAGTGCAAAACCACCTTTAATACTAAATATGGGTTATATGAGTGGCTTATGATGCCGTTTGGTCTATCTAATGCACCTAGAACTTTCATGAGGCTCATGAATATGGTCTTGAGACTATTCATTGGGAAGTTTGTTATGGTGCATTTTGATGATATTTTGGTGTATAGTTATGATGAAACATCTCACGTGGAGTATCTTTCTAAAGTATTCCAAGTATTGCGACAACAAAAGTTATATGCCAAACTTGAAAAGTGTCAACCATTTACTCCTTAAGTTGTCTTTCTTAGCCATTTCGTGTTCGATGAAGGAATTCAAGTTGAAATTAAGGCTACCAAGAGTTGGCCTACTCCCACCTGTATCACGGAAGTGCAAGCTTCCATCGGTTGGCCTCTTTCTATGGTCGATTCATCAAAGACTTTAGCTCTATTATGCCCCCTTGACTAAATGCATGAAAAGAGGAAGCTTTGTGCGGACAAAGGCCGTCCAAAGGACCTTTAAAACCATCAAGGATAGGCTTTATTCGGCTCCTATCTTAGCTCTTCCTAACTTCGATCTTCTATTTGAAGTTAAGTGTGATGCTAGTAATATTGAGATTGGTGTGATTCTCACTCAAGCTTAGCGCCCTCTAGCTTTCTTTAGTGAGAAGTTGGATGGTTCGAGGCTCAACTAGTCCACCTGTGATAAGGAATTCTATGCCATTGTCAGGGCTTTAGAACATTGGAGTCATTACCTCAAACCCAAGCACTTTGTGCTCCATTCAGATCACAAGGCATTATCCTCTGTCAATGGTTAACATTAGTTGAACCAAAGACATGCCAAGTGGGTTGAGTTCCTTCATTCTTTCATGTTTTCTTATAAGCATAAGAGTGGGAAAGAGAATGTTGCAGCCGATGCCTTATCAAGGAGATATGCTCTCCTTTCAATCCTTGAAGCCAAGGTTATTAAATTTCATTCCATCAAGGCTGTATATTATGAGGATGAAGACTTCAGGGAAGTGGTGGAGAATCCTTCAAACTTTGGCTCTTTCACTCTACAAAATGGTTCCCTCTTCAAAGGAAATAAGCTTTGCATCCATAAAGTCTCCTAAGGGTCTTGATTGTCAAAAAGGCTCATGAAGGAGCCTTAGCTGGTCATTTTGGCATTAACAAGACCCTTGAGATACTCAAGGATGATTTTTATTAGCCCAAGATGGATGGGATGTTCATAAGGTGATCTCAAGATATAACTTTTATTATATGGCTAAGAGTCATTTCCATTAAGGCATCTACACTCCTCTTCTGGTCCCTTCAAGGCCTTGGGATGACATTAGCGTGGACTTCCTTGTGGCCCTGCTAAGAAGCCCTTGAGGAAAAGATGTTAACATGGTAATGGTGGATCGATTCTCCAAGATGACTCACTTCATTGCATGCTACAAGAGTGATCATGCTACCTATATTGCAGACCTCTTTTTTCAGGAAATTGTGAGGCTCCATGGTGTTCCAAGAACAATTGTATCAGATAGGGATACCAAATTTCTATCTCACTTTTGGAGATCCCTGTGGAGGCTTATGGGGACTAAGTTGCTCTTCAGCACTATTTTTCATCCTTAAACCAATGGGCAAACGGAGGTGACAAATAGAACTCTCACAACATTGCTAAGGAGTATGGTGAGTAAAAGTTTGAGGGATTGCAATGTCAAGCTTGCTCATGCCAAATCCACCTATAACAGGGCTTGTTCCTATGCTACCTCTCACTCTCCCTTTGAAGTGTGCTATAGTCTTAAACCCCTTACTCCTATTGATCTTATACCTATTCCTCAAGAATAAGGGTAAGATTTGAGGCGGAACCAAGAGCTAAAGAAATGAAGAAGCTACATGAGCAAGTGAGAGCACAAATTGAAAGCTCAATAAGCAATACAAGCAAAAGGCTAACAAGAAATGGCCACACCTTGAGTTCAAACCAGGTGATCTTGTATGGTTACATTTGAGGTAAGGAAAGGTTCCCCTCAAGAAGGAAGAACAAGCTCATGGCTAGAGAAGATGGTCCATACAAGGTGGTACAAAAGGTGGGAGAGAATGCATACAAGATTGAACTTTCGGGAGATATGCAGGTATCCGCCACCTTTAATGTTGAGGATTTCACTTCTTAGTTTGAAAATGATGAGGAATATGATGAAGATTTGAGGACAAATCCTCTTTCAGAGGGAGGGGTTGATATGGAGCAACCCTAGAGCTTGGGCCTCCTCTTACTAGTGAGGGTCATCAACCAAGCCAGTCCAATATTGACCCTAGGGCAAGGACTGGATTCCCCTAGGTCAATATTGACTTGGGACCCTTAAAAAGATCCAAGGAGGGTTAGAAAAGGTGGTTGGGCCCAAAGTAGTCCTAAATAAGGGGTTAACCACCTAATCCTTCCAAAGCCACCTTATTACCTTATTTTTAGTTTCTCGGAAGAATTTTTTTGTTTATTTATAGCTCTGTTTTTACTAGGAAAATGAGCTCTAATTTTCACCAATTATACACGTATGGAAAGCCCCAGATGTCTATTTTCTAACGATTCTTGAATCACCCCCAAATTCCAAGAAATAAGAAACTTATTGGCTAAATACCAAGCAAGGGTCGGTCCAGGATCGAAAAGTGCACGGTTCTAATTATGGGCTTAATTAAGGAGGTTAAGGCTGAAATTTTGGGGATCAATCAGCTTGGAATGAATCTCCACACATAAGGAAAGAGTTAACAAGTGCCGGCACCTCATTTGGAGGATTAGAGCCTACTTATGTCTCTCTAGAAGATGCGAGATGAATCCTAGAAAATACAGCTTATAGTGATTGTAATCATCTTAAGCATCTTTATTTATTTTCCTAGGATATTTTGTAAGCCTCCTATTAGTCCACTTTGCCCACTAATGTACAGCTAATTCGTCCTCCCATTGGGTATTTATGGACCCAATTACCTCCATAAAAAATCAGATGAATGAATGATATGAGAGCATGAAGCTTGGTTTTTCTCAAAATCTCAAAATCTTTATCTCTCTTAGGAGGGTGGTGATTTGAGTCTTTCCTTTAATCGAATCCTTGGTGCTATGGTTTTAGAGGGTTAGAGGATGAGATAAATTATCTTCTTGCTACTTATTTCAAGTGTTGAATGTTCACCACTAGAAGCCTTCTCTAATTACTTGGGAACACTCTCGCTCCCGATCTCTTTTGGTTCATCTTTGGGGTGATTAATCTCCAACCTCCATTGGGCTCACCTACAAGCATTTCATGCCCTTACTTGTCCAAATGGAATTCACCATGCATCAGGCATATTTCTCATCCCCACCCTCCTTCTTCGCCCCCTTCTCCTCCTTTTTAGTTCTTCTTTTTCTTCCCTGTTGATTTTTATGTTCTTGCATTCATGATAATTCTTTGTCCTAGCATCAGGGAATTATGTATGCATATGTATACGTGATGTGGATGTGTGAGTTGTTTGTATTTTAGGTGTTGTATTGAGGAGTACTTTACATTTTTAGTTTATTATTTCATTTTTCTTTCTATTTTTAGGTTTTCTTTCTTAGGTTTAGCTTTGTTTTGGTATTTTTAAATTTTTAGTTGCATTTTAGCGTGTCAAAAAAAAAAGAAAAAAGAACCCCAAAAAAAAAGAAAAGAAGTGAAAGATCAATAAAATCCTCCAATGATGAGTCTTGGACGAAGTAGCTTTGTTTGGCTTGTTTTGACCCTTTTCACTATGCCCATTTGTGAATAAATGTTTGATTATAAGTTTTCGAAATGTGCTACATGTTTTGTTAGTCATGTTGACTGCAATTTGATTGCTCAATGAATCTTTGCATGAGTATCTAGCACATATGATCTAATGAGCTAATTGAGTTGTGGTAGTTGTCTTGTGAAACTTTGAGTCTTATTTAGACTAGTCATTATTTTGGTCTCACATTCTTTCATGTGTGTAGCTCTTCCTTGATTTCAAATATCTGGAACTTGCTTTGACTTTTGTTTAATGTCACATTTAGCATGCATGTTTAGGCAATATGATTGAGGCATTCTTTAAATTTATAAGCTACATTGTCCAAATAGCCACTCTTTTTATGATTTATCCCTTGCTACCCCCATTTGAAGTTTGACCTTTTCTTTTTCTTGATGCAAACCTATAATGTTGAACCATGGCTAAATACATACCTTACCTTTTTAGCCAAGGCTATAGAGTTTCATCAGTGATAGGGAGTAGTTGGTGGTAATGAAGATGTTGTTGTTGGGTGTGGTTTGTTTGAATGCAATGAGGGATTCATGTGATAATTCCCTTTGAGTTATTTTGGGTTAAATTTTGTGAGTTGTTAGAAAAGGTGTTGAAAAGTGCACAATGTTTCTTGCCATAGTCGTCTTTATAAAAAAAGGAATCAACCAAAAAAAAAAAAAAAAGAGGAAACAAAAAAAAAGCAAAAAAAGAGACAAATGTTGAAAAAGAAAGAGAAAAGTAAAATAATTTAAGGATCAGGTATAAATTATATATTATGCTTCAACACTTTTTTGCATAATCAACCAACTTAGGGTCATTTTGTGTATTTGAGATGTATTGGTGTTTGGTGTGAGGAGTAATTTTGTGAAAACTTAGGTGAAGATGATTCATACTTATAGTCTTTGGCTTTGAGCTCAACAATCCCAACATATTTGCTCCACTCTTACCTTTACCCTTGGCCCCGTTACAACCCTATCAAAGTCCTCATGATTGTTTAGCGTGTATTGTATTTTTTTGGTGGCAAATTTGAGAGTCGTGTCAAGTTTATAGTAGATTTGATTTCTTTGGAATGAGACTTAAGTGAACACCATTCTATTTTTAAACACACAAGTGATGAGTGTTTCAATTCCTAAAGTGAGGGTCTACATTTTCTTTTAGTGCTCCCTGATGTATGTGCTGATATGATTGTTTAAGTTGATTTGAGTGATCGATTCAATGTTTAATGTGATGGTATTTGTTCTTATTTCCAAAACTTCATTCCCTCATCTGTTTTGTAATATTTTTCATCACTTTTGGGCTAGCTTCTTGGATTGATAGGCTATTGATATTGCTACTTATGTTCATCAGAGGAGATATTTCATTTTCAGTTTTTGGTTTTCATGACTGGTTGAGGACAAGCAATGTTCCAACCATGGGGGACCTTGATAAATGCTTAGAATGCCCTCCAGTTTAAGGTCATTTTACTGCATTTTTAGGGACAATTAGGTACTCTATGTTATAATCTGTACTCTTTTTCCCGTGTTACGCTTGGGTATGTTCTTTTCTATGTCTTACAGGTTTCTGGATCTTTTTCCCTTGTTTTGACCCCAATTGACAGTATTTTGACTCCCCATGGATGCCTCTAAGTCCAAGCTCGTGGAAAAGAAAGAAGAACCAAAGAATACCGAGACAAAGGTAACCACGGACCCCCCATGGTGATGACCACGGTCCATGGTAAGCCTGAAACTGTTGCCTCTTCATCTTCCTTTGTCTTATAGCTAAGGAAGGTTGAGCTTCAGCATAAATAGGGTTCTTTTTTAGCTGCAAGGGGAGAACACAGAAAAACCAAAGCATCCAACTCTCATTTTTATCTTTAGTTTTAGGATTTTTCTAATTTTCCTTAGAGTTAGATGCGGATTTGGAGTGGAGGCTTGGAGTTTGGGAAGCTATTGAAGACCACCATTGTTGCTAAGTTTTTCTTCCCCTTTTGTTAGATATTGAATATTTTCATTATATGTGAGTAGTTTTCCTTAATCTAAGGACTTGTTAGCCAAAGTATTGATGTTGGATCTCTAATTTTTAATATTTGAACTTCATCCAATTGGTTTGATTGAATTCTATCCTGTGGATGAATTGTTGTGAGTATGTTTTGACTAGATTTGCTTGCACACACTATATAGTTGAGTGAAGTCTGGAAAGGAGAAATTCACTGTTAAAACCACAAGTTAGAATTTAATTTAACGACTGCTTGAAAGAGAGTTGTTAGTTAAGATGAAAATATTGACAATCAAGAATCCCTCATCAAGACTAAACCAAGGATATTTAATGGAATGTTAATTGGGTTAATTTAGGCAATTCAATTTGTTTTGAAAGAAAAGATTGAAGTATTAACATGATTGCACTCCTTTAAATCACCTAATTTAAATAAAGTGCATAACTGTATCCAAAGATCCAGCTCTTTATTAGGCGAAGCAATTCCCTAGATGCCTTTAATCTGATTGAACTTCCAATAGTGAAGTAGTGATAGGTAGAGACATCCAATTGAAAATTTGGTCGCTTAGCCATTTATAATAGGTTAAAACTCGGTAGACTACACTTGGTCTGTATGGGATCGATATTAAAACTATGCTACGATAGTCGTGCGCTTGTGGTAGCAATTAGGGATCAATGAACTGCCTTTCCCTTGGCAAGCTAGAAGGAAGCAAGAAATAAGCGAAAGTTGTAGTTTTTATTGAATGTTAGCTAGACAAATTCTCACAACAATTTATAGGCTAGCACGCTGGGAACTTGTTGATTTTATATTCTTTTGGATATTGGGGTTGTTGATGTTTGGCATTTGTGCGCTAAGTTATCATGTGTATTATGAACTGAACAACTTGTCAAATGCATATTCTATTTCCAAAGTTTACTAAATTAGGTGACTATCTGAGTAACATAGTGTTACAGGCAGTTCCAGGCAACCTGGTTCCATTATGGAATGGAGGAAATGACTCGAGCCAAAAGGCTTCTACTGCAACCATAAATAAATAAGTAATTAAGTTAGAACAATCAAGCGTTTGGGGTTGTGGGTGTTACATTATCAATTGTCGATAAAGGTCATGACTAAAATGTCGCCTCCTAAAACAGAAAAGCAAATCTACGGTTTCCTCATATGTGTGCAATTCATTAGTTGTTTCAATTCAAAATTAACAATGACTTTGAACCAATCCTCAAGAAATTAAGAAAAACATCATTGATAGAATTGTATAGGCCTTGAAAAAAGGCATTTCGCACAATAAAATAACATTTGGCAAAACCGCTATTCGTACAATCATCAAAGAAGGTTCTTCTAGTGTTGTTTTATTCAACAAAAATAGAAACTGCAATGGCCACGATGATAGCCCAACAAAAGGAAGGTTGCTAATCGCCCTTGAAGGCTAGTTGTTTTAAACTGATTAGATACATGCTCAACAAAAAGAAATAGTAAGCATCGATAATAAAATGTTGTAAGCCTTGTGTTGTTTGGGAAATGACAAAAAAACACCAAAAGGGCTTTCACCTTAAAAGTGAGTCCTAAAACATTAGGGTAGGAAACATAGTGGTAAAGGCTATTCAAGCACCTATCACTGGCCCACAAGGAAAATTCAAGCCTCATTGGACCAGTCCCTACTTTGTAAAAGAGATCATTTTAGGAGGGTCATGTAATTAATAGACATATGTCGGCGTAGATTTTCATAGGTCACCAACTTAGACTAATTAAAGAGGTTTCACTTCTAAAGAGGTATAAAAAAAATCCAATAGGTAGGAGGCATCAAATTTATTGTTGCTACAACTCAACAGCATAAAACTGGTTACCGATAAACCTAGCGTCAAGAAAAGTATCACTATTGGGACCCAACTGCATTCATAGCCTACCATTGGGTCCAATAGTGCCCAGCCACTCAATTTATTTGGAAGGAAAAAAATTGGCAGATCATGTATATCAAAGAAAATAAAAAATAAAAAGCGCACAAGAACAAGAACAAAGTAATTCATTCATTCCATTAAGCATAAGTTCAAGGAGGGTTAATAAAAAATAAAAACATAATTCTTTAATGCCCAATACTACAGGGCTTGTTACAAATAGTGAAATTAATAGCAAAAAATAAAAGAGTGTATTAATCAATCTCGATAAAAGAGTAAGCACTCTTTTTCTCACCACCATGCTTATTTTGATGGCTCGAATACCCAAACCCAACGCGTTCGAGCTAACAGCCAGGAACGGATGCTCTACCAGTTCAGACTTAGAAAAATTAGAATGTCACTGAGAAAGTAAGGCTGTCTTACCTTTGACCATATTTCCCTGACAAGCGAGCGAGGAACTTATAGGTGAAGCTATCTAAGCCCAAAACGATCATTCACTTGGATTTCTTATTAGACATCCAAAAGCCAATGCTCCCCAACCACGAAACCATCTAGCAAATTTCCTCTTAACGAACGAAAGACTACTGTCCCTCCAAAGAGAAGGGCACACAAAAGGGAATCAGTAGCTTCTGAGTAAGTACTATCACACGCAGCGTCGTGAAATATGATTTTAGGGAGTGAAGTTAGGCAAAACCTGCAATGACAAATTAAAGAAAATCAAGGTACGCATGAATTTTATCAATAACAAAAGAAAAAATTATAAACATAATAAGCCTGTGATACAGCAAGCCAACCCTATTGAGAATATGGTCGCGGTGCCCAGTGACCTCATCAAAACCTAGAATGGTCTCCGCCAAGACCGTGGACAGAAGGTTCCAGTCTTGAAGATGTTGAAGAACGGTACCTGCCAGGGAAGTTGAGCACCCAATGATAGCAAACAAATAATGTCAGAAGAAATATGCCATATGAATATCAATCTAACAAGCCTATTTTAGGTTGAAACTGCTTGGCAATCCATAACAGATCAATGAGTCATCCATCCATAACAACCTTGATTGCTTGACTAGTCAAGGAAGTAACCTCTGAAGGTCTTTGGAAAAACCACCTGATTTGTACTTTGATATTACGAGTTGGCCTTTCCTGCAAGGAAACCTAGGCAACCTGGTATGAGTTCAAGGTGTTTCATGATCTAAGGGTGCAATGACCTGAACATAATTACTTTAGTTTTAATTTCAAAATTAAGCGCTGCATTTCAATTCAACATTTGAAATATTTATGCTATTAGAGGCTGAGGCGACAAAATGGCCTCGAACCAGATTTAGCAATGCCAAGTATAAAGTCATTTTACATTATTAAATACGTGTAAATTAGCATGTCTACGCAAATGATTGAAAGGCATAGTTATAAACTTGTTCAAGACTTTATATATTTTTCTTGCTTCTCCTCAACAAATGAGACAATGACGTGAATAACGAAAATAAATGATAATAGCATACAAATGTCTAGGATATTTTCGAAAAATGTTGAAGACTTTTGGAAATATATATGAGATTTCTTTTGAAAAATATCTAAGATTTTTGGAAAAATATCCAATATTTTTTTGAAAAATATATTTGATTTTCTTAAAATATCCTAGATATTAACGGGGAGGGGGTGTCAAAACTTATATATAAGCCAACCTCCCTCTTTTTCCATTAATACCCACACATTCTCTTTCTCTAGCTCCTTTCACCACTTAAGAAGTAAGGCCAATTCGATCATCGTCAAGCCGTAAACAATTACTTTTGCATGACAGAGATATATCTCCGAGATACGTTCACTCCCTGTACCTTCCGCAAAATCACATATTTTTAAATATCAAAATCGCATAATATAATATTATTTAGTGAACCATTCTGAAGCAGTGTTTCGCTACAAAGGCAACTGAACCCGCCAATTATTAATTATTAGGGCTTACGCCCTTTAATTCACCCGCGCGACTTTAGCTTAGGGTGCTTGATCGTCCTGAGATGTGTGCACTTGTTCAATGATCGCATGTACATTTGAGCTTATCAGTTTGGGTTAAACTTTGTAATAGTCCGACTCTAAATCATGTTTATTCATTTCATTAATCCATGTGATTAATTTCATCGCATTTAAATTATCGTTTTCTTTGTTATTTCAATAGGGAGAATCTAAATGGGCCTTCACATTACAATTCGAGTTTTTCTTCTCGTCAAATTCTGGAGATCGATATTAGGCTTTGATATTTATGAATTAAGCGATTTAATTATTTTTCATGACACACCACAAACATTTAACCTCGAGCATTGAAAAAAAAACAAAAAAAATTTTTTTAGCGCACTCGGTTTGAGCTAATTTTTGAACCGGAGCCAATTTAAGGCCAATTTCGGTCCACTAAGACTTGACCCTATTTGTTTAGCTAATTACTCTTAGTTAGGCCTTAATTATACTTAGTAAAAAGTAGATTTTGAGGATTAATTTTCAGCCAAATATTTATTTTGCTTAAGCTTTTGTTTTGCACCAAGTAAATTCAAGACATTTTCTCTCTCTTCTTCTCTCCTCCTTCTCTCTACCTCACGGCTCAACCAGAATAGCAGCAGCCAGCCCCTTCTGTGGTGTTTTCCTACCACTTTCCGGCCAACCTTCGGTAAGGATTGCAACCTCCAACCACCTCCCACCACCGGCTATCATCTTCCACCCTAAAAATCACCAAATATCATCTCCATTTCCACTTTTTTCAAGCTCAAAGTAAGTGGCTTCAATCTTGTTCTTTGGATTTTTGGTTTTGCTTCTTGTTTTGGTTGTTTTAATGGTGGATCATGTTGTTTTGATTGAATTAAGAATTATTTTGGTGATGGATCATGGTGGAGTTGAATTTAGATGATGCTAGGGTTAGGGTTACTTCTTAATCATGCAAGCTTCATGTTTAAGTGTTGGATATTGATTGTTTTATCCTTGATTTTGATCATCTTTTAATCTATTGAAGTTTATTATGATGTTTAAGGTGGTTTGAAATGATGGGAGTGAGTTCAAGTTGACCTTAAGTTAGGGTTTTATCCAAGAATGCATGGCTTGGACCAAACTAGTATTAAAGTTGAAGTATGTGTATATGTGACTAGAAAATGAGCTTTATTGGATATGAATATGAAGTGAAATTGAGTGTGGTGTTTTTGTATGATGTTGTGATGGACCAAAGTGTGTTTACATGCTTTGAAGGAATTGTTTAAGTTGAGGATTTGTGTGAAAAGTGAGGGAACAAACTCAAACAGTGAAGCTAGAATTTCCCGAAAAACAGGACAACCTTTGAGATGAAACTGGTAATGATCAACCCAGCCAAAAATTATGATTTTTGGTGGTAGATAGGCCAGTGTGTTAACTTTAAAATGACTCTTCAATCGCATTAATCCGAGGTCTGTGGAAAAAATTAAGGTCATTTTACTGAATCTGTGCAGGATGAACTCAAAAACTGACATGTTGGTGTTCTAGCCCCATTTTAGGAACCCTATCGTGGGAATCATGTGATGTGTCCTCACTGGAAGTTTTAGAGGACTTCCTAAACTTTTCATATTGGGATCTTAGGTCTCATTTCGAGGTCGGGAGTATAAGCTGTGAATTATTCTTTCCGCACCCTCTTTTATAAGCCCTTTTGCTCTCAACTTGCTATCGTGCCTTAAATCGTATTATTATGGTTTATATAGTTTCTTCATGTTAGTTTAATCTATTAACTAGTTTGGAAAGATTCTTCATAAGTCAGTTTTAGTTAAAAGCATCATTGATAAGAACAAGCTCGTTTTTGACCTCATGTACCTATAATGATCTTTTGAACAGAATTAAACTTTCATTCTCTCCACTTTTGTGCATCTTATTATGCCGTGAACTTGCCTTTAAAACTTCTAGGCATGTTCATTGCCTGTATCTTTAGAAATCAGCACTTATTTATCGAAATCATAATGTTTTGGTGAGTTCATCAATGAATCAATTTAATCAGTGCTTTATCACATAATTAGTGATCCCATCAGTTATCAGTTATAGGGCATTGCCCACCATTTACCCACGCGACTTCAGGCCAGGTCCCCTGGTCGGCTTGGCAGGTGTACACCTATTCACAGGTTGTAACAGTTACTCAGGGTGTACTAACAGATAATAATTGACAATTCAGTTTTATATGCGTCTCATTCCCCATTTTAAAATCAAAATGAATTACAAAGCGGGCCCAAATAAATTTTCAGTGAATCTTTAAGATTACAGGAATGCATGTACTGAGCTTTAGCTTACAGTTCGAAATGTTTTCATGTTTTGTTTTAGGAAAGTGTTCAGTGAACCGCCCTCAGGCGGGCAGAATCGCTGAAGGTGATAAGTGAGCCAGGACTGTCCATTTGACTAGCAGTGTATGAGTGCTGAGATGCTATCATATTACATTGTGTTGTATTTTGGTGTTGAAACTATTTATTTGAACTGAATTATGTATTTTGGTGTAATCCTTGAATATGATTGGGATGTGAACCATTTCTGTATATAACTAAATGGTTTGAATGGTTGTGATGGTGTAAATGCCCTTTTGAGGGTAAACTTTCGTTTTATGGAGAAGTTTGCATATATGTAAGGGAAGCCTTGTCCTTTTTGGATGGCAGTAATACCCCATTCATTGGGTTATTATCTCGATTTGGTGAACTTAAGCAAGTGAATGCAAGTAATAAATCATGTACTTTTTGGGGTGTTACAGATTTGGTATCAGAGCCAGGTTGAGATTTTCTTGAGGAAGGTAGTGTTAGAAATTATAGGGTGAGAATGGTTGTCATGAGGGGGCTATCATATACTGCTAGAGCGATATTAGGAGTGTAGTAATGATATTAGAGTTGCTTCCATTTGCATGTTCCTTATTTATGGATACGTATGCCTCCCATATATGTGTTTTCTTTGCTAGATGGACCCTTATAGCATTAATATGTTGCCGGGTAGATCCATGATTGCTCACATTATGCTGCCACATGCTAGTATAGAGGCACATGCACAGGACCCTTACCCTGAGTTCCACAGTATTACGGTCCGTGCACAGAGACTGCTTTGGTCCTTACCCCTGCTTGGCCCGTGGGTGGAGTTTAGGCATTATTATCATGACTTTATGATAACAGGGAACCTAGGCTTGGACGGGCCTAGGTTTTAGGCCCAGGGGGCTTGGACGACTATCACTACCGAGTTGTTGTTGAGAGAAGAGTTTGAGTTGAGGGGAATTACTATGGAAACTCTTCAGCATATTTTTCCACTACATCAGGCGCCTCCCCTACCTACAGCCCCAGCACCAGCACAGGGGCCACCCTCCCCGCCTGCACCAGCACAGGGGCCACCTTCCCCGCCCGCACCAGCACAGGGGCTACCCTTCCCACCAGCATCAGGTACCCTACTAATACCCAATAGCCCTGGGGAGGCTCACGTGGTGATAGACCTCCCCGACACCCCAAATTTAGTGGTGATTAGTTCTGGGGATGAGGGCCACCAGGGAGAGGAGGATGATCCTGAGGAGGATCAAGACATTGACGAGGTGGGGGTACAGCAGCAATGGGAACAGGAGGCTAATGAGTTGATGGTGGAGCAACAGGTTCAGCCGGAGGTTGGTGATGCCAAGTCAGAGGTATCTACTAGCAGCTTCGATTCAGGTGAAGAACCTGATGATGAGTCTGACCTGGATTACGATCCATCTAGGGATCATTGGGTGATTTTAGGGGTTGGTGTAGTGGTTTTCATTTTGAGCCCTGTATGTATATATGGTATGGTTGGACTGGATGGTTATATTTTGTGTGGCATCTGACATTGTATATAGTTAGTCCAATCCTCTCCGACCGTGATGACATGATCCGTAACTCTTTTTGGTCATATGACGGATCTAGTGTCTAGGGGCTATTTAGTGTTTAGTGTTAGGGTAGGAGCCAGAGCTAGTCTTGCTTACTCAACTAGGTGTAAAATGCTTTTGTTGCTCATGTATATAAATCAGCAGCTATGTATGTAAGTAAGCGGTTGTGAAATGAAATGATGACACTTTGAATTATGAAATAATCTTTGAGCCATCTCCTATGTATTTATTGGGTATGTTTATCTTATATGTATGGAGGTTCTAGTGTTTGAATTGTTCTATTTAATGTATGATCAGAATGGCTCAGTTAGTGCAAAACAACATTGAGGTTCATGTAGGGGACAATTTGAAGCAATGCCAGGGATCGGGTGATCAAGTCTCATGCCAGAAGCCACAACATGGTGACACGCTACCATTGCCCTCTGAATTAGTTAGCAACTTACGAAACCCGAGTTACTGGCCGACCTTAGTTGCTAAATTGTTGAAGTGGATTCCCCAGATACCTGCTGAAACCCCTCCTAAAGAGGATAAATTGGCAGATAGGGTAGCGCGACACAACCCTAAAGTATATGATGGGAATTATGATCCAGTGGTATTGGAAGAATGGATAAGGGGAATGGAGAAAATTTTCACAGTAGTTGAGGTACCAGAGGAAAAGAAAGTAAATATTAGGACGTATCATTTGTCAGGTAAAGCTGATATTTGGTGGAACACTATTAAGGGTGGGCTCGTAGGGCCTGCATTCACCTGGAGAAAATTCTTAGTAGAGTTGAGGGCGAAATTTTTCCCAGTTGCGGTGCAAAGGCAAAAGGAGAAAGAATTTATGGAATTAAAAATGAGCGATAGCATGTCAGTGCTACAGTATGCTAGTAAGTTAACAGAATTATCTAGGTTTCTCTCTGAATTTGTATCATCTGAAAGGTTAAAGATGAGAAGGTTTGAGGAGGGTTTGGCCTTTTACATTCGGAATCAGTTAGCTGGGCAACCAGTTCTGACTTACCAAGAGCTATATTAGCGAGCCGCTGAAGTGGAACGTGTGAAGAAGGAGTTGAGGGCCTTGAACCCGATTAATCAGAAGAGGAAAGGGATCGAGCAGGGAGCTCCCAGTGAGAGTGTGAATCAAAAGAAACCCACTCCCCCTCCCACCAAGAGCCATCCTGCAAGCTCTGCAGAGCCCTGTAGGAAGTGCAAAAAAACCAATCACACCACTCCTGAATGCCGAGTTGGCACCAACAAATGCATGTGGTGTGGAAGTCCTGAACACCTCATCACTGCATGCCCCCGATGACTAAAAGCTGTAGACAAGGGTGCAGCAAAACCCTTAGCTCCGCTCCCCCAGGGACTCCTACCTTCAAGGCCTGCAATTGCAGGAAAGGCATTTGTGATGAACAAAAAGGAAGCTGCTACCTCTGGTACGGTAGTTACTGGAACTCTCTTTTTAAATTCAAAGCCATTTTGTATATTATTTGATTCGGGCGCCACTCATTCATTTATATCTACCTGATCTGCTATACAATTGAGCCTTGAGAACAGAAGGATGGAAACCAATTATAGAATTAAGCTAGCCAACAATTATGTGATTGAGTGCCCCCTCTCTTATAAACTTATCCCTCTCACCATGGGTGAAACCACCTTCCCTGTGGATTTGATTTAATTTGATTTGTCTGATTTTGATATCATTTTGGGAATGAATTGGTTGCACACTTATAGAGCCCAAATCAACTGTTCTTTGATTTCTGCTATGAAAGCAAGTCAGCTGTTATATCAGAGGTGTATTGGATATTGGTGTTATGCTATTGACACCCAAACAAAAGAAGAGAAAGTAGAAAATATACGTCTAGTTTGTGAATTTGAAGATGTTTTCCCTGAGGAGTTACCAGGACCACCCCGATAAAGGGAAATTGATTTTGGAATCGAATTAATTCCTGGAGCCCAACCTATTTCTAAAGCCCCATATCGTATGGCCCCCACTGAGCTTAAGGAACTAAAGATTCAACTAGATGAGTTGTTACAAAAGGGTTTTATTAGGCCAAGTCTGTCACCATGGGGTGCCCCAGTGTTGTTTGTCAAGAAGAAGGATGGAACCTTAAGGCTATGTATTGATTACAGGGAGCCGAACAAGATTACCATCAAAAACAAACATCTTCTACCACGAATGGATGACTTATTTGATCAACTACAAGGAGCCAGAGTGTTTTCTAAGATTGATTTGAGGTCAGGGTACCATCAACTTAGGAGTAAACCTGACGATATTCCTAAGACAGCGTTTAGGACCAGGTATAGTCACTATGAGTTCACAGTGATGCCTTTTGGTCTCACTAATACTCCTGCAGCCTTCATGGACCTTATGAATAGGGTTTTCAGACCCTATTTAGACAAGTTCGTAGTGGTGTTCACAGATGACATCCTTATCTATTCTAAGGACAAGGAGGAACATGCTGATCAATTACGGACAGTATTGTAAACTTCGAGGGAGCATCAACTCTATGGCAAATTAAAGAAATGTAAATTTTGATTGAAGGAAGTGGTATTTTTGGGACATGTGATTACAAAAAAAGGAATTAAAGTTGACCCCCAGAAGGTGAAAGCAACCACAGAATGGCCAAGGCCTACCAATGTCACGGAGATTAGAAGTTTTCTGGGTTTAGGGGGCTATTATCGAAGATTCATTAAAGACTTTTCAAAAATAACTTCACCACTAACCAATCTACTAAAGAAAGCGAACAAGTTTGAGTGGGCTGAAAGATGTGAGAAAGCTTTCCAAGAGCTAAGACAGTGACTAACTACCGCCCCAATCCTAACATTACCAATGGAAGGAAAGGAGTATACTGTTTATAGTGACGCTTCGAAAACGGTCTGGGGTGTGTACTGATGCAAGAAGACAAATTAGTAGCTTATGCCTCTCGACAACTCAAGCCGTATGAGAAAAACTACCCTACCTATGACCTGGAGTTAGCAGCCGTGATCTTTGCATTGAAAATTTGGAGACATTATTTATATGGGGTACCATGCAAGATCTATACTGATCATCAAAGTTTAAAGTGTATCGTCACTTAGAAGGAGCTCAATTTGAGGCAACGGCATTGGCTTGAGTTGCTTAAAAACTATGATTTGCAGATTCAATATTATCCCGGTAAAGCAAATGTGGTGGAGGATGCCTTGAGTAGGAAGGCACAACATAGCTCAAACACTATAGTGATTACTCAATTAAACCTCTTGAGGGAACTTGAGGACTTTGGGATTCAATTAGTGTCCCATGGGCAAACAAATGCTCAATTATCAGCACTTATCTTCCAGTCTTCCATAGTGGAAGAAATTTGACTGAACCAGAAAAGTGATCCCGAACTCCAAAGAATAAAGCAAAATTTAGAGAAAGGGAAGTCTTTGGGATTTGTAATGCACGAGGATGGGACCCTGAGGTTCCGAAATCACCTATGTGTGCCTAAAAATGAAGGATTGAGGAAGCAGATCTTGGAAGAGGCTCACAATACTCGTTATTCGGTGCATCCAGGAGGCACCAAGATGTACAGAGATCTGAGACAATACTTCTGGTGGAATAATATGAAGAAGGATGTTGCAGAATATGTGGATAAGTGTCTAACCTGTCGAAAGTTAAAGTAGAGCATCAGCGTCCTGTGGGGGAACTACAACCCTTAGAAATCCCCACTTGGAAGTGGGATTCGATCTTAATAGACTTTGTTATGGGTGTATCCCTTTCTGCCTCAAAAAAGAATGCTATCTGGGTCATAGTTGATCGACTCACGAAGTCGGCCCATTTCCTGCCAATTAAGGACACTTGGAGAGTTGAAAGACTAGCCCAATTGTATGTTAAGGAGACAGTCCATCTGTACAGGATCCCTTTAGATATAATCTCATATAGGGATCAAAGATTCCAAGCATGTTTCTGGCCAGCGCTTTAAAAGGCCTTTGGGACCAAACTAAACTTCAGTAGCTCCTGTCACCCAAAAACAGATGGACAAACTAAAAGAGTGAATCAAATTTTAGAGGACATGCTGAGAGGTTGTGTATTAGAGTTCCAAGGGAAGTGGGAAGACGACTTACCTTTGGTGGAGTTCTCTTATAATAACAGCTATCAGTCCACCATCAAAATGGCCCCATTTGAGGCTTTATACGAGAGAAAATGTAGAACCTCATTGTGCTGGAGTGATTTGGATGAGGCACTAATTATAGGTCCTGAAGTGATTCAAGAGACCACTAAAACAATAAGAAAGATTCAGGAACATATCAAGGTTGCCCAAAGTCGACAAAACAGTTATGCGGATAAAAGAAGAAGGTCTTTGGAGTTTCAAGTAGGCGACGAAGTTTTTCTAAAAGTTTCACCAACCAGAGGTGTCAAAAGGTTCGGAGTACGGGACAAATTGAGTCCAAGGTACATTGGACCTTATGAAATCATTGAAAAATTGAATCCCGTCACTTGTCATCTAGATCTGCCTGTAGAACTTGAGCACGTGCATAACGTGTTTCATATCTCTCAGCTTAGGAAATATATTTCAGATCCGGACCATACCATTGTATCTGAACCTATTGAAATCACTGAAGATCTAATATATGAGGAGCCTCCTATCCAAATACTAGATCATAGGATCAAGCAGCTGCACAACAAGCAGATACCATTGGTCAAAGTACTCCGGACAAACCACACCTCCCAAGAAGCCACTTGGGAGACCGAAGAGGCAATGAAAACCAAATATCCACATTTATTCGAGGTAATCTTACATGTTATGATTAAGTTCATCAGTTTCGAGGACGAAACTTTTTAAGGGGGGAAGGCTGTAATAGTCCGACCCAAAATTATGTTTATTTATTTCATTAATTCCATGTGATTAGTTTCATTGCATTTAAATCATAGTTTTCTTTGTTACTTCAATTGGGAGAATTTAAATAGGCCCTCACCTTGCAATTCGGGTTTTTATTCTTGTTAAATTCTGGAGATCGATATTAGACCTTAATATTTATAAATTAAGCGATTTAATTATTTTTCATGACACCACAAACATTTAACCTCGAGCGTTGGAAAAAAAAACAAAAAAACTTTTAAGCGCACTCGGTTTGAGCTCGTTTTTGAACCCGAGCCCGTTTAAGGCCAATTTCAGTCCATTAAGACTTGACCCTATTTGTTTAGCTAATTACCCTTAGTTAGGTCTTAATTATACTTAGTAAAAAATAGATTTTGAGGATTAATTTTCAGCCAGGTATTTATTTTGCTTAACCATTTGTTTTGCACCAAGTAAATTCAAGACATTTTCTCTCTCTTCTTCTCTCCTCCTCCTCTCTACCTCACGGCTCAACCAAAACAGCAGCAGCTAGCCCCTTCTGTGTTGTTTTCCTCCCACTTTCCGACCAACCTTCGGTAAGGATTGCAACCTCCAGCCACCTTCCTCTACTGGCTATCATCCTCCACCCTCAAAATCACCAAAAATCATCTCCATCTCCACTTCTTTCAAGCTCAAAGTAAGTGGCTTCAATCTTGTTCTTTGGATTTTTGGTTTTGCTTCTTATTTTGGTTGTTTTAATGGTGGATCATGCTGTTTTGATTGAATTAAGAATTACTTTAGTGATGGATCATGGTGGAGTTGAAGTTGGATGATGCTAGAGTTAGGATTACTTCTTAATCATGCAAGCTTCATGTTTAAGTGTTGAATATTGATTGTTTTATCCTTGATTTTGATCATCTTTTAATCTATTGAAGTTTATCATGATGTTTACGGTGGTTTGAAATAATGGAAGTAAGTTCAAGTTGACCTTAAGTTAGGGTTTTATCCAAGAGTGCATGGTTTGGACCAAACTAGTATTAAAGTTGAAGTATGTGTATATGTGACTAGAAAATGAGCTTTATTAGATATGAATATTAAGTGAAATTGAGTGTGGTGTTTTTGTATGATGTTGCGATGGACCAAAGTGTGTTTACAAGCTTTGAAGGAATGGTTTAAGTTGAGGATTTGTGTGAAAAGTGAGGGAACAAACTCAAACAGTGAGGTTGGAATTTCTAGGAAAATAGGACAACATTTGACATGAAACTGGTAATGATCAACCCTATCGTGGGAATCATGTTATGTGTCCTTAATGAAAACTTTTCATATTGGGATCTTAGGTCTCATTTCGAGGATGGGAGTATAAGTTGTGAATTATTCTTTCCGTACCCTCTTTTATAAGCCCTTTTGCTCTCAACTTGCTACCGTGCCTTAAATCACATTTTTATGGTTTATATAGTTTCTTCATGTTAGTTTAATCTATCAACTGCTTTGGAAAGATTCTTCATAAGCCAGTTTTAGTTAAAGGCATCATTGATAAGAATGAGCTCGTTTCTGACCTCATGTACCTATAATGATCTTTTGAATAGAATCCAGGCCTAAGCTTTCATTCTCTCCACTTTTGTGCATCTCATTATTTCGTGAACTTGCCTTTAAAATTTTCAAGTACGTTCATTGCCTGTATCTTTAGAAATCTGTATGTATTTATCGAAATCATAATGTTTTGGTAAGTTCATCAATGAATCAATTTAATCAGTGCTTTATCACATAATTAGTGATCCCACCAGTTATCAGTTACAGGACATTGCCTTCCAGTTACCCGCGCGGCTTCAGGCCAGGTGCCCCGGTTAGCTTGGCAGGTGTACACCTATTCACATATCGTAACAGTTACTCAGGGGTGCGCTAACAGATAATAATTGACAATTCAATTTTATATGCATCTCATTCCCTGTTTTAAAATTAAAATGAATTGCAAAGTGGGACCAAATAAATTTTCAGTGAATCTTTAACACTATAGGAATGCATGTACTGAATTTTGGCTTACAGTTCGAAATATTTTCATATTTTGTTTTAGGAAAGTGTTCAGTGAACCGCCCTCAGGCGGCCAGGACAGCGGAAGGTGATAAGTGAGCCAGGACTGGCGGTGTATGAGTGTTGAGATGCTATCATATCATATTGTGTTGTATTTTGGTGTTGAACTGTATATTTGAACTGAATTATATATTTTGGTATAATCCTTGAGGATGATTGGGATGTTAGAACCATTTCTGTATATAACTAAATGGTTTGAATGGTTGTGATGGTGTGAATGCCCTTTTGAGGGTAAACTTTGGTTTTATGGCTAAGTTTGTATATATGTAAGGGAAGCCTTGTCCTTTTTGGACGGCGGTAATGCCCTATTTATTGGGTTATTATCTCTAATTGGTGAACTTAAGCAAGTGAATACAAGTAATGAATCATGTACTTTTTGGGGTGTTATAGAGTTTTAGATAATAACTGGTAATAGTTTTAATATAATTCTCTCTCTTCCTTATTTCGAACTAAATTGAATTGAAATACAACCGCTCATAAAAATTTCTTTTCCTTACAGTATAGGGTTAAACGTATAGAGTCCAGGCTCACTATTCAAATATTTTGTGTTTTTATGTTTAGGTGAACAAATTGCGTAGTCCATACCTGCCAGCACCTAGAACCAAGAGGAGTGCCACTGGAGTTTAACAAGCTCACAATGACATTCCATAAGGCAAGGGGCATTAAATTGTGAGCCTTGTCCTCCCTGGTACAGTGGTAAGGTCTTAACCTCATTCTCGACATTATCACATACTAAAGCTACTGTGAGCTATAGAGTGAATAGGCAGTTGTGTCGAAGTTTCAAATGTGATGTCAACTGTAAATTTATGAGCATGAGTGCATAACAGGATGGTTATTCAATATTTATTTCCATCCATAGCTATTGGGGTTAACGATCTAGTCGGGTAAGCCTTGAACACTATTTCCTAAGGAGGCTATTTGCGGATTCATAGGTGATTCTTCTAGCATCGGTTGTTTTTAATCTTTTACATGATAACATATTCTCTAGTAAAAGGTGTGGCAACCCTGAATCCATACCAAGAGAAGCTATCATTCTAGTAGATATACATAGGAACCTATGAGACTCTTGTAGTGATTCCCGATCATCGTTTTGTCAATTAATCATACAATGTTAGTATGATGAATTACGAACACTGCTTGAAATCATACGGTTAAATCATGTCAAGATTAAAGATATTATGAGTGTTGTCATTAACCAATTTCAAAATTATGCATGTTTTCATGAGCTGGCATATACTATAACACTCATATCCCCTAAGGTTAGGGACGTTAATGTTTACTTAAATCCTAGAGCGAAACGGATAGAGTTTTGCCTAAAAACTGACCATTTCCCAGGCTTAAAGCTCTATATTAGGTCCCTCCAATGAGTTAAAGCACAAAAAAAACACCAAAACAAGCTCAACAACCACACGTTGAAGTCCACAACTCTACAGCCCACACGCCTGTAGTATACCAAACAATAAAGTTCAGTAATAAAGAAGGAAATAAAAGATACAACTCAATGGATATCACACCCGGAGCACTGGGGTTTACACCCCAAAATATAACACACTTTAACTAAAATAGCCGACCTACTAATCAGATGGTTGGCCCCCATGGCCATTCAAAGCTACTGCTATTCGATATGCAATATATGAACCAAAGTACCTTATTTACATATAATTAGAAATCTATGGATACATCATATTACATCATTAAACTCATAAGTCTACGTATACATGTTCACATAAAACCTTTTTCGAAGCAAGGGGGAGACTCCAATTCGGCTTACGCAAATAAACTTATACCTGTCACATCGAGAACCTGGGAAAAGGGGAAATAGAGAGGGAATGAGCTACCCAAACACTAAGTGAGTAATCCTCAAGACCCAAAAAAAAAACCTGTTGCACATAATACTTTTAAGTGGCACTCACACACATTTTGATATTTAATATTGCATGATAATCACATATGGTCTCCCATATTCATTATTACCTCAATAACCTTCAAGATTCAAAAGGCATTCATAATCTCCTTCTATTTCATGCATAATAGTTCTGAACTAACCTAAACACTGTCCCTTATAATTTACCAGGGAGGACCACTTATTTAACATCATATTACAAGCATACCAGACTTAAAAGCAAACAGACTCAAGCATAAATTTTGGTACAGAGAATAGTAGAGCACTTACTTCACACATAAACACCTATCATCAAGGAGTTCAATTAAAAGCACTAAGTGGAATTCCTTTTAGTAAGAGATTGGAATGAACGCATAAAAGTAAGGATTATTACTTAAATCAAGGCATTTGTTTATAAAGCAGTCGTTATTCATTGAAAGTCATTTGGAACTCAATAAAATCTCTTTTCAAGAGTACATAGACTTTTCCAAGTCTGTATGCTAGCATAATCCTTGAACGAGGAGTTTTCATCACATAACAGGTGCGAAATCATTTTCATGGGCCATCGGCTTCGCATATTCATACTCATTAAGGGAGATCTACACTCGCCCTGGGGGATCTACACTTGCCTTTTCATAATATCCCCGAGGACTCTCATAATCAATGGACCATTACCCTCGTCAAGTTCTATTAGGTTTTCACTTTTGGGTCTATCTCCCTAGGCATTAGGGTTCTCACAAATTGGGTTTGTTCCCTAATCATTTGTCTGAGTATTTAACACAATTCTCCTACACCAAAACATTTTAGGTGCACCTCATTTCAAGCACATTTTGCATCAAAAACTCACATTATATCACAAAAATGGCATTTTCATTCTCAGGTAGGCTAAAATGCCTGAATAAGGTCATTTGACTTTCAAAAAGTAGACAACCATTCATCTTGTCAAAACATGCTTCTAAATGAGTTAATGGCCAAACACGCATTCACTTCTCAAAGGAAACGTTATTGAAACTCATCTTAAAAGCTTATAAGCCTATAAATTACTCATAATCAGTTTCACTTAAAAGCATTCTTATTAAGCGAATGGTCTAATAGGCATCTCTAACCACATAACTTAGCATGCTTGCCATATCATAGTAGTTCACATACATGTTTATCAGCGTACGCCTTCAATAACAAAGCAAACATATTCATTTGTAATTCACGTTGTTTCCAACTTGATGGCCCATTTAAACAACTTCTAAAAGTAATCAAGGGAATTTTTAGATGTTTGAGTTACTTATTCAAGTAATTAAGACATTACTCTAGTCATTGAAACAAACACATGGCTCGTAAGTCAATTACTTGGGGAATTTAATTAGTCGAAAGATCAATGTGAGAATGGTAGTGCATGCTTAAAGTGAATCAAGCGGGCTTTAATCAAAATGACTTTTAGTTCACAAATTTATTCAATATGAGACCTTAAATAAAACAAGTAATCTAAAACAGCTAACATTGCAGTGCTTTGGCATTGAACTCAGCTTCGACACACACACAGAGTAAGCACTTGAATCAAAGGCTAGTAAAACCACCACTTAATTAAACATCATGTTACAACCATATTCAAGCAAATAGCAAGTACTGCACGACATCAAAACACGAAATTACACTTTGTAAATTCATGGATTTTCACACAACTCGAACTCCCTTATCACCACAACGTCCACAACAATCCTCGAAATCTCCTCAATTTCACCCAAACAACTCACCTACTTCCCATGGATTCTCAATTCACCAAAATTCCATTCTAGCTAGAAAATCAAATTCCACAATTAACTAGTAAATATTTTATAAATTATTAACAGTTTAGACTACACGCTAATAGACCTAACTCCTTGGCTAATTAGGCTAATTGAAGCTGAATTTTGGGTCCCTACCCTCCTCCTTGCTATTGCCCCAGGCTTAGCTATTGATGCTGTTTACATGCCCTTGCCCCCACTCTCCAGATCTTCAAGTTAGGTCGCCTGTGATGGTGCTGGTGGTGGCACTTAGGGCTCAAAACCCTTACTTTTTGACCCACAGCTTGATGACACTAGCCCCGAGTAAGTGGAGCTGCCACGATGGGATGGTCGTCGCCTTCCCTCGCCGTCGCCGCCACTGCCTAACCGCTCCCCCGATCCCTTCTCTATGCTCGTTCTCACTCGATTTTTCTCTCTCATTTTCTTCTCTGTACGTGACTTACATCACGTGGTCGCCCATTACACACTATGACGGGGTGGTTGGTGGGCTTGAGCTGTGCTGCCACCGACACTGCCATCTCCCACGCCCATCCTCTCTTTCTCTCTCTCTCTCTCTCTCTCTCTCTCTGTCTCTCTGTCTCTGTCTCTTTGCACTTGAGGGTCATGGCCTGTAAAGGAAAGGAAGTAGAATAGCCCTCTTCTGTCCGGTTTTCACGAAGGAGAAGGGCCTCGGCCCTTTTTTCTTCCTTTTTCTTTTATTGTATTTTTTGTTTGGTTGTTTTGGTGGTTTAATCTCACTTGCTAAAACAGATTCGGTCCTAAATCATCTGATCTCACTTAATCTCAATCCCCAAATATCCTTACATAACTTGCTAATTTCGCGTAATTACACCTCGGCTTAATTTTTAACAAATTCGCTAATTTTACGTAATAGCATATCAAATCAACAAATTAATAAAACTACTCCATATAAATATTGCACCTAATTAGTATGCAAATAAATAGTCTAACATGACCAATTAGAGCACAGTTAATGAAAACATTTACCTAATACCCTTCGGCTTATCCACTTCCCCTAAGGCATCAACATATACCTGTGGTACCTAAAGAAAGACCATTGACGAAGGGATATATATGTATATATACCCTATACTTTTTTGTATCATATTCTAAGAAATTATAAGGGTTAGAATTTACATTGTAGCTAAAATGGACATAATTGTTGGGTACTATAGGGAATATTAAATAAGATATGGAGAAGAATCATGGGACAATGACCTCTTCTTATTGGAACTTTGGATATTTGATCTCATTACCTTATGACCACCCTGGATTAATGAATCACTAGTATGAGTCAAGTATGGCATGGAGTCCATTCGAATATCTCTAGTAACTCAACACTACTAGATTGTCCTATTTGAGAAGGTATCATCTCGGCTTAAACCCCAATGCAGTAGTAAAGGCTCATAGAGCAAGGAGAAATACAAGAACTTCCTACATAAACATTGAAAACTTTGATATCGAGGCCATGTAAATTAGCCAATATAAATCTTTATATTGACTTAAAAGAGCCTATAATAGCCTTAAGTCCACAGACATAGGGATCCCATCATGAAGTATTTACCATTACATATTATGTAGTCCATCAACTAAAACCTTTGGGGTTTTTTTTCCCCCCTAATTACAACTAAGTGTTGGTTGTGCCCTATGCCTTGTTCTAGCATGATCCCGCTCTTAAGCCCTGGAAAGGCACTAATCACCCAATGGATGCAAAATTGTCTAAGCTATCTTAACAATACCCTAAGGAGTATCCTTCTAATAATCAAAAATTTTTTTATAGAATTATGATCACTAAGTTAGGTTTTTATCCTCTCCCACCAATTAGTTATCTTTGCTTGGGTTACCTTTGCTAATTTTTTTTTTCTTCATTATTAATTGGTGCCCACTTTGTTTATAATAAACCCTTATTTCTATTACTACCTCATACTAGCAACCCTAAATCTATTACATCTATTTAAGATAGTTGTCCTAATTTTAGAAATTCTTTAATTAAAAAGCTTCAAATGAAGCCTTACCTTCCATAGTATTTTACCTTAATCCTTAAGAATTGCCTACCATTTGTTAGCGTGTTTGTAGCTAATCCCACTTTTAAAATCCACTTATTCTTGTTGACCTGAAGTCGTTTGAATGTTTCTCCCTTAAGGGGTTTCAAAAAGAGAAGTCATATGCAGATGGGCAACTCTATAGTCCAACCTTGGCTAATACCTCATACGTTTTATCCCTTACAAATAGTAATATCCAAACCACTCGTAAGATACTTATCACCACCTAAATCATTTATTTTTGTTGTTGTTGGGTTTCGTGGCCTAAAATCCAAGTACCGGCACGGTGGGACCGTGCGATACAGGACACGGGCGTGTCAAGACGAAGAACGTCCAGTCGAAGAGGACAGAAAAACGGCACGGGTGCCGTGCCATGTGGCACACCGTGCCACGTGGCACGGTCGTGCCCCGTGTGTGTTTACACCGCCTCTCTCGGAAGGCGGTAGAGTTCTGTTCAAGGAAGGATTTCACCCGGCGGCTAGGGTTGCACGCTAAGGGGGAAAAAACCCTACTTTTGAGACCCTATATAAAGAGGGTCAAGCCTAGGATCTAAATATCTCCAGTACTCATACATACATTGAGAGGTAGAAGTACTTTGTGAGAGATTACAATGGAGAGGTTGTAATTCTGCTCTTAGATCAAATCACTGTGGTGATTGTGATGGTGTTGTATTCTTCCTGCTCATAGTGAATTGTTCTGGTGCTGTCGCCGTCCGTGGTTTTTTCCCGATTTGGGTTTTCCACGTTAAATCTCTTGTCTTCTTATTTCTGTTTTCTGTTATTTACTTGATTTCTGAATTTTTAATTCATCCTATTGCTTCCGCTATACTGTTACTTTGATATTAATCCTAACAGTTGTTTATCTCCCTTCCAAACTAATATCAAACGTTATTTTGTCTGAGTGACCAATGTTTTTGGATCATTTGATTCTCACTACCCTCTGTTCTTGAATTATTTGCCTTCATCACTATTTTCATTCTACCTGCCTTATAATACTATTCTCTTCACCTATCATTTTATAATATATCATTTATTATTTCAATGAAGGTCTCACACAAACAAAATTTTCATTATTTTCAACCATAGACCTATCTCATCCTTGGTAATCTTGATTTATGTATTGACTTCATTTCTCTACTATTGTTGTTTCTTTGATCTTAAATTGAAGTCCAGGACATGCCAATTAGAGTATATCTTTCATATTGATATTATTTCTTCCAACATTTCCTACATTTGTGAATCTACTTCATCCTTAAAGTTGCTTTCTCCCACTATTATTTAACTTCCTGCTTTTTCATTCAAAATTTTGTAGGCTTACGGATTCTCATGAATATTGTTGCATTCTTTTTGATTAACCAAGTTCTTCAATCTTTCTACTTACTATACAATACATCCCTAATCCTTCTTAAATGACTATTGAAACTCTGATAAATATGGCCTTCATCATCTTCCTCTCTATTTCACTAAAAACATGTTTGCATCTATAACCTACACCATGATTCACCTATGTTAATAAGCCAATATAGCTTATTTTGAATTACTTGCAATTTCACTTTACAAATAAGGGTGAACCTTTGACTGTCCTAATTCCACCCTTTCTTTTACTTTTAGACTCCACTGATAAGCTATATTGATCTTTCTCTGCTCCATGTTGTCCCCTTAGCTAAACTTATTTCATTAGGGTGAAACATATTCCAGCAAATTCATTTTGTAGTAAGTGTAGCATGTTTTGTTCTCAGGTTGTCTAAGTCAATCTCTCATACTTAATCATTGATTTGCGCCAAAAAATACTCAAGTGTAACTAAAGCACCTTTCACTACTAAGATGGCTTCGCCCCTTCCCATTTGACCTCTTTGGTCATTATCTATGTGCCCTGTGTTAGGTATGATTATCTTATCCGTTGCAATATCAGTACCATCTTTATCATTTTAATCTTTAATTATGTGTTCGGATGTAATGAATTGTGCAAATGGTATGCCTCTTATTTCCTTCAACAACTAAAATGACTCCAATTCGTTCCTAGCTATAACACGCGTAATTTGATGTATAACTCCACCTCCTAACTACCCATTCTATTTCAAATGTTATAGAAAGTTCATCTTCATCACTAACATGATGAGGGTCCAATATTGATAAAAGATTATAGAGACAACAACTATACAACAATAAGATACCTTTGGTCAAGGTTGTATAAACTAACTGTGCATCATTAGAAGCCATCTATGAGACTAAGGAAGAAATAACAGGCAAATTCCTTAATTGCAATAGGATAAATCCTCAAATTTGTAAGTCTTAGAGACAAACTTATTTTCAGTGGGAGATGTTGTAATAACCCAAACACAATTACCTTAGTGTTAACTTCAAAATTGGCCATCGCATTACAACTTGATATTTGAAACATTTATGTGATTAAAGGCTAAGATAACAAACTGACCTTGAAATCATATTTAGCAATGCCTTAAATAAAGTCATTCAATACTAATAAATACATATAAACTATGTAAATCATTGAAAAGGCATAGTTATGAGTTTGTCCAATGCTTTATATAAATTGCTTGCTTCTATGAAGTCGGTGAAAAAAGAACATGAATAACCAAAATAAATATTGATAGCATAGAAATATCTAATATTTTTGGAAAAATATCTAAGCTTTTTGAAAAATATCCAAGATGGTTTTCAAAAAATGTTTTAGATTTTTCTAAAAGTATCTTAGAAATTTCGAGGGGTGGCACGTGTCAAAACTAATATATAAACCAACCCCACTCCTTTTCAACGAACGTCCACACATATTCTTTCCCTTGCTCCTTTCACCATTCTAAAAGTGAGGCCACTTCAGTCATCGTCGAGCCGTAAACAATTATTTTGCAAGAAAGAATTATATCTTCCAAATGCATTTACTGCCTGTACCTTTTGCAAAATCACATATTTTCAAATATCAAAATTCCATAATATACAGTTATTTAATGAGCCCTTTTCAAGCAGTATTTTGCCACATAAGGAAGTGGACCTAGAAATTATCAATTATCAAGGCTTAGGTACTTTTGCTCGCCCGTGCGACTTCAGCTTAGATTTCTCGATCAACTTGGGAGGTGTTCACCTATTCAATTATCACATTATACATATGAGCTCATCAGTTTGGGTTCCACTTTCAAATAATAATTGGTAACAATTTTAACATTAGTCTCTCTCTCTCTCTCCCTGATTTCGAACTAAAACAAATTACAATGTGGCCACTCATGGTAAAATGAATTTGTTTTCCTTATAGTATAACGATAAACGTATTGAGTTCTGGCTCACTATTTGAATATATTGTGTTTATATTCAGGTGAACAAATTGTGAAGTCCATATCTGCCAGCAGCAAAAGCGAGAAGAGTGCCAATGGAGTATAAACAAGCTCATAATGGCATTCCATGTGGCAAGGCTTATCAAAATGTAAGCCTTGTCTTCTCTAGGGCAACTATAACATCCTAACCTCATACCTCCACATTATTTGCTATTTGCTACTGAGGTTTAAATTATCTAGGTAATTACAAGTTGGATCTTACAAAGAGGCTAGAAAACAATGCAGAAAGCAACTTGAATTGCTTATAACATAAAGAACATTGAAACAAAAACACAGTACCACTAGCTGCTGAACATTATCTACCGCTGGAGACCAGTGGCATAATTCAACACCCAGTAGCTGCCATTAGGCGCTAAATCACATTGTTGAGTCAGATGATCCCTGATTGGCACGTTCCACTTTCTTTTTCTTCTTGGCAGTAATGTTTCGACATATAGATTTCCTAAATCTGAATTACTGACCAAATTTTGTAAAACTCCTTATCCAAACAATAAAGATTCCATTCCTATTTTCTTTTTGTATTTCTTTCCTTATTTCGAAATTCCGTTCCAAGTCATCCTCATTTAAAAGAAATTCCTGCATTAAAAAAATGGCAGGGGGAAGGCTTAGCGAAATTAAACGTTTAAAAATTTCTCCGATTACTAGCGTTTTCTCATTGAAATTTTTTCAAAACCTTTTGACTCTCTTGTTGGCCTAGTCAAACTCATACCTAACACTAACACTCCAACGTCGAACCTAATCATGACAATCTGAAAAAAAACAATGAGTCAAAAAAGGAGTGAATCATAACTGGAATGCGTGCAAACACTTGCCCAAAGAAAAGAAAAGATAATATGTAATTTGTCCAAATAAGATAGTTTAAAAAAAAAAAAGAGAGGGGATTCCCCTACTAATTCCCGCCCTTGTCCTTGAGAGTATCTTTTACGATTTGAATCATAAGTAGTGCAAGAAAACTAGAGTCCTAAAGCCTAGCAAATGAGGGTCCACCAAGTGCCGTTAAGGCTAAAACCTAAATGCAGGATGCTCGAAAATGCTCGCTCACAAGCATTGCAAGATCTTGACCTGATTGTCGGATAATGAGTAGTCAGGTCACTGCCAACCTTCTCCCCTCAGCATCCATAAGGGAAGGCCCACATACCCTAAGGCAGAGGTGATCCTGACTACCATCCTATAGAAGGAATCTAGCCTCATTGCCAAACAACGTACGGAGGGGGAACCACACTGAAAGATGTGGACACTTAAGTAGAGGCCCTCCGAACCTTACAAGAGGGAGTACAACTTACACCACCTACCTTGATGAGCAGGGAAAGCCTCCCACCAAAGGCATCAAGATAACCATTGAGACATGTATTGAGCTAGGGAAAGAGAAGAAACATTAAAAATATAAATGAAAAACTAGGCAAGCTAGTTATACCTCAACCAAGCCGTCCCACTCGCGATAGCTGCACCAGTTCCTGATCTGACTGATAAGGCTCTGAGTCTAGCCAGCACTTGGGTCATTGTTATGCATTCCTCCCAATTGAAACTATAACGTAGACAAGAAATAGTAAGCAAAGAAATAAGCAAAAGAAGAGCTAATAATAATGGAAAAGGACCTAACCCCTACCAATTTGAATGAATGTTCTGCAACTTAAGGATGTAAGCATTCTTAACCTCCTCAATCCTCTTGAATTGTGGCACCTCCAAGGAGTCGGTGTACCTTATTTCAGCACTCTCTGGGTATTACAAAATGCAAGCCATCACATTTTACAAAATAAATAATAGTCAAATGAAAGTGAAACAAATGAGAATAGGCAAATTGTAGGCTAAAATTTAGAGTGATAGGAGGCATTAGTCACTTTCGAACTCACTGTAGCCCTCACTTTTCCTGGTGCTAAATATAATCCTCTACTATATGGTAAGGGTGGATGTGAACATAGTCCATAGATGTGAAGGCTTCGGCCTCCGGTGTGCCACTATTCTGGGGACCACTTAGTGGCTTACCTGATCACCAACGCACTAAATGTGCCCAAGAGACCCCTCAACGCGGACTTCCTGGTGAGAAAGCGCACATCCCTTACCAACGTAAATGGGCCGGCTCCATCATCCACCTGAGGATCCAAGGTCACCTAAAGTAAAAAAATTCACATAATGGTTAACTGAACTATATTGTGATAATATTGGGGACTAGGATGTTTTAAAATTAGCATATGTTGTGATAACTCTGTAGGAATGATAATAGTATGAAAATAATAATTTCACATTATTTCTACTTATCCGAAGAAACATTAATAACAATAATAGCAATAATAATGATGACTACGGTGATGACGATGATAATGAGTATTATTATTACTACTACTGCTAGTACATTAATAGCAAAAATAAAAATAATAGTAATACTAATATGATACCTATCATAATAATGATAATAGTGATAATGATTACTGTCATTGTTGTTCTTGTTCTTTCCTTTGTTCTTGAAAAACAAACATAACCTTCTCCTTCTGTTTCCTCCTTCACCCTTGCAAATATTACCTCCTTACCACTTGAGCGTTAGCCGGCTATTGAGAACCGCATGTTAGATTTCTCCAACCTATAGAGACTTCATTATACCCAATATTCTGTTGTTCCCCCTTTCTTCGACAATAGACTGCTAATATCTACCTTGTTTCCAAGTCTACTATTGCTTCCACTCATAGACTTTCTACTCTTAATCTTTGACTTCATCCTTTATTATCATTGCATCTTTCAACTGTTTTCTATGGCCCCCTTTTGATTCTACCATTGATGCAAAAAGATTATGGGTTGAAGTAATACTAGATCACAAAATGAGTTAGATATTAGCAAACATTATCGTTGAAGCAAAGGCAAAGATAGCATCATTATCAGGTCACCATAGATAGCATATTTCTAATACGCAATTCTTGGTGGTAGGCTAACGGTTGAGCGACAATGATGGTGACAATATTGGTAGCATGGATGAGGAAGGAGAAGAGAGATGCTAGGTTGTGTTACTAACAACAACAACAACAACAGCAACAACAACAATAATATAATTTTAATGATAATGATAATACATCAATTATAGTAATTAGATATTATAATAATAATAATAATAATAGCAATACTATTATTAATATAATTTTTCATTAAATAATTGAAAATAATGTGAAAATATTATTTGATAGATTAATATCATTCTAACAAAAATTAGTAGAGAAAATAATCTGAAATTATCTAAGAAGGGTATTTTAGTCATTTCTCTCTCATTTCTAAAACTTTTAAAAATCCTAGTCTCCAATATTATTACACTATAGTTCAATAAGCCATTATGGAAAGCTGTCCCTGAAGCAAAGCAGAAAGTAAGCACTTTAAAGATTCAAAACCAAGGATATCCAAACGACAAAGTAGAGCGAAATGTGCTTTCATCCCTAACACGTTGGCCTTCAAGGCCACCATAAAATTGTTAACATCCTTTAGGGACAGAGCCTGGCTAATGTGATTGGTCCGAGTCCACTACATTATGAAAGGCACTCACCTAAAACATTAGTGCTAGGGGAAATCTTGCGAAAGTGCTCGACAAACCAAGGCTCCAAAAAAAAAAGAATGGAAGGCTAAAACACCTCAATGAATAAACAAAACAAGTAGGTGAAACTTCACTGATGCACCTTCTAAAAGCCTCTCAAGGTCACCATGGGTAGGTTTCTTCATCTCACCTACAAGCTGCCGTCATTTACTTGAGAAGGGTGGAAAAGGTTCCAGTGCTCCAATCATGGTTGTCCACCTTGGCAACATCCTGTAAATTTATCGTGCAATGAGGTATGCATTGGTTGGCCTTGTCAGTGAAAATGGTGCAACCAAGCAGGTTTGCCATGCAAAGATGGAAGATCTATAATAGAAGAGGTTGTCCATGAAACCGTTGAAGACCTCCTAGATTAGGGAGTAGTGGATAGAGTTGAATTTAAGAGACCATGTCTCGGCCAAAACCCAAAAAATGCAACATGCTTCTACCTCTCCAACTTGCAATTTAGGAAACACTTTGGCGATTTTAACCCAATTTGAACCTCGGCCGGCATATGGAAATCTATCGGGGTTAACATCATCTCACCAAGGAAAGTGAATGGTATTTGTTGGGTTTTATGGCCCAAAATCTCGAGTATCGGCACGGGGAGCCCATGCTGCACAGACACGGGCGTGCCAAGACGAAGAGCCGAAGACGAGCGGGACAGAAAATTGGCACGGGGGTGCCGTGCCATATGGCACGGCCGTGCCATGTGACACGGGGTGACCGTGCCACGGGGCACGGTCGTGCCACGTGTCTTTTCGCCGCCTCTTTCGGATGCGGCTAGGGTTTCTGTCTTCAAGGAGGACTCCTCTGCGGCGGCTAGGGTTTTTCCAAGAAGGGGAAAAACCCTATTCTTCAGGCCCTATAAAAGGAGGGTCAAGCCTAGGTTTCAAAACACTCCAGTATAGAAAACACATTGAGAGAGTGAGGTTATTTGTGAGAGAATTCAATTGAGAGTATTGTAATTCTGCTCTTAATCACTGAAGTGATTGTGGTGTACCACTCTGCTCATAGTGAAATTTGTCGGTGTGCTGTCGCCGTCCGTGGTTTTTTCCCACATTGGGTTTCCACGTAAAAATTCTCTGTGTCCTTTATTCTTGTTTTTCATTGTTGCGTTGTGTTCTTGGTTGAATTCTGTTGCATTGTCACATCCTATTATTTCCTTTATTCCTAACAAGTGGTATCAGAGCGAGGTTATAGGATGTCTTCAATTATGAAGGTGGACATACAGAAATTCGACGGGGAGATTAGCTTTAATCTCTGGAAGGTGCAGATGAGGGCGGTCCTCATCCAGCACGGGCTGTGGAAGGTCCTGCAGGGGCCTCACGTTAAACCCGCAGGCACAACGGATGAAAAGTGGGCTGAGGATCAGCAGAAAAGGCGTGGGAAGTTGACAAATGAGGAATGGGAAGAACTGGAGCTGAAGGCAGTTTCAGCCATACAACTATGTCTGGCACCTCACGTGCTCCGCGAGGTTCTTGATAAGGTAACTGCTGTTGACCTTTGGGCTAGGCTAGAAGAACTATATATGACAAAGAGTCTAGCCAATAAGATCAGGCTAAAGAAAGGTTGTACACCTGTCGTATGGCTGAAGGTACGCCTGTCCAGAAACATCTGAATGATTTCAATTCAATTCTAGTTGATTTGGAAAGTCTGGATGTAAAAATTGATGATGAGGATAAAGCCATCTTGCTTGTTGTCTCACTACCCCCTTCATATAAACACTTTAAAGAAATCATGCTGTATAGTACACAGATACTATATCGTTTGAGGATGTCAAGGCTAACCTTCTTTCAAAAGAAAAGTTTGACCATGACATTCATACTAACCAGGGTGAAGGGTTGGCAGTTAGAGGTAGGACAACTGAGAAGAAGGGAAACGGTAATAGGAAGAGCCGTTCTAAATCGAGAAATCCTCATGCTAATAAAACCTGCCACTTTTGCAAAAAATTGGGTCACATAAAGGCTAATTGTTGGAAGTTAAAGAACAAGACTGAAGAAAAGGGTAAAACTGCTACTGCTGACTGTGTGGTAGAGTCTGAGTCAGATGGGGATGTACTGCTTGCTACTTCTTTAGCTACCACCTCTGGGAGAGGAGTGAATGATAATTGGGTTTTAGATTCTGGTTGCACGTTCCACATGTGTCCTCGTAGGGACTGGTTTATAACTTATGAACCTGTGGAGTCTGGGGTTGTACTTATGGGCAACGATGCTGAATGCAAGGTTGCAGGGATAGGTACAGTTCAGATTAAAACCCATGATGGCACTATTAGAACCTTGTCTAAAGTGCGTCACATTCCTGATATGACTCGTTGCTTGATCTCTTTGGGTACTCTTGAGTCTAATGGTTGCAGAATCATCATGGAGAATGGAGCTCTAAAGGTGGCTAAAGGAGCCATGGTGATGATGAAGGGACTGAGGCAGGGCAGTCTCTACATCCTGCAAGGAGCCACAGTTACAGGAGTAGCTGCGGTAAGTACAGCAGATGAGACAATGTTATGGCACATGAGGCTGGGCCATATGAGTGAGAAAGGGATGACCATTCTGGGTAAGAAAGGTTGTCTTGGTAACGCAAGTACGGGTAAGTTGGATTTTTGTGATCACTGTGTATTTGGGAAACAGAAAAGGGTAAGTTTCTCAAAGGCTAGTCACCGTACTCAGGGGGTCCTGGACTACATCCATTCTGATTTGTGGGGTCCCTCTAAGGTACCTTCGATGGGAGGTAAGCGTTACATGTTAACATTTGTTGATGATTTCTCACGAAAAATTTGGGTGTATTTCTTGAGACAGAAAAACGAGACATTCTCAATGTTCAAGAAATTCAAGGCTCTGGTTGAGAACCAGACTGGCAAAAGGATCAAGAAACTCAGAACTGATAATGGCCTGGAGTTTGTTGAATCTGAGTTTGAAGAGTTCTGCACCGCAAACGGCATAGCCAGGCATAAAACCTTGGTCGGGAAACCACAACAGAATGGGGTCGCAGAACGAATTAACAGGACATTGTTAGAGAGAGCAAGGTGTTTGCTTTCAACTGCTGGGCTTTGGGATCGCAAAGCGTTTTGGGCTGAGGCCATTTCTACGGCCTGCTACCTGGTGAATCGATCACCACACTCCTCCATTGAGTTTCAGATTCCAGAAGAAGTATGGTCAGGTAATCCTGTTGACTACTCTAATCTCAGGGTATTTGGGTGTCCTGTGTATGCTCATGTAAATGAGGGAAAACTAGCACCTAGAGCAGTTAAATGTATGTTTTTGGGGTATGCTAGTGAATCTAAGGGGTATCGTATGTGGTGTCCTGATTCTAAGAAAGTAATACAAAGTAGGGATGTTACTTTCAATGAGTCTGATATATTATCTTCTGGAAAGAATGCTGCTGCTCCTTCTACTGGTGCAGGAACTCAGCAAGACACCAGCATGGAGGTGAAGCTGGAGACTGCTACAGCTCAAGGTGGAGCTGTTGAAGAAACTATGAGGGAAGTCCAGGTCACTGAGCCTGGGGCTATCAGCACTAAACAACCTCAGGAGGAGGTTGAGCACTCTATAGCACGTGATCGTCCTCGCAGGGAGATCAGGAGACCGGCCCGGTACAACGATGATGAAGGGCTGATAGCATTTGCACTTTCAGTTGCAGAGGAAGTGTCTGAAGGAACTGAGCCTTCAAATTATACTGAAGCCATCACCTGCCCAAGTTCACCCAACTGGGTTCAGGCTATGCAAGAAGAAATGGAAAGTCTGCAAAAAAAGGGGACTTGGGAGTTATGTAACCTGCCTAAAGGCCGACGGGCCTTAACTGCCAAATGGATATACAAGAAGAAGGAGGGCATTCCTGGGGTAGAGGATGCAAGGTGGAAAGCAAGGTTGGTTGTTCGTGGTTGCAACCAACGGGAAGGTATAGACTACAATGAGGTTTTCTCTCCTGTAGTCAGACACACCTCTATTCGATTATTGTTATCCATTGTGATATTGTTTAACTTGGAGTTGGAACAGCTTGATGTAAAAACAGCCTTCCTGCATGGTGAGCTGGAAGAGGAGATATATATGAAGCAACCTGAAGGGTTTGCTGTTCCTGATCAGGAACACATGGTATGTAAGTTGAAAAAGTCCTTGTATGGACTCAAGCAGGCTCCTAGGCAGTGGTATAAACGTTTTGACACGTTTATGATTGATAATGGTTACATACGTAGTAGATATGATAATTGTGTATACTTTAGACAATATGGTGATGGGTCCTTTATCTATCTACTACTGTATGTTGATGACATGCTAATTGCATCTAAAGATAAAAACCTGATTAGCATGCTAAAATCTCAACTCAGTAAGGAATTCGAAATGAAAGATTTAGGTGCAGCTAAAAGGATACTGGGCATGGAGATTCACAGGGATCGAAAGGAGGGAAAATTATACTTGTCTCAAGAAAAATATCTTGAGAAGGTATTAAGGAAGTTCAATATGAGGGACTGCAAGGCAGTGTCTACCCCTCTTGCTGCACATTTTAGACTGTCTGCGGAATGCTGTCCGCAAACAGAAGAGGACATCGGTAGAATGTCCAATGTACCATACTCCAGTGCTGTAGGGAGTTTGATGTATGCCATGGTCTGTACCAGACCAGACTTATCACATGCTGTAAGTGTGGTAAGTAGATATATGCATAATCCTGGAAAGGATCACTGGGAGGGTGTAAAATGGATCCTGCGGTATGTAAAGGGAACTGTGGGAAAAGGGCTGATATTTGATAGAAACAAGGTTGCTACATCTGATGTAGTAGGGTATGTTGATTCTGACTATGCTGGTGATTTGGATAGGAGGAGGTCCATATCTGGGTACATCTTTACTATGTGTGGGGGCACTATCTCTTGGAAAGCGTCTTTACAATCTATTGCAGCTCTGTCCACAACAGAAGCTGAGTATATTGCTGCCACTGAAGGGGTGAAGGAAGCTACCTGGCTAAGGGGACTGGTAATGGAGCTTGGAATACCACAATCTGCTACTGTGGTATATTCTGATAGTCAGAGTGCCATACATCTGACAAAGAATGATGCCTACCACTTGAAGACCAAGCATATCAGCGTCAAATATCATTATGTACGAGATACAGTTGCTGCAGGAGAAATAATGATGAAGAAAGTTCACACCTCAGAGAATCCTGCTGACATGCTTACAAAGCCACTACCTACAGCTAAGTTCGAGCATTGCTTGGACTTAGTGGGAGTTCACAGTCATTGAGAAGCCCTGCGGGGCATAGCCCCATGGGGGGCAACACCCTTAGGGGTGGACGACGGCGACGGAAAGTTGAAGATTGGAGATTTTGGTCCAAGGTGGAGATTGTTGGGTTTTATGGCCCAAAATCTCGAGTATCGGCACGGGGAGCCCATGCTGCACAGACACGGGCGTGCCAAGACGAAGAGCCGAAGACGAGAGGGACAGAAAATTGGCACGGGGTGCCGTGCCATATGGCACGGCCGTGCCATGTGACACGGGGTGACCGTGCCACGGGGCACGGTCGTGCCACGTGTCTTTTCGCCGCCTCTTTCGGATGCGGCTAGGGTTTCTGTCTTCAAGGAGGACTCCTCTGCGGCGGCTAGGGTTTTTCCAAGAAGGGGAAAAAAACCCTATTCTTCAGGCCCTATAAAAGGAGGGTCAAGCCTAGGTTTCAAAACACTCCAGTATAGAAAACACATTGAGAGAGTGAGGTTATTTGTGAGAGAATTCAATTGAGAGTATTGTAATTCTGCTCTTAATCACTGAAGTGATTGTGGTGTACCACTCTGCTCATAGTGAAATTTGTCGGTGTGCTGTCGCCGTCCGTGGTTTTTTTCCCACATTGGGTTTCCACGTAAAAAATTCCCTGTGTCCTTTATTCTTGTTTTTCATTGTTGCGTTGTGTTCTTGGTTGAATTCTGTTGCATTGTCACATCCTATTATTTCCTTTATTCCTAACAGTATTAGTGTCGCCAAACTTCCCTGTCAAATCCTTGGGAAGGCAACAATAGATTACCTTCTAGGCCTCACAAACACTAATCAAATATTAATTACTAAAGCCAACATGCATCACCATTGTCTAGACAACTCTGGGAAGCCTCCCATGAAGGCGGTTAATTTCCTTTAGATTTGCATATCCTTTCACGAATTCGTGGTTATGTAAAAACTAAAAGTAAGGTCGTCAAAATGTCTTCGAAAAATTTAGGAATCGTAGGAAAAGGAGAAAGCATCAATCCACGAGAAAAAGAACTTACCACGGCCAACTAAACGATGGTGGACATGTGGCGGTGCTTATCTTTGGAGTGTAGCAAGTTAGAAGTGTCAATCCAACTGTTACAGGTCCAAGACCTAACCCCATAATCAATCTCCGGTAGCCAGTCCTTACGTCAACAATGGGAATGGGGAGGTCATCCGCTGGCTATAATCTACTAGCAAGCATCAAAATTAGTTTGCAAGTTACAAGAGTGGAGTTTAACTTTCTTAGAACATGGAAAATCCACACGATAAAGTTTCGGTGGCATTATTGTAAGAACTCCGTAGAGCCAAAACTAAAATCATTAAAAACAACCAAGAAGCAAAAATGAATCCTGAGTTTCACTCCAAAGAGTTCTCTACACTTTAGAAACATCTTAAACACATAAGTTTGAGTATCAAATCCTCAAGAAAGGGATGTTCACAATTAAACTAAATAAACACTCATATTCTCCACAGTGAGCATGAAATTCAAATTTTCAACCCAAAATGCTAAGACTTGAGTTAATAATATTAGACTAAACAAGAATTAATCAATTATCTTGTTAATTCGAGCAAAAAGAATGCACTTGAGAGCACGAGGAAACTGACAATGGTGTTTTTTGGAGGGAAAGGGTCAGAAACTTGTGCGAAATGAAAAAGAAATCTTGCAACAAGCTTTCTAAGTTTATGGCTCCCTTGTGGCAAGTGGGATGGCCTAGGGATTGCTACTGGCTGCAAAATCATAACTCGTTGGCATGCCTAATTATGTGGCATCTCAACGCCTGATGGTAGTCCCAATCATCCCACCAAAACTTTATTTTAAAAAAGAGGGTTGATTTATCTGCAGGCCACAAGTAGCAATCAAACGCGTACATTAAATGCAGCCCCCTAACCATGCAAAAATGACAAGTGCTCCTTTAATTTTCTTCACCTAATCAAATATTTCCTTAAATTTTTTAAATTGTTATGCGATCGTCAAGCCTTAATTTTTTATTGCTGTAACACTGTTAACCTTAAATATTTTTAAACTAGTGTGAGATTATAAGGCCTCAAATTTTTAACCAGTCTGAGAGTGCTAAGCCCCATAGTTTCTATCGGTATGAGATCATTAGATCTCAAATTTTAAGCACAGCTTTGAGATCATTAAGCCTCAATTTTTTTAAAACTAGTGTGAGATTGTCAATGCTCATATTTTTGTTGGTGTGAGACCGTCAAGCCTTAACTTTTTATCAATATGGGACCCTCAAACCTTAAAATTTTTATCTGTGTGAGATCGTCAAGACTCAAACTTTTATCGGTGTGAGATCATCAAGCCTTAGGTTTATATCAATGCAAGATTGCCAAACATCAAATTATTTCAGTGTGAAATTGTCAGGCCATAAATTTTTAAAACAGGGTGAGACCATCAAATCTAAAATTTTTATTAGTGTCACACCATCAAACCTCAAATTTTTGTCAGTGTACGATCAAGCCTCGAATCTTTAAAGGCTTGTTTGTTGAGAGGAAATGGAATAGAACTTGAACTTTACATATCAAGTTCCTTTCTTATATTTGGTGAGAATTTTAAGGGAAGAAACTTGGTATCTAGAGGTTTCAAATCCCACCCCAAATGTAAGGAACTTGAACCCCTCCCCTAAGAGTTCTCATGTCCCCAAACCGTGGGGACCAACATTTTAAAAAAAAAAAAGAAAAATAACCACAAAATTTCCTTTTGTCCCCTTCATTCTTCTTCTCAATTTGCAGATCTCGCTCCCACTACCACTTGCACCTATGTCATGGAACCCCCTGGTTGTTCATCGTGGCTACTCAATATCAATGGCATCAATCTTGATGTTTTCTATGATGGAGACCACCAGCAACCTTTTCAGCAAGCAGCACAACCATGTCGGCTATTACATCCAGAAAATCCTAAATCGAAATTGTTGATAAGAGAGAAAAACTAAGCAACCTTATCGAAAAATGTTTCGGATTCCGAGGATGAGGTGGTATGGCGGCGGCGAGAGAAATGCACATATGGTTCAAGAAATAATGAATAAGTGAGCAAAGAATGACCATCATAAAGCTAACTGGAGGAACCAAAATTCAACCAGGGTGTGCCGTCCTCCGGTGAGCTTTTTCATGGCGGCATGCTTGGTGTTGGTCGAGGATTTCAAGTCTGGCACTTTAAGGGGCATTTGAGGAGATGGGGGTTAGTAGGTGTATGTCATTATTTAATAATAATAATAATAATAATAATAATAATAATAATAATAATAATAATGTTATTGTTATCATTGTTGTTGTTATTGATGAATTTAGAATAATTTTATTTGACATTGTAAATCAAAAATTTAAACACCAAATTTACTTTTAAAGGTAGAAAAAGATTTGAAAAAACTATCTTTTTTCTTTTTGGGCTAGCTTTTTTATAGAATTAATTATCTCATCAAAAAAATTCAAAAAATAACAACTCGCACTACAATCCAAAGATTAAAACACAAAAAACTTACAAAGGTAGTTAACTACAAAAATAAGAAAAGATCATTTATAATGGCATAAAAACTTTCTAAATAAAATAGGCTTTATTCCATTTTATATTTGCTAGCTAAACAACAAAAAATTAAGCTTGATTCCATTCCTATTCTCTCTAAACATATGGTTTCAGGATTCAAGTTTCACACTAAGCCCCCACAGGAATCAGGAATGATTCCATACCATTCCAGTTTTTCTCACCAAACAAGGCCAAAAATAGGCGTGCAACTGTCAAGCCTCAAAATGTTTTATTCTTTTCTATGAAATTTTATACTTACGTGACAAGACATGGACCCAAATCTTTTAAACTCTCTTTTATTGAGATTCTAAAACTTTCAACACTTTTTTCCTTAAGTAGGCCTTGCACTTCTAGGGCAACGCTTAATCCCCAAATGTGCCTTATATTCACTCTTGCATCTACATGCACCTTACGTGACATTCACATACGTTGCCCCTTGCCTTAACGGCTCGGCCAAAGTAGGGGCTCATGTAAGCACTCAACGAGTGCCCATGGGATTCTATATCAACCACATTATTGCATGTCTAGCACATTGTTGGCTAGTGACGATAATGATCTAATAAGAGAGGATGCACCTGATCATGGGTTCCCCAAGCCAAAATATGTTCCACTTCTAAGAGATATCCTTCAGGGATATGAAATCTTGCACGACTGTGCTTTCTAATAAGATGAAGAATGCTTTGCAAAAAGTACCCAATCAAAGATAGGTTGGACTTGCGAGGCTCACCAAATCATTCAGGCTTCTATTTGGGATGGAGAATAACAAACATAAGATATTAGATAAGTAGTTGGTGTGGCAAATCAAGACTACAACGTGAGATTATCACCGACGAAGTCGAAGAGAGACCCACTAAGATGATATGGAGTAGAAGCAATGGGAAGAGAAGATCACGATGCCATTGGAGAGGCCGAGGGCCTAATTACTGAGCCAAAGAAAAAAAAATAACTTTTAAGCTATGAACTTTTTTAATGTTCAACGTAACAAACATAAGATATTAGATAAGTACTAGGTGTGACAAATCAAGATTGCAACATGAGATTATCACCGACGAAGGGATGATATGGACTGCAAGCAATAGGAAGAGAAGATCAAGATGCCATTGGAGAGGCCGAGGGCCTAATTGTTGAGCCAAAGAAAAAAAAATAACTTTTAAGCTATGAACTTTTTTAATGTTCAACGTCTCTATTCTAATTTGTGCTGAAATTGATGTTCTCATTCATGATTTGAATAAAATGAGTCTTTTTTAGTATGATTCTTGTGTTTATACTAATGAAAATTTGATCCTCCCATGACATTAAATATATAGTAAACAACATGGTAATAAAATTGCTATCCTTAAGGAAACTATAACAATAGATGTTAGAACCAATGAAGAACTAAAGGAACTTAAATTGGATTTATCCTTGTGTAAGCACCAAAATGGTGTTCTAAATATATATACTAACCAAATTCTTGTATGTCTTGCGCAATTCCCCCTACTGATGACAATTACCTAACCCATCGAGGGTTAAGCAACATTATAGCTGAATTCATAGTAAGTAGTCTGTACACACAAAAGAATTATTTCTAGGGAAAAATTCCTAAAAAAAGTTCTCAAATACTTTTTGAAGCCAAGAATATTTCAAATAACCTTAAAAAATACAAAAACCTAATTTTAGAGCAATTTGCAAGCATGTGCACCAAAACCTGTGACCATAGTAGGAGCGGGACTAGCGGGGTGGTGCATTGCCTTACACTAATCCACTCCAAAAAAAGTCTTTTTAGTCATTGACATCAACATATAGGCTTGGACTAAAGTGCAAGGTGGAAACACGATCCTAATTGTCACCAAGGCCCAATGGAAAGTTTTGAAGCCTTTGCGGCCACTGCTTGGCCCATAATCATCTTAATAATGTCTTCTTATAATTTGCACCTTATTTATCATTCTAAATGATGGTTAAATCATAGTTGAGTCTACATGAATTGATCTCTTATCAAAAGAGCTTTCGAAAAATATATTATAAGCGCAATTCCAATAAGCAATGGAAAAGTTATGAATCGAGTAGCGAGACGCATGCAAAAAACCAATACCTATTAACTAGTGACCCATACATTTCCCCATACTTATTAAAAATTAATGAAACTTGATGACACTAAAAAAATAGACTCAACACACTTTCCAACCAAAGACAAATTGCAATGATTGAACATCGGATGAGGAAGTTATACCACAAACAAGTTAACCCTGCCCCACTGACCAAAACAATGACATAATTTAGGCACAAGCTGTTATCGCTAGCCACCTAATATTAGGCCTACCTTGGCCTACACAGTATGAATGGATGCACGTTTTGCATGGATGCCCAATAAATAGCCTAAACAACCTCTAAATTAGGACGAAATCAATTTTTATTGATGAAAATAATTTTAATTGATTTTATTTCATTTGGTTTTTATTTTAGGTAATTTCTTAGCAAAGTGTACTTCCTCCACTATAAAAGGAAGTCTTCCCCTCTCATTCATCGCCATATTCCACTAAGAGGAAACTCTTTCCACTTCTCTTTTCACCATTCACTACCTCGAAGAAAAGCTCACTTTCTCTCTCTTTCTCACTAAGCATTCCATTCCTCTTTACCAAAAAGATCTTCAAGTAGCAAAACTCTTCCCAAATCCTGACTCAAACTTATTCAATTGGACCAACTTTCATTTTACCCTAACATACTCTAGAAAAAGAAAATCAAGGATAGTTGCTTTGCTAACGACTCTGATTAAGATAGATCCTAAAGGCCATAAATCATAGAAAATTAATTGGTTTACGTTTCATTGCAATAAATCATTCTTCTTATTTGCAATTATGTTTTCCTTTCAACCTCCATGATTCTTTGATTTGCTTATTCTTTTAGCACATCAATAAGACTATGTTAATAATAGAGTGATCATCAAATTTGCCGCTTTCGTATATTTTCAACATCTTACCAAATGGAATGCTAATAAGTGGTCATAAAATATGCTCTTCATGCTATAAGTTTATGGAAAACACCTCTTGACATCTAGTCAGAAAATATAAATTTTAGCACATTCGTCTTTATTAGATGTCACTATTGAAGAGGGCGATCTGATGGTGGCTTTCCACCATCTATTAGTTCATACCTTAATCCTTGAATCCATTCACATGGCTCAAAGTAATGGAGTCATTTATTTAATCCCTATTTGGGAACATTGTAAGTTATAATCTTATAGAAAAAAACCTCGTCCTTGTTAAAAGTCAAATCCTATGCCCCTTGGTTGTCATTTCGATTTAAAAGATTTGATCTAAAGAGGAGATAGGGTACTTTCTATTGCATCATATATTGGTATGTTACCTTTTAAAATGTGATGGTAACTCTACAAAATTAAAACACCATTCCATCCCATCACATTTTATCATGGAACATGGTTGTGAGAAAGTCAACATGATGCATTCCCTTCAAAATAAGACGGGCACTGGGTTTGAGAAAAGAAAACCAATTGAGCCTAGAGGAGCCTCAATCGCTTTTCCATCCCTTGTTGACCATCGCCATTGGTCTGGGCACTTTCACTTTGACTCTTGAGTAGGGGGAGCAATTGACTCACCCGCTGAAAAACAATTTTTGGATGTCTTTCTATGGTCTAACAAAAACATGCCCAAGATTGGTCGAGAGATCATCGAGCATGAAATCTTGCTTTGGAATCATGTCAAATAATAATTCCATCTAAGTAAGCGTAAATGAGCCCTGAAGATAGTAGAAGTATAGAAATAATTGTATGTTGTCTTCCTAAGGGTCTCCAAATGCCCCGAATGCTTGGCCAACATCATCCCAGTGCCTAAGAAAGATGAATGGATCCACATCTATGTGGATTTTTGAGATTTAATTAAGCCAAGTTGCAACATTCTTTTCCTTCATCCCCACATCAACTTCCTTGTACATGACACCATGGGGCATCGGCTATGGTCATTTATAGATGGTTATGCCAGTAATAACCAGATAACAAAGGTCCCAGAAGACCACGGAAAGACAACTTTCATCATACAGTGGAGCATTTTATGTTACAATGCCATGCCTTTCTGCCCAATCAACATTGGGAGCACTTGTTAAACGATACCCCAAACTTTGTTAGATGACATGATGCATGAAGAGGTGAAAGTTTATGTAGATGCCATGATAGTCAAATCAATAAGGAAAAGCATTTACCCACCCTTAGAAAGTTCTTTAAGAGACTGCAAATATATAACATTGTGCTAAACTTGTAAACCTGTGCTCTTGGAGTCAACTCAGGAAAGCTTTTAGGATACGTAGTCACCTCAAGAGGAATCAAAGCATAAAAGAATATTTGGTGAACCTGCTTATCTTATGAGCATCAAAAGAAAAATTAGCTTTTACTACTCTAATTAACAATAATGGAAACCACAATTGGCATGATACTAGCACATAAAAGTACAAGAAGAGGATGAAAAAGCATGCCCGTAGCATATTGACATATTAAACTACCACTAGAAAAGGGAGTATCCTACTGATTCCTCAAAAGCAACCGAAAGAGCACTTCGTCGCCTAGCCTCACAGTTCATAGAAGATAGCGACATACAATATAAGAAACAACCTGCAGTGTTAACCTATAATGTGTAAACGAAGAGGAGGTCAAACTCCTTATGGAGGAGGTCCGTATAGGTGACTGCAGTACCCATATGAATGGACACCTACTGTTCAAGAAAACACAAAGGCATGGCTATTATTAGACCACCATAGATTGTGATTCCCTTCGATTTGCCTGAATATGTGAGAACGAAAAATCTCTCTTAATTCAACATATGCCTCCATCAGAATTGTACCTACTTACCTCACCTTGATCATTTTCCATTTTAGAGTTGATATCATGGACAAAGGTGTGTCAAAATGGACCAATGATCATGAACAAATTCAAGTAGAAATTGATTACTTCACCAAGTAGGTTGAAGCCACATCTTATATGACCGAAACCTGCAAAGACAGACCTAATAAATCTCTTTCAAATTATGAGGATATCGTACTCCATTAGACTATATATGTGACCAACATGTTTTTCCTTGTGTTTGTGGTGGAAGCGATGCTCCTAATAAAACTGGAAATTCCATTATTGTAGATTCCCCCTTTAGGGACGAGTGTTCAAAATCAATTGGATACAAGCCCGATATGAAGAACTGCTTTGCATTGATGAATTGAAAAATGATTACAACCCTATTACATTCAGAAAGTATCAACGAAGAATTAAAAGGGCTTTCAATTCAAAAGCACGTCTGCAAAATGTTATAGTAGTAAACACAATGGCATGTGTATATAGGATTTTAAAATTGTTATGTTAGAGGAATTTAACTAGGATTCTATATCTTTTTAGATAGAGATTATTTCCTAGTTTTATTCAAACTCGAAGACCTTTGTCGGTTCCTTGTCAATAAAGGAATACTTGGACAGATCCTTGTCTCGTGTCAAACTATCCACGTGTGGATTATTTTCAAGGATTTTGGTGGACTTAGGTTTTGCAATGCTTCTATTAGAGCCCAAACTACTGAAGTTTGGTGGCTTATTTGATGCAATAAATATCTTTCTTGGGCTTTTATTAGGCTATGGCCTAATACCTATTAGAGTTTTTATCTGCAATAGTCAGATGGTTTGGCCCCACCAGTTCACATTGACTAATGCTTTTAAGGTGGCATAGGCATCCATATGTAAAAGTAGGGGAAATAGATTCTTGAATATTGCATACTGGACAAAATAATCTATCTAAATACATCAAAGGAAAGAAGGTCTTTCAATATAAATAGATGAATAAATTCCGACATAAATGCCTTGTAAAATCTATCCACTTCTCTGACTATGAATGGTTACATAGACTAGTATACGAAGAAATCTCTCGTATTGAATTTATTTTAACGTGTTACGTAATTTTGAATTTAAAATTCCATTGATTTTGTAATGTATGTTAATCTTGTAAAGCATTATTATTATATGACATTTTGATTGAACACATCAAGTGATAGTGAAGATTGTGTGAAAACTCAGTGCACTACTGAAAATTAACCTGTAATTCATTGGTCCTTCACTTTGGATCAATATTAACCAAAGTGAAAATATTCTTTCCTTATTTAACCATGTGATTATTATCTATGTAATCCGTACCTATAAATATGCTAGATATGTTGAGTGTAAGTCACAATGATGAATTAGTTGATTAAATGCCAAATTATGTTATTTAAGATATATTCCTTATGTATTAAGACACTGAAATATTCATAGTGATTGCTTTTATTGATTTGATCATATATTATTCCAATATATGGGTTGTGATCTAAATTCATTTGTACTCAATAATCTTAAGTCGTTTGAAAGATTATATTGTTCATTGATGTGCTAATTTTGTTTCTCGTAAAAACATGATTATAGTTGTTTAATTCCAATTGAAATATTGTTTGATTGATTCAATAACAGATAATCACATTGCAAAAAAGTTTGAAAAATATTCAGTTGATTTGTTCTATGATTGTTGAATTCAAAGTTGTCATATGTGGATAATAAATTAGAACTCAAGCTTATTTAGAAGAATCAAGCTAGACATATTCTATTATGGCAAATGACTTCATATTGAGCAAGTCATTCGGCATATTTGTCATTTTTGGATAGAAGTTATAACAGCTAGTGCACATGAGATAGGTCAAGAGCAAGATTGATGTAATGGTTAGAAGATTGCTTCAATGAAAATTTTGGGCCATTTGATAGAATAAAACACAGCTAGTGTGTTGTGAGTGTTGTAAAGTAGTTGGTGTACATGTAGTGATGCGGTCAAAGGAATCCTTACCATGTGTAATAATTGGTGAGGTAATACAAGGTGATTAAATCCCAAGAGAATGACCCCTAGCTGGAGACTAGTTCGACCTAGGATTGGGTGCTCTTTGTGAACATTTGGGCATTTTCCTTTAAGCTTATGGTAAGTAGTTAGATCAACATCTAGACATTTTAGCACAATTTAGCGTCTTTCAATACAATTCAGTACAATCTAGCATAATTCAACACTTGAAAAGTACTTAATTAATTAGATTATGATTAAATCCAAATCATATATTCTTCATCAATAATTGGATTTATTTTACTAATAATATAAATAACTTTATTATTACAGGAAAATTTATTTAAAAGTGAAAAAAATTTTACATTCACACTTTTGAGTATAACAAAATAATGATATTATTATATTCATAAAATGCATGTTATTTGATGAACTATTGCATTATATAAATATATATATTTGTGATAAAATATGTGAAATTGCATACACATTTTAGGAATGTAATTAAAATTGAAAGATAAAGTTTTTAAAAAAATATTGCTATTTGTGAATCCTTTTAAGTCACACCTAGATATTACATTCACCTTCACTTGAGGAACACAATGTTCTCATAGTGTCTCGCCAACATTTATATTATATCCAGTTTTTATCTTATCTCTTTGTTAAAAAAGAAAATTACTCTAAACTGAATCTCTGCCTAACATTATTTTATTATGGTGAACAGTAATGTGCTGACCCTTCCCAAGCCATGAACAATTACCAGGAACCACTCTAAAGGTAATTCATTAGCCCCATAGATCACCATACCCTTTTTAGGGTGCTTCGCCCTTGCTCACACGTTCTATGAGAAATTTCCTAGGAGGTCATTTATTCTAATATTTTTCTACAACAAGCATATTTAACTATAGAGTTCTTAAGAGTGGTACTACCCGAAAAGGAAGGTACACCTTTGGTGGTATAAGTAGTTGCTTCAAATATTTTAAGCTTGACTCAAAGTGCTATATTCACCCCCAGTTGAAGAGCACAACTCCTCATAATGCCTCACGAAATGACCGACTTATGGGTTCTCTTGATGGCAGTCCACTCCCAGCGTCTTTGTCTTACTAAGTGACTACTCAAGGCTCTCCCGTTAATTGGCGCAATCCATGCGTGAGGGTTGGCTCTCAGACCTTCTATAATGCCCTAACCCTTCCCGGGGCCATTGACAAGTACCATAAATAGCTTCGAGGATCGTTGACTAGCCCCAGAGATCGCCATAAGCCTTTCTAACTAGGGGTAACAATGGAGCAAGTACAGGGCAGGTTTAGCCATACCCAAGGCTGTTCATCAATTCGGGGTCGGACCGGACTAGACCAAACCAAACCGGCCTGAACCGAAGACCAAATGGAGGCTAAGTAGGGGACCGAGGATTGGACTGGTCCAAATTTAGTTCGGACCAGACCAAATGCGGCAGAACTCGGGCCGGACCGAGACGGGACCAAATCTAGACCGAATTTGCCTACTGTGTTGCTTACTATTTACTATTTACTTCAAAGTTCAAATAATTGGTTGTTGTTTGCTGTCAATAGCTTGTAGTAAGTCTAAATACATTAACCCACACTAACGATTAATGAAAAAAAATCAAATGCATTATGGTCTGCCTCCAATTTAAACTAGGTGACTTGAATTAAATTAATTGACTTACCAACTCACTAATTTACCAGACCAAATTAACCAATACATCCAAAACACAAATCTAAAGCAAGTCCTAAACTAAAAAACTTTAATACATGATTAGCTAAACTTAAAATTTAATTACATAACAAAAGTTTTAAATGTTGAACAACATATTCTTTTTTGAAAGTGAGTCAAGTGACTTAATCTTCAAACGAATGTCGATGCGAATCCTAAACTTGAAACTATCTTGGACTTGCAGAAGGAGTTTCTTGCAAGAATGTGCTCCTCTATCAAATGTTCAACTAATTACTCAAGTAGCATAAGAAATAAATAAAAGATCAAGTTGGTAAATATAGAAACCAACAACTAATTTAGCGAAGAAAAATAATAAAGATACTAAGATAGTAATATAACATAAAATTAACACAATCAAAAGAAAATTACCTCAATATTAAATGTTCAAAGTGTCACCCACATCAATCACATTATCTTTAAGACTCAATTTACCAAGGTCTAAACAACAAAAAGAACAAAAATAAAAGTTACAAGTTAGAACATGTAATCATATAAAGCAAATAAAGCACATTAAAAAAGAAATGAAAATTTGAACACTACCCTTATCAAGGTCCCGCAATTCATCAAAGTAGTCATCCATATCTAATCTACTACTTGGCCTAAGTCAATCTTGTGCACATAAAAAAGCTTGGACCATCTCTTCACAATCAAACCAAACAAAATTCATAGTTTAACAAAAGATAAATAAGTTATAAATTTATAATACAATACAGAGAAATATACTAATTAATCATTTACCTTTGGAGTTAAAGAAGTTCTAAATGAATCAAGAGTACGTCCTCCTGCACTGAGTGCCGACTTCGATGCAACCATAGAAACAGGCACGGCTAAGGCATCACAAGCCATACGAGCAATCACAGGATATCGAGGACCACGCACTTTTCACCATCCCAGCACGTCATCGCCTATTTCATCCTCTTTAAGTCCCTCATTTGGGTACTTTTGCAACTCCGTCTTGATGATTCCTCTTCCTCCATATGACCTCTTTAATTTCTTTCTTAATTATTATGTATAAGAAGCAGCTCCACTAGATGCATCGTCCTTCTCAATATCCGGTTGTGTCCCACTACTTTGCTCACTTTGAGGAGTCAATGGATTGTACAGTTGCCAACACTCATCAAATAAATTTTCTAATTTCTATCTCACTTTCAATACTATAGCACTACCTTGTTCTTCCCCAATCAAATCACAAAGAGAAACCTCAAGACCCGCCAACTTATGCCTAAGATCAATGATAGAAGTAATATACACCAAAGGGTTCATTTTCTCAGGTGTGCCATAGTACTTATCATATTTCATCCTTATCCTCTTGTCCATTTCTTTAAATTTTGTGACTCTAGATCCAATCTCTCTAATTTCCTCACTTTCTTCATCATTAGAATCAATTGTCTCAACAACTTACTCCTAGTTATTTAACACAGTAAGAATAGCCACAATCTTAAAGAAAAGCAAGTTTGATGTCGCATATGAAGTACCAGACAAACGCAAAGTAACATTATAAAAAACTTCCAAAAACACTAACAAGTGTTTAACTTGTTTCCAATCATTAAAGTTAGGAGATCTATCTACATCATCATCTTTTGTCAACTCCACATTATAATAAGGGTCCCTTTTGCTATACTTTGTGAATGCATGCTCATAGACTAAAGCAGTGCTAAGCATCTTATGAGCAGAGTTCCATCTAGTGGGAACATCAAGAGACAAAGATACCTTGCACTCAATTTTCTCTCCAACCACAAATTCCTGAAATCTTTGTAATCTACTCGAAGATTGTCTAATAAACCTCACGGCAACTTAAACACACTTAACTGACTTCCCAACAACATTTAATCCATCCCATACAACCAAATTAAGTATGTGAGCAACACACCTAACATGTAAGAATTCTCCACCAGAAAAAAGAAAATGACCATGTCGCTGAAACTCACCAATAAGGAAAGTACAAGCAGTGCTATTGCTCCCAACATTATCAACACTAATAGTATACAGTTTAGATCCTAAACCCCAATCGTCTAAATAGTTTCCAAGAACAAAGGCAATATCATCACCTTTATGACTAAAAATTACACAAAAGTTTAATATTTTCTTACGTAATTTCCAATTGTTATCAATATAGTGAGAAATTATAACCATGTAGTTAATCCTCTAAAGTGAAGTCTATGTGTCTATTGTCACACATACCCTTTGACATGAATTTATAAGATATTTCTTTGATTTCACCCTTTCATCCACATATATGTGATAAATGTCTCTTGTAATGGTAATGCGTGAAGGCATATCAAGTGAAGGACAACATACAGATATCATTAGCCTAAATCCCACATTTTCAACAAATCTAAAGGGCAACTCATCAACTATGATCATTTTGGCTATCGATTCTCTTGCCTCATGAGGGTTCAATACCCATGTCTTCAATCTGGCTTCTCCCTCATTGTTTGGATCCTTTTCAAAAACCAACTGATTTTGTGTCTGTTTCCTTTGATTGTTCGAGTTTTCATGACACTTTAAAGAATAATTTTTCAAGTTCTTCGTTCCAATCTTACTGGGGTCAGTCTTTATATATAATACCACAATATTTGCACTTACCAGCCTCTCTTTTGCCATTCTCTTGACCTCATCGAAATGGTTCCCACTCTCTGCCCTTTGAGTACCCTTTTTAGCCAATTGTTTTCCCCTTGCTCTTGCTTTGTGTTGCTCTTTGACTTTCCTCTTCCTCCTCTTCAACTTCAATAGGGCCATTCGATTGGTGCTCACTTGGAATATCAGCATCCATGTCAACCGATTCTTTCACTTCCGAACTAGCCCTCTTTTTGGATTTGGAGCTCGAAATCTTGCATTGACAAGTGATTACAAGATACAAGTTACAAAATATAAGCAAACCATATACATATATATATATATATATATATATATATATATATATATATATATATATATATATATATATATATATATATATATATATACATATATGTATATATGTGTGTGTGTGTGTGTGTGATATATATATATATATATATATATATATATATATAAACACAAACACACCATATAAACATGCACACATCATACTAATTTAAAAAATCAAAATGTAAAACCTACATTTCGAGAACAAGCTGCAAGGGACTCCGTGATGACTAATCTAATTGCAATTTGGACTTAAAAAGTGCAGTTTGCACCTTAAATAATCAAACCAAAGCAATGTCCTAAGTAAAGAAGAAATCACAATCAAACCAAAAACAATCCATCATTTTACTTAGCAAATGCACATACACGCACCAAGTGTATATATGATATATCATAATCATTAATCCGGCAAATCAGCCCCCCCTACCATATCCTAATTCCTTAGTCACTCTCATAATGTAAAACTTGAATGTACAACATATATAATACAACCTTTGTGCAAGAAATTTAAATATGAGGTGCATATTGTGTTAATAGAGGGAGAAAAGGGGTATCAAATTATTAATCGGCTCGTAGATGGACCAGATTTGAGTTTTCATTGAAAAGATCATATTTGAGTGTTCAATCTTCATTGAAAATTAATATTGTATTGGAACTTTCTTTGCAAGCAGTAATTTCAATGACAAGCACTGCCCACTAGCTTATTCAATTCCTCTAAATTTACGTGTTCTCAATCCCGTAATCCATATATTTAATTCTAATTTGATTTGCAACTGATGAGTTATGACTATTAGAAATCAAGAATTAGATTATTCATAACGTTAATCAAAGAGCAGATAATATTGATTTGATTATAGAGATACAACGATTCAACCCTATCCTGGCCATCTATCATTAAATACGGCAATCTAGATTCTACAATGATTTAGAATTTCAGATGATTCAAATGAGAGAAAAGCTATGCTCAACGAAGAAATACAATAATGAAGTTTTCAATCAAACTGGCAATCTGGATTCTGAAGATCCAAAACAAAAGGAGCAATAGTGTGTAATTCAATGAAGAAAAAAATCTGCAGTAATAGAAGCCAGAAATTGAATCGAGCAAACTCATAAATCATTACAAACATGCACAGTGATAGGCTGATAGCGATGTGCCGACGTCTAGAAGGCGGTTGGCCGGCTGCCGTCGGGGGACTTAGGGGCACTGAGGGAGTACTGGGGCGAGACGCCAGAAGGCGGAAGCGACTACCAATTGTCGGGCTGCCACTGTGCCGTCTGTGCAAGACTGCCTGAAAGCGTGAGAGGAGAGGGCGAGAGCCGAGAGAAGAGCCAACCATCGGGGGACTGAGGGGCAATGAGGGAGTACCAGAGTGGGACCCCAGAAGCCGAAAGCAACTAGCAACCGGCATCCACGGGGGTGTGACTGTTGAGACTGCCTGAGAGCATGAGAGGAGACGGCGAGAGCCAAGAGAACTGAGAAGAGCCAAACTGCCAATGCCAAGATTTGAAAACTGAGCGTGCGAACTAAGGAAATATAAATTGCAATTGAAAAGTCCAAAATCCTAGATAACTGGTCCACAGTCCGGTCTAGGTCCAGCTGGTTTAGACCAGGACGGGACCAAAGATCAAACTTGGACGAAGATAGGACCGTAGACTAGACCAACTAAGCCCAGTCCCGTTGAGTCTGGTCTGATCCCAGTCCAGACCGAATAATGAACAAGCCAAGCCGTACCCAAAATTAATGCCCATTTTCAACATTAATATCCATACCCAAACCCAGTGGCTATTGTAAAGTTATACTCATACCCATACCCACTGGGTGTGGTAGGTATGGGGGTTTTATTCGGGTCCATATAGGCAAAAAAAAACTAAACACATTTTGTACCCATATTTGACATCGAATAGCCAATATGTCACATTAACACCAAGTTTCTAACAACATATCATATAACGTCGAATACAACTAAAAGTTTGTCAATTAAAGTAATAAATTAGCACTTGACAGTTATAATTTCTAATCAAATGTCTTATCGAAGTTTTGAATACCATATAATACAAAACAACTAGTAAAATATCCAAATATAAGCAATAAATTAGAACTTGAAACAAATGGGTACAGCTTTTTATATAGGGCGGATATGGGATGGGTATTGGTAAAATGAATATAGGTTGTGTAGGACTTATACCCATGTCGTTGCCCATACCCATATCCAGTCTGGTAATACCCGCTCCATACTCATTTTGTTTCCATTTCCACCACCCATATCCATACACATTGGGGCGGGTTTTACAAGTTCTAGGCGGGTACGGATTTTTTTGTCGGCCCTATTTCTAGCGTGCTTCATCTTAATTCACATGCTACCTAGGAAACTTCCTATAGGGCCACTCATCCTAAGATTTGTCCAAAACAACACACTTAACTATGGAGTTCTTAAGAATTGGCTTCCCGAAAAGGAAATTGCTCCTTTGATAATATAAGTAATCACTTTAAATCCTTCTAAATCACACTCGATGGGTTACAAGAACCTAACTTCCACCATTTACTACCCCATTTACCAGTAATGTAGACTTATAATTTAATAACAAGTACCCAAAAATGTGTGTTTCAGGTGTTTCCAATTATATCTATTTTTGAAATTAAATTAATTTTGTGATCCATTGCTAAAGGTACATGGAATTATTGTGCTACTAATAGCAACTAAAAACTAAACATATATTCATAAATTATTCGTATATTATATATATATAGTTTTAAAAAGTTATTTAAAATTTAATTTACAACAACCATAGCATATAAAATACAATTTGTTAGAAAATGATGACATTCTATCACAACATAAATAGATACATTTTTATAAGTACTCATTTTGGAGGTAGTATACAACAATTTTACAACTATATAAATATATGTTCATGCTTAATTGCAATTCGCCCCTAATTATATCAACTTATTTACTCACTCAGTACTATTTAGTATGTTCAAATATGATTCATTATGATTCAATATGTTTAGCATAATTCAACAATAATTACCAATAAATATTTATCATAAATAAAAGAGGACATACCGATCATGACATTGAAAATTACATTGAAAAAAATTCACCACTCTATTCATTCCTTTTAAGATGATTCTATCTATCTAGTACCTTTAGTGTCAAAGAATATGTTTTTTAGTTGACACAATAGTATCCTCAGTTCAGTTATATAGAAAATCAAAGAATGCCATTCCCACCTGCCCCCAAAAAAAATCGAAGGCAATAGTTAAAGAACAAAAAGCAAGGCAACCCTGCAATGTGATTCAAAAAATAGCATGTAGATACCGACTGTACCCGGAGGTACAATGCCTGCAGCGAAAGCTACGGAAAACCGCGTTAAAGATGCAAGTCGGTCCATCTCTATACCATAAATATTTAGCACCCCCACCCTCCTTGCCACCCCCTACCGCCTCTGCCTTTTTTTTGCTTACATTTTAAACAATTAACAATACAAAGGCTTGTGTCTGAACTCTCTGTGAATGCAGTCGTGCTTGCCGTTGCGTCAGCAACACTAAAGCCAACACATACAACAAGTGAAAAAAAAAGGGGAAAAAGGGCACCAGTTAATTAATTATCTCATAGATATCGGAGGCAGGCATATTGGCACGATTTTTAATTGACTGTTTCTTTCTGTTGCTTTTACGGATAAATTCTTATTTGAATTAAAAATTTAGCAACTTAAGACATCCTTGATGACCCAGACCCGCATTATACATTCATGCGCCCTTCACATGGCTCTGGTTCTCCAGTCCCCACAAACCTTGTCACTTGTTTTTTTTTTTTTTTTGGGTTTCTTTTACCTATCATAATCTTGGCGCTCTTTAGCTTTGACTATTTATCTGTTGCCACTATTTTCATTCAATGATGATTTCCTTTTTTCACTTTTGTTAGGGGACGAGGAGAGGTGGTGAAAGTAGGGCGGATGTAGCCTGGGGTCAGTGGAATCAGCTAACTTGAACAATCAATTGATACAAGGCCCAAAAAGTGGATAAATAAAATTTGGCATCAGGAGAAGAATGGAATATTTGGTTAAGCATGGATCACTTTGCCAAGAGGTGTGATATGTGAGTCATCATGTCTTCGCTTTGAGTTTTTTGAGTTTTTTTTTTTTTTGGGGTAAATAAAGAAGTTTTAGTGTTTATGTTGCTCCTTTTGCTTTTCAAAGCGTTTAGCACACCCTCACACCACTGCTGGCTTTAATACATTTCATTTTTAGGTTAATTTACTTCTATAGATTAATTCATGACTTTGATTTGTCAATTTCAATTCTAGAATTGTTTCTTCTTTAGCTGAGCATAATATTCATGCCTTCAAGCTGTGTGCTTTATATTCCTCTTTCCATCATCAAGATGTAGCAACTCTCTGAATACAAGAGTATCTTATCTACATTTATTTTTTAAAGCACAAGATTGATGGGATTTTGTGGGTTTACTTTCTCTTCTTTTGTCTTTTTATTGTTTATCATAGTGGAGGGGGGAAGGGGGAGTTGATCTAGCTAGTGTTGCATCTCTGCGTTTCAAGTCATTTAATTTTCATGGTCACGATATTAGTTAAGTCTTTCTTTCAAGAGCGAAGTCAATCTAACTAGTGTTATATCTCTATGTTTAAGTCATTTAATTTTATTAGCTTTCCTTAAACTTACAATATGTTTATTGTTATGCTTTGATGAAAGACAAAAAGGGATTAATTAGTATATTGATCATGTTATATTTGAATTATCTTAATATTTATATTGTTTAAATATGTTTTGATTCTAAGTGCATATTGGCAAGCTAGTATTACTTAATTGATCTTATATAAGGGCCATAATGTTTTAGTATTCAAATCTAAATATGTGATCTTTATGATATTATATTTTGTGATTTAAATTGGTTTATGCAAGATTATGAATGATTACATACTTACCCATTTATTTGAAAGATATTCTCAAGATACTATCTTTAGTAGTCTTATTGATCAGCTCTAAACTTGGAATATAATTATTGCTTGAAAAGATAAACTATTAAATCTTTAAGGGCCTAAAATGATCTTCAATGGTTTTTGAAATCTATTGAAGATGATATTTTTCTTATTTGATATCAACGGGTACTTGCCTTAAAGGGCTCCAATGCCTTCATCCTAGTGGCTATAAATAGTGGTGAATTTGAAACTTGAAGGCATACAAGAGGAAGATACAAGAGCTCATATTGGAAGGTTATTGTCTATAGACCGTTGTTGTAATGCCCCAGTAATTAATCATGCTTAAGCATTATGAAGATAATTGTAGTTAATCGGAGCAGTGAGCCGCGCATCTTTTAGTAGAATTACCCCGTGTACTGAAAATATGTGATGATACGAAAATTTTCTAAAGCTTATAAAATGGCAAATAATATTGTGGAGGTATAAGGTCAAGAAAATAAAATAAATGATGCTGTATCCGGACAAAGTCGGTAAGTTACTGAACCATAATTTTTCTTAATAATTAAGAAAATCAGGCACATGAGAAGCGGCCAAGTGGAATTGGATAGGAAGAAATTTATGAGGCTTTGACTAAACACACAAAAAAAAAAAAAAAAAAAGCAAACAAAGTGTGGAGCATTCAATAATAGAGCCAAAAAACAACAAAAGGGAAGGAGAAACTACAAAGGGCCGAGTGGCCCAGCCCCCGCGACCCCCCGTCTGTCGTCTTCTCTGTTGCTGCCCCGTGTCGTCAACAGCCGCCAGACCAATCACCACTGCTGATCGTCCTCCCAACTCTTCTTCTTTTCCTCTTTTGCTCTAGCTTCTGCCCAACCCAAAATAAGGCCTTGTACCACTCTGTTCCGGCACAACTGTCGGAAAATACCATTCGAAGGCTTCTGACCACCAGAACCAGCAATGCCGCCACCTCTACAGCTTCAGCCACCACCAACCTCACTTACTAGTCATCAAGGTAAAGCTCAATTTATCCTGTCTTCATTTCTTTTTGTAATTCAAGCTTATAGGTTAATTAGTAGTATAATACTAGCATATAAGGATTTATTTGTGCAAATAGATTGAGTAATTGGGAGACTCTTGATGGAAATGATTTGGTGAGGCATGTGAGTCGGTGAACAAGGTTCTGTGAAATTTACTTAAGTTAGTTCATGACAAGTTATTTAGATAAAATTGGATTTAGATTTCTTAAATGATGTCGGAATGGAGTTGTATGGATTTAGATTGCTTGATTAATAATGTTGAAACGGAATTATATGAATTTAGATTGCTTGAATGATGTTGCAATGGGGTTGTCTGGGCTTAGAATATTAATGACCATGAAAATGAAGCTAGTACTAGTTAGTGGATTAAACTAAGCAAATGGTCATGATAAAGTTTGGATAAAACTAATGTTAATCATGTGATTATGTTATTAATTTTAGATGATTATAAATATAGGAAGGAAAGGATAAACAGAGTTCTTGACATAGTCAAGTGGGAAAAAGGGAAAAGAGGAGGGGATTTAAAAAGGATTGAGACTTCGAAATTAATTAGGATGAGGTTATAAACCCAAAACGAACGTTGTATTCAAAGGAAAACCTCAAGGAGGAAAATTAGGGACATGTGCCCAATAATGAGATGAATTGGTAAAATGAATAAGTAAGAATTAGAAAAAATTATCTTGTAGCAATCTTATAAGCCAAGAGTTTACAGGAGGTTTAGATGGGTTAATTAGTCAAAAGGGGCTTGATTAAAAGACTCAGGAAGCATGGAATCCATAAGTAGCCAAATCAAGTGACTAAGGAGTGTTGATTGCATTAATCAATCTCTGATTAAGCTAGAAATGATGATAATTGAAAATATCTTGGTATTAAAGAGTAAAAAATCATTAGAATGATTGCTCATGAATACACAACTTGATTGGATCCTACAGTAAAACGGGCCTGAACTGAAGGAAAAAACGGGGAGCAAAACATAATTTCTTTTTCAGATACGTTACTGCTTATACCCTTAAGAAAACGCTTAAATATCCATTGAATAATTTTTACAAATTTTACTTGGGTTAAGGAACCAACTCCACCCATTTCAGTGTTCATTATGATATGTCATGTTCAGTGTTTATAAGTATCTGCTAGTAGAATTTATTGTTGGGCCCTTCCTATTAAACAGGAGTTTCATAATTCATTGTTGCTGCCATGGCTGCTATTCATAGACACAGGGTCCTAATCTAGGCCAAAGAAACAATGACTAATCGTTTACTTAAATCAACGCTTCTCAAAAGATGTTTGTAAGCATCGTTTTAACATTGCGCACATGTTCACTAACTCCTGTGAAAGTCCATTTAACTACACGAGGGTAATGTATTCAGCTCTGGCTCTTTTTATTTGCCTTATGTTTTTCAAACTATTTTAGGGAAGGAGAAATGTTTGATAGTTAAGCAAGAACCGAAGAAAGCTAAGGGCCCAAAAGAAGTGTTGACTCCCTGATCTAGCCAAAGATTTCGTGGGCGCAGAATTATTTTTGGGGATGTATCTGAATGGTGCACAAAATGTAAATCCATTTTGGAATGACTTTAATATTGTGTGGCACCTAGCTTGTAATATTTAATGACAAGTTGAACTTTATATAGTATGTGTAATGTATCTGGGGTTGCTACCATCTAGCCGACTCTAGTTCTCATATATAGCCTTATCCCTAGAGGACAGCGGTAATGCCCTGGCTACATAATGTATTCTACTGGCTTTTAATGCTTATTAGAACAGGTATTTAGAGAGTAGCTAAGTTGGGGCATTACAGAAGTGGTATCAGAGCAAATTTGGATACGTATACAATTAGGTAATGGTGTTATTTTGAGTCTAGACCATTAAGGCGCCTTAGGTATGTGTTGGTAAGGCGGATAACATTCCTGGCCATGGAAATGGTTAAGCTAGAAAAGTAAGCTTAAGGTTGATATCGGGGATGCGTGATTTAATAAAATGTATATGATTAGTAGATGTAAACCTACGTTAAGATGCCCGTTTGACCAATATTTACAGATTGTGAAACTAATAAACGTTTTGTGGTAATGACTGATGGCAGGACAAGATCCATTTAAAGTGGGGCCCATTGAGAACTCACAAAATCACGCACTTACCCTAGAGCTTCCCCAGGAGGAAAACCCCAATTCCCTGCTGCTACCTGTCCCAGAGCTACCCGATGACATGGAGGGATATGAAACCGATATATTTGACATCTGGGCTGGGGATGAGGGATACGATATTTAGGGGGGAGGAAGCGATGGCGATTCTAGTGGCTCGAATAGCATAGTAAGTGTGATTGACATCCCTGAGTCCTCTAAGGTAATAGAGGTAAGTTTAGAAGAGACAGAAGAGGACTCTTGGCGCTCGGGGTCAGAGACCAGTAATAGCAATGACCTAGACTACAAACCAAAAGGGTGGAATAGGAAGAAGAAGCAAGAGAAGGAGTTGGGTGTGTAGGACTGTTACGTTGCTAGATTAGGAAGTGATTGTGAACATGTAAAAATACAAGAAAATGCAAGGGAGTGGTAGCAACTAGCCCTAGGAGGGGGAAGAAGGTTAGTAGTAGTGAAGGACATTGGGACGTAGGGTTAGAATAGTAACTAATCTAACCTCATCCACCTATTTTGCACAAAGAGGTGGCCATTTTTTACAGCCGCTATGAAGGTTATGCTTCTGGTGAACTTATGTAACATATGCGTGGATTATGTATGTAATCTATGTTGTGGCGAAGCTAATATAAGTATATAAGTTCTACATGCATGGGTATAAAAGTTGTTCAACTACAAACAAATGGACTTACTAATAGAGGAAAACCAGAGTGATAAAGTACGATGAACTTGCCAACACGGGCAATCTAGGTAACAAGCTAGGTTAAAACAAGAGGAGTCGTGCATAAATGAATGTTGATAACGAGAAAGCATAAGCGCAGTGAGGCCTAATATGTTCGTGTATATGTAATAGAATAGCAGATCCAAATAACAATGTTCTGGAGAACAATTTGCAAAAGAACCCTATAGAAGATGTACCAGCTCAATCCATCAATCAAAATACCTTGGCAGCAACCCCTCAAAGAAGTCAGGAACCTATTAGTGGACCTCCAAATCTTGAAAAGGTTGAAGGCAAAAAAAGATTACTATATGATTTGGATCCTAAGTTAATACCAAAAGTTTGTGGCCGAAGTAACAAAGAAACTTAAGGGTTCAGGATCTAGAAAGAATGAACAAGAAAATAAGTTCTTTAATAGAGTTGCAAAACGAAATCCAAAGACATATGATGGCAAGGAAGATCCGGTGTTACTTGAAGAAAGGATTAGACAAATGGAAAAGATCTTTGATGTTGTGGAAGTTCCTGACAATAAATTCTTAATCATTAGAGCTTTCTAACTTATTGGACAGCTGACATTTGGTAGGGAATGGTTAAGCCAACCTTTCAAAGCCCCACCACTTGGAGTAAGTTTAGCGAGGCATTGCGCGTAAAGTTTTACCCAATGCATTCACAGAAGAAAAAGCAAAGGGAGTTCTTAACCCTAAGGCAGGTTAATTTGTCAGTGATGAGTATGCAAGTTACTTTATCGAAGTCTCAAGGTTTGCCTCTGAATATATGGCTACGGACCGAATGAGGGTGGTAACATTTTAGGGAGGCCTAACGCCTTGTATTATGAATCAGTTAGCCGGATAACCTGTACAAACTAGTCAAGACTGTAAGAACGTGCTGCTAAAATTAAACAAGTGAAAATTGAATTGAGAATGCCTAATCCAACTAACCTACGAAAAGGTGGGATGAAAGAGGTGCACAGGCTGGCGGATTTCCAAGTAAGAAATCTACACCAATAAAAATAAGACACCATGGGTCATTTCTTACTGGGAAGCATTGTACTAGGTGTGGTCGAACGAACCATAATATTGCAGAATGTAGGATGGGGACAATCATTGTTTTTTGTGCGGAGACACGAACCACTTGATTGCCAATTACTGCTAGAACTACCCAACCGGGTAAGGATCATGTTCAAGTTCCTAAACCAGGTAAGACCACTGCTCACATGACCGGCCGCCAAGTGGGCATGGTGTATGTTATCAACAAAAAGCAAGTCGATGATTCAGGAACCGTCGTGACTTGTACGCTTACTTTTAATTCTACACCCCTTGCTGTTTTATTTGATTATGGAGTAACACATTCATTTATTTCTTTGAAAGCTGCATCTCAGATAGGGATAAAATTATATAAGCATCCCGTAGATTTGTATGTGAATGTGCCTAGGGGAAAAACAATAAAATATGATATGGTGTACAGGAGTTGCCTAGGTACTCTAAATTAGGAGGAGTTTGAGATCTATTTGATACAGTTAGATCTATTACAATTTGATATAATCCTAGGAATGGATTGGTTATTAAGGCATGCAGCAAAGATTGATTGCCAAAAACAAAGAGTGTCCTTCAAAGGAAAAGGGGAAGGAAAAATGTATCTTTCGGGAGACAAAAGTAGCACTGAATGCTCGCTAATATCCTTAGTGGAAACTAGGAAATTGATTAGGCAAGGGTGCATGACATACCTATGATGTGTCATGAAAGATAGGAAAGAAGAAATAAAACTTGAGGATATTCTGGTGCTCAGGGAATTTCTAGACATGTTCCCAGAAGAAATCCCTAGGTTACCACCTAAAAGGGAAATTGACTTTGAAATAGAGTTGGAGCCTAGAGCATGTCCTATCTCAAAGCCCCTATATAAGATGGCCATAACTGAGTTGAAAGAGTTAAAGCTGCAATTAGAAGATCTATTACAAGGGGATTATATAAGACCAAGTGCATCTCTATAGGGAGAGCCAGTACTGTTCGTGAAGAAAAAGATGGTACTTTGAGATTGTGTATAGACTACAGAGAACTAAACAAGATTACCATAAAGAATAAGTAACCTTTGCCTAGTTGATGATTTATTTGATCAATTACAAGAGGTGGAAGTCTCTTCGAAGATTGACCTTAGGTCGAAGTACCACTAGTTAAGAATCAAACCTGAGGATATCCCTAAAACGGCGTTAAGGACTCATTATGGTTATTACGAATTCACCGTGATGCCATTTAGATTAGTCAATGCTCCTGCAGCCTTTATGGATTTGATGAATTGGGTATTTAGACCATATTTGGATAAATTTATGGTTGTTTTCATTGGTGATATCTTATTCTATTCCAAAACCAAAGGAAAGCATAGCAAACATCTGGGAATCATGTTATAAATCCTAAGGGAGCATAAACTCTATGCTAAGCTATCCAAATGTGAAATTTGGTTGACAGAAGTGACCTTTTTGGGGCACGTAATTTCTAAAGAAGGAATTAAGGTAGACCCGTGAAAGGTGAAAGCAATTACTGAGTGGCTAGGGCCTACCAACATCACTGAGGTTTGGAGTTTCCTGGGGATGGCAGGATACTATAAGCAGTTTGTATAAGATTTTCGAAGAATTGCCCTATCTCTCACTGACCCATTAAAAAGGCTACAAAGTTTGAGTAGATGATAGTGTGAAGCAGCTTTTCGGGAGCAAAAACACAAGCTCACCACCACACTAGTCTTGGCTCTACCAACTGAAGGAGGAGACTTCACCATCTATAGTGATGCTTCTAGGCAAGGCATAGGATGCATCCTGATGTAAGATGGAAATGTTATAGCTTATGCTTCTAAGCAACTGAAGCCTTATGAGAATAATTACCCTAGCCATGACTTAGAACTAGTTGCGGTAGTTTTGCATTAAAGATCTCAAGACACTATCTTTATGGTAACCCTTGTAAGATTTTCACTGATCATAAAAGCCTGAAATACATCTCTACTCAGAAGGAATTAAATTTAAGACAATGTAGTAGTTAGAACTTCTCAACGATTATGACCTCCAAATATAGTACCACCCAGGAAAGGCTAATGTGATTGCGAACGCATTAAGTCAAACAAATTACGAATTGAGGGACTTAGAATGATAATTGTGTGCCTAATGAACCTAAACTAATCCTAAATTCATGAGAATTGATGATTGATTTAGTTTGAGTATTTCGCCCCACCTTGAAAGAGGGTTATGATATCTCGATTATCGGTCTTGAAATTTCCTAATTAAAGAGAGAGTGTTTTATTAATTCCTGAACTGGGTAATTCATTGGTTGACTTAATTCCTTGAATATTTATCCATTAGACTAGATAATAGATTAATTTAGTTTCAATATCAAATTTTGATTTGCTTAGCCTATCTTGAGGGATTATAACCCAGTAGTTCAACCTAATTTTTATGGGATCGGCCTTGATTTGCTACAATGTCACCGTGCACTTGTGCCCATGTCAAGTTTTTGGTGTCGTTGCCAGGGACTAGTGTCAAATATTGGGTTTTTCTCGATGGGTTTGATTAAGAATTTTGTTTTTCTCTGGAAAAAAAACCTAGAAAAATAAAAATTTAAAAATTTAAAATTTAAAAAAAAGAGATAAAATTTTTTGAGGAAAAACAAACATGGCAATTTCTTATTTTCCCCAATTCGAGCATGAATTATTTTGGAGGTATTTTAAATGTTTAAATGTTTTTCTTACTCAATGTGGTTATTGTGTAGGTAAATTGGAAATATTGGATATCGTTGTGAAGGTGTGAATAGTAAAACCCGTATTCTTTTAGAGTATTGGTATTTTCATGGTAAAAATGTTGATGATGCATGGCATTCGCTTGAGTAGATTGCTTGGGATTCATTTGAGTTTGAGAAGGCTAGTTGCGTTTTTTGTCATTCTTTTCCTGATCATTGTTCATTTTATGCTAGATCATATTATGCTCCTCTTTTGTGTGTCTTGTTTGGTTCTTCTGACCATAATATTATTTCATGTCCTTTCTATGCATGCTATGCTCAACCTAATTGATCCTTTCATTTAGCTCAGCGCAACGGGCTTGAGGTGGGTGAGCTTTTTGGGTCGATTGCTAAGTATAGGTGATTCATATTGTGCATCAGAAGATACTCTTGATGTGATGCATAATCTAGTTAACACTCCTTTAGAGGGGTGTCGTTATGAGTATTTGCATGAGGAGTCTTCCAACCTTTGTTTTAGCTATGCTTTCCCCAATCACCTTGATCATTTCCATGTTTCCCCTACGTGTTCACAACCCCTACTTCCCCTGAGTATTATCTTGATGAGCCCATTAATAATTTCCTAATTTGTAATGCTAATGTTGATTTGAGCTGTAAGGATAACGTGTTTAATGAGCTTGGTGGGAATGTTGAAGATTATGTGCCCCTAAGTTGCTTTAAAGGGTATGATCCCTCCATTGATCCTTATTGTGTATGCCTAGAGGACCTACACAGGAAAGTCATGTGGATTATATTTTTAATCCTGCCTATGATTTTTCTAAGGCCATTGAAAAGGTTAAGAGGATACTTATTCTCTTTGGTGTGATTTTGGTCATTGCCTCTTACCTTTTATTTTCTAAATTGTGGCCCCAGGAGTTTGATAAGCTCCTGTGTGTTTTAATGACATCTAATTTAATGGGCTATGTCTTGAAGTTTTGATGGAGTGGCTGATGCTCCATGTGGCCCGTTTGCGATGAGGCCTTAGTTTAGGTGTACCCAGCACCTAACCTGGTGAGATCATTATATTTTGTTTTCCCTTCGCTTCTCCTCCCTCCTTTCCTTTGAATAATAATGCTTTATCTAAGTATGGGGGAAGGATAGTTTCTATGCTTTCTATTTTGGTTGTTAGTTTACATACTTGTTAGAGCATATAGTTTTAGGCTTCTTCTTGTTTGCATTAGTGTTTTGCATTTAGTTGTATTTTAGGTTTGCATATAGGTTTGCATATACGGATCGTATGGATTAGTCTGAGATAACCTCCAATGATGCTTTTCTTTAGGCAAAATAGCTTTCATGAGGTTGGATAACTTTTGAAGTGTAATCCTTTTTGGCACTAATGATTTTTGAAGATTTTGTAAATATTTCTTGTTTTGACCCTTGTCCTATTTGAGAACTTTTTTATCCCTTGGAATCGTTAGCACTAATGTTGCCATGTGGGAGTCATTTTATGAGCTAATTGAGACTTTGGTGGATGTCCTATGAGATTTTGCGCCTTATTTGGATTAATTCATTATATTTAGTCTCATATTTCTTTCATGTGTTTGATTATTCCATGTTGCATCTCTAGAACTTGCTTTGAGTCTTGTTTAAGATCACATCTAGCATGCATGTTTAAGCGATATGATTGAGGCATTCTTTGAATTTATGAGCTACGTTGACCAAATAGCCACCCCTTTTATGATTTATCCCTTGTTACCCCATTGAGCCTTGACCTTTCTTTTTCTTGATGCAAACCTATAATATTGAACCTTGGCCGATTACATGTTCTAGCCTTTTTAGCCAAGACTACAGAGTTTCATTAGTGATTGGTAGTACTTGGTAGATACTAATGATATTGTTGTTGGATGTGGTTTATTTTATGCAATGAGGGATTTATGCGATATTTTCTTGGTGTTATTTGGGTTGAATTTTATAAGTTGTTAGAAATAGTGTTAAAAAGTACACAATTTCTCTTGCCATAATCCTTCTCTTATCTAAAAAATGAAAATGAGAAAAAAAAATGGAAAAAAACAAATCAAGGAGAAGAAAAATGTTGAAAAAGAAAAAAGAGAAGCAAAAATAATCCAAGGATTTGGTATTAATTTTATATTTCAACACTTTTTTACATACTCGACCAACTCAGGGTTATTTTATGTATTTGAGACATATTGGTAATTGGTGTGAGGAGTATTTTTTATGAAAGGTTGGGTGAAGATGATCATACTCATAGTCTTTGGCTTTAATCTCCACAAAATCCAAAAAACGTGTTCCCTTCTTACGCTACCCATAGCCTCATTACAACTCTATCAAAGTCCTCATGATTGTCCGGCAAGTATTGCATTTTCGTGGCGGAGAATTTGAGAGCTTTGTCAAGCCTATGGTAGATTGCATCTTTGGAATGAGTGTGGAGTCCACCTATGCTATTTTTCAAATACATAAGTGAGAGTGATCACATTTCCCAAAAGTAACGTTCTACCAGTCCATTTGGCTTTATCTAATTCCATGTGCTTGCATGATACGCTTTGTGGTTCTTTGGAGGTGATCAAGTTTGATGTCAAGCTTGTGTTCTTATACTTGTTTGAAAACATTCACCTACTCCTGATTTTGAAATGTATTACGCACTACTTGGGCTGCCATTAATTCCTGTTCTTGCTTGTGACTTGCTGTGACTTGCCTTCTTTAAGGAGGTTATTTCGTTTTGAGTCGTAGATGCAATTCCCCTTGTCAGTTTTCTCTAGTGTTTGGCTAGGGGCAAGTAAAAGTTTAAGCATGCGGGAGTGATGAATCTCATATTTGCATAGGATTTCATGAGTGTTTTGGCGTCATTTTAGGGGATTAGAGTGATTGATTGTGTGATTTAATGCCCCTTTTCTATTTTATGCTCGGGTTTGATGTTGTTGATGATATTTTGTAGAAATTAGCTAAGAGGACCCCAGTATGTCAAGAAAATCGATGAAGAATGATGCAAGGATTCAAAGAGCCCATAAAAATTGACCAAAAACCCACAAGAGACATGGTTTACTAGGGTATATATAATGGATAATCCGGGATAGTATACACAGTCAACCTCGATTGACCAGATTTTATAGAATCAATAGGGCAAAGCGACCAGAGGGCACCACGGTCTGATCGGGATAGGGGCCATGGTCTGTGATGATCCCCACGGATTGGCCGTGGCGACCCCTATTCTCCCGACTTCGCTAGTTTTCTTGCGGCTGTTCGGCTTTCAGACATTTTGATGTTCGACTGATATATTTTTCCATTATAAAAGGCCTGTTTTCAGCCATCATTCATCCCATTCTATTCAATTCCATCATCAAGTGAGGAATAGACTCCATTTTTAGATTGAGTGAGGGAGACCAAGTCGAAGAGGGAGATTCGCGAGGATGCAGGATCGTGTTTGCAAATTGACGGATTCAGACACGCATTCGGGCTGAGCAATTCTTTCACTTCTCTTCTCTTTTCTCCATTAGATTTATTGCTTTCTAAATTGATAGATTAGATTATGTAATTCATGTTAATTTGTAGTTTTAATTATTGGGATTGATGTTGAACTTACATTTGCCTATGTCGAATTGATTGTTTGGTGCGCTTTTGAATTGTTGGGGATCATTTGATCGGATATGGAGTTTGAATTGCTTGAAACAAGTTTGATCACCTTCTTGCTTGTATTAGATATTGGATGAAGTATTGAAAGGTAAAATCTTATGTCGGAATCAACATATTCGACTTGATTGTGTGATGTCTTAAGAAAGAATTACGAATCGAGAGACCTAGAATGATAATCGTGTGCCTAATGAACCTAGACTAATGGAAAATCCATGAGAATTGATGATTAATTTAATTTGAGTCTTTCGCTCCACCTGAACGAGGGTTGTGATATCTCGATTATCGGTCTTGAAATTTCCCAGTTAAAGAGAGAGTGCTTTATCAATTCTTGAACTAGGCAATTCATATGTTGACTTAATTCCTTAAATATTTATCGATTAGACTAGATAATAGATTAATTTAGTTTCAATCTCAAATTTTGATTCGCTTAGCCTATCTTGAGGGATTATAAATCAGTAGATCAACCTCGTCTTTGTGAGTTCGACCTTGATTAGCCACAATGCCACAGTGTGCTTGCGGCCGTATCATGAATGTTGCACAAAATATAAATCCATTTTTGACTGAGTTTAATATCGTGTCGCACCTAGCTTATAATGTTTAGTGACAAGTTGAACTTTATGTAGTATGTGTAACTATCATGTGGTTGCTCCCATCCAGCCAACTCCGGTTCTTACATGTAGCCTTGTCTCTAGAGGACGGCGGTAGTGTCCTAGCTACATAACATATTCTGTTGGCTTTAATGCTTTTCAAAATAGGCATTTAGAGGGTAGTTAAGTTGGGATGTTACAATTGTTTGTCATTTATCAAGTCGTTATTGTAATTCGTTGTGCTGGGTTGGGTTGGGTTGATTAGTTAGAGGACCGACAAACTATGTACAATTGAGGAGCAACGTGTACATTGGGACACCTAGAGTTATAGGGTCTACTTGTTGATTATACAACTAATGAATCGTGTTTAATCAACCGACCTAATAAAAGAAAAGGGTTCAAACTTCCATCTACAAAGGGCACCTGTGAGTAGCGGACTAGGTGTGGTCGAACATCTATAAATAACATGTTTTGTCTACATTTACTCATTTCGTATTTTTATCTTGATTATTTTGTGACTTCGATCATTACTCTATTTACCCCTATAGCACTACAAAAAAAGGTTACTTCCCTCCACATTTAATTTTGCCAATAATCACACTTATAAGTGTGGAAATAGTAGTTGCCTACACTTAGGCTAAATGTGGGGAAGCCAAGTGTGTGGAAGTATTCTCCACACTTAATGAAAATGCGGGTAGAGCTACATTTCTCACACTTATAAATGCGAAGTGAGTACTCATTACCCATAGTTTATGTGTAGTAATTTTACGTTATGCCCACTCTGAAAGATGCAAGAAGTCATAATTTTTCCCACACTTAAAAGTGTTACTAGTGTCGTTTTAATTTTTTAAAAAATAATAATGCTGATAATTAATATAAAACTTATTAAGTTAAAAATAGAACAATTGTATACCATTGTTCTTTTTTTAATTAACAATTTTTATACTAATTATCAGCATCATCCTACAGAAATGAATAAAATTAACAAACCGACAAATTAAAATAGATCAAACATCAATTAATTAAATATGAATTACACAGTAGTGCCTGAAAAAAAAAAAAAGCAATTGTAGACATAGCAAAAAAGACTAAGGCAATCAAAGCTAAATATTCTTGCATTGTTTTGAATACATCCTGCTAATTTTTTATTGTAGCTAAGCCAATTGAAAAGTTTATTGCTTTATATACTACCTAAAACTGTACTTGGAAAACATGCCTAACGTCCAAGAATATATAAAAAAATCTTCATCTTCATTTTCTTCACTGAGAGAGGTTAGCTCTAAAAATGCAACCTGTTAGACAATTAAAACACAAAAAACAAAAAGAATTATTAAAAAAGATAACCAAAGAGATGAACTAAGATACATACAGCACATCAATCCCACAACTATAGCACTAATCCACATGGTGATGGAAAAAACCGCACTGTTACTGAGTTCAACCAATAATAGAATTGCGATAAAGTTCAACCAATAATAGAACCCAAGTGAGTTTATTCAAAGAATAGAAACCCAACCGAGTTCAACCAACAATAGAACCACAATCGAGTTAAATTGGCATAGTTATAGTTATTGGCAACAAAGATTTAAGAAACAAGCAGAGCCAATGGTTATGCATGTTGGCAGCAAAGATTTAAGAAACAAGCAAAAGCTTCAAATTGATTAATAAGATCTCTTTCTATCACATGGATAATATACTCGTACAAAAAGTTTCTAATATGGATAACTTGATCAGCAATGGCATATCCCGTCTAAATAATCCTTAGACCAACCCATAGGACCATCAAACTAACACCCAAGGACAAAGAGTATAACCTGAAACTTTTGTTGTCTTTAGCTCATCAACAGCCTTCTCTGCAGTAGCTTTCACAGCTCTGTTAGCTTAACTGCCAGCAAATTTCTCCCGATAAACTCCCTTTCATCATCTTTCTGAAAGGCAACCAAACCAATGACTGCTTTAAAAACCAGTAGACAAATAACAAAATATTGTCGATATTTCTTTAAAATAATTGAAGGCTGGAGGCACTCAGAACATGTATCTCTTCAAGAAATTAACATCAACAAGCACAATTTGAATCTCAACAAAGCAATGCGGCCAGGAGTTCAAGATTTATGCACCATCACCCCTAGCAAGGAGAAACTGTTTCCAACCAACACTTGTAATGTTATCGAAAGTGATGAAATAAAAATGTAAGGCTGTAGCCATGTGCATGCCAGCTCCTTGAACAATGGCTCTGGTTTCCTGATCTTATGAGCAGTTGGTAAAATTTCCCAGAGTTTCTTTAGTTTTTCAATGTCTCCATTCTCATCAAAAAGCGATGCTTGAATTTGGGGCATATTAAGCTGCTTAAGAACCTACAAACCATCATAGAAAATACGAGTCATCAATGGGTCCATGCACCCAGAGTAGTGCAAAACTAAGCAGCAATCTGCATTTGTTAGCACAACAGAGAAAGATGGCTTGAAAGGCTCTAGGAAACAAGCCAGAAGATATACTAGTCCTGCTGAAGTTCTTATAACAATAGCAACATGCTGATGGGTCCTCTTTATAAAGCTTCCATGGTTGACTCTTCTGTACAACAGAGAATGACATAATTGCCACACAAACATCTCAAAAAAAACAATACTAGACCTGTCAGTGTCAGCCCCCCACCCACAAATAGTATGGCACCACAAGACACAGATTCTACGCAAATGAGGATTACAAAATAGTCCTCTACTGCATGGAAATTTACCTGTAGATATGCATTTCCTTCACTAGAAATGGCCATCGCTGTCTTCAATCCTTGCTTTAGCTTAACCCGAGTCAAATAAAACCATGAAGATCAAAATCAACATGCATTAAGAGAGAAATACGGGAGACCATTAGTCGGAAGCCCACCCCACAATACCTTTTCCATGGCCTTCACATATTGCTCTACAAGATCTCCAACTTTTTTAGCTAATGCCTTAGATAAAGAATGTGATTCTACCCCTGGAGCATCAGGAATGATAGAACCATAAGCTTAACCTGCCACAAGAGTGTCAAACATTGTAGGATTTTAGAAACGCAAAGGCATATATATCCATAAAAACTGTTGGAAGTTTAGCTCTCTGAATGTCAGCCGAACCTAAAAATAAAGAAGTAAACCAGCCCCCACTGCAAATGTGGAGCAACTGAGCAAGGTCATATAGGATCCAGAGTTAGAGAACCTTGCACACACATAAGTCGAAAGATAGCTTCCAAGAGACACGTAGGTGGGATTTTGATAAGAAAATTGTGACGCAGTTAGAAAGAGAAGACAATGGCACAAAATAAAATATAAAAGCACGTGAAATGCTAACCGAGACCCCCCAACACACAAAGAAGTTGGCCCCGCCCAGTAGGCTAGTGAGTATAGATTTGGACCCTTCTTTTTGGGGGGGGGGAGGAGAGGAGGATGAGGCAAGGTGAGTTTCTAGACTCGCTCATCATATGAGAGTGCAGACATAAACCTCCAAAATTTGGTATGCTGGATGCAAGGCCATATAAATCCCATAGAGTAGAAGCTATATATTCAAAACCAAAAACCAAATAATCTCATACATCCATATTCAACTAAAACCCAAGTGAGCACTGGTGCACCACAATAACATGACTAGACTACAGAAATTAACCAAACAGAATTGTAACTTATTCCACTGACTAACAAGACATATAAAGAACCCTGATGCCCAAGTATAATGATCTCCATGTATTAGTATCATCTATACTTGCTAAAGTTAGGTGATTGGCTCAGTTCATTTCATCTTTCAGGAATATATCTGAGCAGACAAAATGAACATGGCCATCAAAAGTAAGGAGATTGAACTATCACCCTGTTTTGAGCTTCTATTTACATCATTGATTCATTGTGACAAAAATTAGCAGAAAATCTACCAGCAAGTCCCATTGGAAACACAAAGTACACAACAGCTCCACATTACTTCACAACATGAATGTAATGTTTTTCCTTACCAACATAACCACAATTGGCCCAATACGGTATGCATTCTATAGGAATTTCAATGAGCTTTAAGTATCGGCCTACCTGAAGGCTTAGCAATAAAGCTTAATACACGATTTACAAAATTGCCCAGATTACTCAGATGTTCACTATTTAATTTTGCTTGCAGACCTGTCCAAGAAAATGTCGTGTCTGAAACCTGTCTATGGAAAGTTAAGATCACTAAATCTACACTCACATGTACAGAAATAATCAAAAGCTTAAGTTAACAGTTTACAAATTTGCCAATTAAGTACCTCTGGCTTGTTAGTCAGTTGATAATATCTCCAGACTTCAACGGGAATCTTATTGTCCTTGGTATCATTCCCAAAAACTCCAACGCCCTTACTTCTAGAAAACCTCCCTACAAAATCAAAAAAGAAACTGCAATGCTCCATGGGTGTAAACAGAAAGAACATGTCTAGATAATGCACAACAAAAATTTGATGGCTTTCCAGCCAAAGCGACATCAAGAATTTGTTTAGGTGGAAAGAACTAAAGACAATGATTAGCTACACATCTAACTGTTGCTTATGGTGATATAATTACAACCCAAAGCAACACTAGTAACAGACACCAAAAAGTCATATTAACTAGTTCAATAAAACTCTGAGCACATAGGTTCATCATATGATTCCAACCATCTATAGAAAATCCTAGTAGAATTCTAGCAATTTAAAGGGATAGGATAAGTCAACAAACACCCACTTCTATCTGCATATATTAGGAGAGATAGGCACCTTGATTAACTAAGCCTTCAATCTCTTCAAATCCACAATCAGGAAGCCCTCAAATCAGAAGATTCTAAGAGTAATAGGTTGAAGAATTCTTTCGATTTCTCAAATTTTGAGTGAATAGAGATTGAACGAATGAATTTGTTTACCTTCCTTCACGAGTTTGGATGTGAGGCTTGCCCAAATTCTTCTTTGATTTTGGCCCACTTAATCAGGAAGCCTTCAATGCCTTGCCCAAATTCTTCTTCGACTTTGGAGGTCTCAACCGGAAATTGCTATTACAACATGTTTCTGAGTCAAGCCAGCACTTCAGCGATTTGATCCATTAGCGCAAGAATGACTAAATTGATCAGATTGCCCCAACACCCAAGCCTTCAATTGATTGATTGAATTGATCAGATTGCTCCAGTGATTTGACCCAGTTCTTTGAACATTAGGGCAAGAACGAATGTAGCTGAGGTTTTGGAGTGAAGGAAGAATTGAATTAGCCACTTTTTTTTTTTTTTTATTTTTCTCTATTGGCTAGGCGCACTGTGTTATACTCACAGAGCTAGATGATGTTGCACATACTTAAATTTTAGTGTATTCATAAATTTTTAAACTGCAGCAAAAATATTTCTATATAAATATTGATAACTTTTGTAAAAACTATTTGATAATTAATATAACAAAAACTAATTAAAATTTTTTTGTTAAATTCCCCACATTTAATAAGTATCAGAATAAGTTTATTACTTTCCCACACTTGTTAAATGTGGAATCAAGAACATTATCAAATTTTATCATTTTTCCACACTTCAATTAAACGTAGTGATGCAAATGCGGGAGGATGTATTATTTTTTGTAGTGTAGGTGATTTGACTACGCAACTTGGGCCAACAATTTCCAAGACCACAATAATATTTAAAATTTTCTTTCTATTAGTCGATGAGATATTCCTGTATTATCGAAAGATGATGGGATGAAGGTTTTCTATTGTTTCCTTAATCTTCTCTATGACACTTTAGGCTCCGTATGGTCCTTCGAAAATTTGCTGGAAAGAAAAGTTTAAGAAAAAAATGTGAAAGAAAAAAGTAGGGAGAAAATGAGTTTTTTTTCCTCTTGTTTGGATTGAAAAAAAATGCAAGAATTTGGATGAGAAATTTGAATGCTAATGAACAATTTGAATTATATTGATGTTATCTAAGAAATGTGAGGTTGAAGAAAGTTGAAAATTTTTCTCAAACTTTCCTCACAATTTTATAAGGAAAATTTTATAACTTATTTATAAAAATTTTTCTGCCTAACTTTCCTCCATGTTTTTTCTTTATAATTTTCTCTAAACTAAACACAAGAAAAAAAGTAACTTTCTCAAATCTTTTTTCTTTCCACCAAATTTTCCAAGGTCCAAATGGAGCCTTACTTTCATCTTCTTCTTATCGTCTTCCGTTTTTGCAATTTCTATGAGTGCTTAAATCTAATTCTACACCACTCTTGTAAGGCGAGCTTAACTTTTCATTCAATAGATAAAGTAACTCTTTCAGCCCACGTGTCTTCTTCTTTTTTCTAGAGATTATAGTTAAATTTTCAGTTTTATGTAAGTCATTTAATTTCAATTTACTATCATTAAATTTCATTTTGTTCGTACTAGTATTTCTGATCCCTCTTTCCTGAATCCTAGCTTTAATTGGGAGGAGTATATTTTACAAGTATGAATTTGAATATGATTGTTAAGGATGATAAATTGAAAACGTAATTTTAAAGATACTAGGACTAAGAAAACATGGAAAGCAAGCCTTTGATTATATTGAGTAGATTCTTCCCAATTTTGATTTAGAAATTTATGTTGTGAGAACCACCTTAAAATTGAAATGCACCTGAAAATTGAACAATTAGGATAGATTGTAACTATAACCCTCAAATTGTTCATGCAATGTGACAATTTCAATGTGCACTTTGATGCAAGATTATTTGAGGCACACCTTTTTTTATTTTATTTTTTGGTATGATATCCCTGATAATAGTGTATGTCGTAAGTTAATTACCTTGTAGCTTGGTATTGCCTCTGTCTTAAAAAGTATGGCCTTATTTGGCAATCAGCTATTAGCTGATTGCATTAGCTGTTAGCTCACTGTATTAGTTGTTTGACTTCACTAATTGCATTAGTCATTTCTGAAAGAAATGTTTGGTAAAATTAGTTGTTTCCTATACGGCTACTTAATGAAAATCCACTTATACAGATAACATAATATCATATTTTTTTGACTATACAATTATTTTTATTGCATATTTAGTTTTTTCCACATGAATTATAAATTACATATTATGACTTATGAAATATATTGAATTACATTTATACCTTTACCAAAATTTGATATTTATTATCACAATATTTTTGTTTAATGTTAATTTAATTCCCTTTTTATTAATCATTGAAATTTATATGAGCTAGTAATATTTAGAACGTTGTACTTCTCAAAAAACTAATTAACCTAACCTATATTATTTATTAAATTAAAAAAATATTTAAATTAATATCATCAACTTTTGGGGTGCAAGTCTTCAAGGATGGTCGCCTTCTCTGAGTTATTGAGTTGAAGGAGGAGGGAACTAAAGAAGAGAAAGAAGGTAGAACAAGTAAAATGAGCAAATAAATACCATATTAGCAAAAGAGTAGAATTTTTATTTTGAATATTATTGAATTAGTTTTGACAAAAAAAGGGGACAATATGGTGATTTTGATGTTGAATGGGAAAAAGCTCTTGGAATAAACTCATCCAAAGAGTTTTTTGCAAATTAGATTTTCGGTACAAAAAGATGTTGAAAGAGTTTTTTTGACTAGGGTAAAACAACCAATGCCCTTAAAAAACTCTTTTTGACCCCAAAAAGTTGTTTACCAAATCGGTTCTATGTTCCTTATTCCTTTTAGGAATGTCCCAAATTAGGACCTGTTCTTTTCATGTGTCAATTCTAAAATACCAACCTCAACCTACTTCAACCTACTTCAACCCATTTCTACCTAATTCAACACACTTCTACTATTTTAACTAAGTTCAATTTATCACAAAAAAATTCAACCTACTTCAACCTACTTCAACCTACCTCAACCTACTTTAACCCACTTCACCCTTTTACCTACCCTAATTTATCTACGAAAAGAACATGTCCTTAATGTCCACTTTCTTAAAACGAAAGTTTTAATTTATGAAAATCTCTAAACTACTCTTATTTTTAAATTCAAAAACAATTATCAAAAGAAATGGCAACTAAAAATACATTTTTGAATTCAAATTAATAAGGGCATTATGAAAATATTACTTTTACAATAGTTAGTTTATATTAGTATTTTTTAATGTACGTGCAGAATTAAACAAGGCATTCAAGTTGAGATGGAGGGAGTATCATTCATAGCGTCAAATAAATGGATAAATTCCAATGCTTCGTAGTTGAATGAATTGCTGCGAACATAGACATGATTTTAGAGTCGCCCAAGCGCCTAGTTTTTCCCTTGTAGCGTTGGAACCGGTCATTCTACGCGCTACCACGCCACCCACATTTTGTTCCTTGGGATTTTCTATTGCCCAGCTCTTCACAAGCATTGGTAGCGCTAGGAAATAAGTCACGTCAAGTCGGATTTGTGTTCGTATTGAACTCAAATAGGTTGAGAATACTTCGACTTAAACCCAACTCGCTTATTAAACTGATTAAAAAACCTTGACTTATAGTATTTTAATTTTTAAATAGGTTAACCCACTTAACCTATTCAAGATAAACAAGTAGAGTTTAGTCACCTAATTATCCATTTACTCATTTAACATTTTCAACTAACATTTAATTACATGGCATGAAAAATTAAGTTTACATATCACATTAAGCAATTACTCTTTCAAACTCCCCTGATTCATCATAACTCATATTTTTATATCTATTTTTAATCTTGTATTCTTAACTATCAAATAAAAGGTTTAATGGATAAATGATAAATAGAAAAATGAGTTGACTTGTTTAACTTATTTAACTAAACTGATTAAAGTGATACTTTTTTATATCGAGAAGCTGGACCTGAACCTAATCCATTTAATTAAATGACTTGAAATTTGTACCTAAATTCATTTAACTTCGTGTCGGTTTCGGATCGGTAATTATGTCGAGTTAGCTTTGTCGAACTCTACGCATTGATAATGGATATGATGCCGTTGTCTACTTGTTCCTCTCTTCAATTCGAGCAGTTGCTCTCAGGATTCCTGTTTCTCGGTTCCTCTAAAGCAAGCCACGCCAGAAACCATCTATCATTAAGTCTGCTGCCACGTTGTTCCTGTTGAAGGCAAGATACCCTTCACACTCTCGGAGCGAGAATCATGATGCCTAAGGATGCCAGGGTCACTGAAAAGCCCTTATTTATGTTGAATGCCTTGAACAACTATAATTCATTAAAAATATCCGTGGTTCAAGACACAATATAGTAATGTTCTCAATGTGTTTTCTCAATGTCTAGCACATACTTTTCTTTAGACAACATTCCACTTGATGAAATGATTTATGATCCAGTAGTTTTCTCTTTATTGAATTTCTCACTTGGACAATTTTCCATTTTAATATGGATAAGAAGCGTTACGTGCATGATGAATTTTTGTGGGTACAAGGCTTTCTTGTTCAATTATATATATAGACTACTTCCCAAATCATAGAAGCCAAATAGTGCTGCCAACTAGTTCTATCAAACACTCAAAATCGAACAAATAGTACAACATTATATGAAACTCAAACTATAATAGTTATGAGTTACACCAGTTGCTAAGTGCAGCAATCCCACAAGTTAATGATTTTAATGGGGCTGGCCAACATTATTTTGGTTGGAACTATTGGGACCACCTTATATTTTTATGGCGCACAAATAAGTAAACAATTTAGCCTACCAGCTGGCTCCTATGTATAATGTTCAATAACCATCTCAACCAGACAACCAAACCTTACCCCTCACATGAATACTCTTTCGGTTTGAAGCGTAGATGCTAAAAAATGCTCCCCTCATCTTGTTTAATAATTCAATATAAATGAGGGCTGTTGAGATTTGAACCTAGGACCTGTCTTGCTCAGAAAAGCTCAGGATATCATGTTAAATTTTATACCAATTTAGCCTTAATTAACTGAGTGATGCATATAAGCTTCGTGAGTGACTTAGTAGCTTATATACAGTCTCAAGAGCTCTTAACTTGTCAATCTAGAACAACCTCACTATCATACATTTCAACATGTGCCATCACATATTGGCTAAGCACTGACTAGGCTTAACATTTGTGCAAGATTAATCAAATAGGGATGACGACAAACAAAAATCAAGCAAATCACTCTGAGACCATGTCCAAGAACCAGCTTAAGCTGTTGGTTGAGTTCATTTCTGAAGATGTGCCATCATGTATTGGCTAAGCACTGGCTAGGCCTAAAATTTGCACACAATTAATCAAATAGGGATGAGGACAAGCAAAAATCAAGCAAATCACTCTGAGACCATGTCCAAGAACCAGCTTAAGCTATTGGTTGAGTTCATTTTTGAACACAACATCGAAGCCTTTTGGAACAAGAGTCTGAAGATTGAATCTGAACAGCACTGTATTGATTATTGTGTAATAATTATCGTATCGAGGGCAACACAATATGTGATACTTGGGTTTTCTCATGCTTAACAAATTAAGAAACCTTGAGATCTAGAGAAGAATTGACAAAAGAGAAGAATAGAAGTATAGATCTTGAAGGAAAATAAGGACTAACCTTGACGCGGAATTAACTGTTGGGAATAGCCCATATAATCTGAATGCTACTAGATGGCTACTAGAGTCATCTTCAGAATTCATGCCCTAAACACGAATCCCACTAGATAGTAGGGGGTCATGAGAGAGGGGGAGAGGAGAATTGAACATCTGTGTGTGTAATTGTATGTTTAATCGGACCCGTACACCTCCTTGTATAGGTTGACAACATTTTAGGTCGGCCAACAGCTCCCACTCGGCCACGTAGGCTGCAAATTACATGCTCTCCACAAATCACAAATCTCCACGCTTCATACCAAGAATAAAATATACGACCAGAAAGTAACCAATGATGTTATACTAAGTCAACATCTAACTAACACAACACTCTCACCAAATATGATACGCCAAATCATCCTAAACATTATCAATGGGATTTCTAATCCTTTTAAGTCATATGATACATCATGTGATTATATACTCAATATAATTGTCCGAGTTGATACGGTGAAGATGGATAGATTTTTTCTTAAATACTCATGATATTACATCTCAGATTAACTACTTTTCTAACATGTTTTCATTGAGCCGTATACATTATGGTCCTTAAGAAACGATTAAGGTAGCAACATCAAGCTACGACTTCATATCATAACTTTAAGTCAAAGGGCCATCGTTTGTAGGGTCACACAGTAACAAGAGATAGAGAAGTCAATTGTCACTCTGTGTATGGGTCGTCCTTTAAGGACATGCAGTATAAGATGTGTGTCATGGCATAACTCACACTTAATTAGGCTTGTCACTCTCATATGTCATACAGATCACTAGTTTAGATGTTCACCTAAAAAATCTAATTTAACCCACTAGATTAACATACGAAATGCTAATCTTAGCACTCAAGATTCGGCTTTTGAGTCTTCCACATGAAATCATATTTCATATTCAAGTCCCTTGAGTCTCATCTCAGACTCACTAAGGAAACTGTATTATTCTTATTCATACACTTTCAGCATGAGTAATCAACATTGTACGTCTAGTGCCAATGTGATCAAGTCTCATCCTACCCACTACTCAAGTGTCAGGGCGATTGTTTGTGTCACTAGACTAATCAGAAGCATTTGACATTTTGACTTGCCTAACAAATAATAATAAAGCATAAAGCATTTAGAAAAAGAAACTTCAATCTCCATTACATGAATGCTTATTACAAGAGGAACATATCTATCACATAACAAGATTCAAACCCTACAAAGTCCTGGACTTAACGCATGAGCTTTGAAAGCATCTCTGGGAATCAGCTTAGTTAATAGATCAACAACCATCTTGTTAAGGATATATATTTGATGGAAACATCCCTTGTTGTTGTGGTGTTTCACACAAAGTGATAACGCCTTTATGCTTTGTCTTCAAATGGAACTTCGGATCCTTAGCAAACTGAATGGCAGTTGTGTTTTCGCATAACATCTCAATAGCATCATCAACTCTAGAAGTGAGATTAAGATCCTGAAGAAAATGCCTAAGCCACATTGCCTCCTGCATGGTTACGTACATGTGACATACTCTGCCTCTATAGTTGGCAAAGTTATGCAGTTATGCTTCTTACTGCACCATGATATGCCTCCCCTAGTCAGGGTGAAGACATACTCATCCGGGTCACCACCCTAAATGGCATCTAGGTATTCTCTCAACTTAAGGTCCCTACCTTTATAGCAAAAGACTAAGGCGGTTGTACCATGAAGGTAGCGTATGATTCTCTTGACAACAAGCCAATAAGTAAGTCCAGAGTTGCTCTGGTAATGACTTACCAAACCAACCACAAAGCAAATGTCAGGTCATATACATAATACGGCATACATTAAGATTCCTACAGTGCTAGCATAAGGAACATTGTTCATTACCTCCTTTTCATCATCTGTTTTATTGTATTACTCAAGACTCAAGGTTAGACATTTCTCAACTGGACTATCTACGAGTTTGGAATAATGCATCTGAAATCATTGTAAGACTTTTTTGATATATGCTTCATGGCACATACCTAAGAGCTTCTTAGGACATTTTCTAATTATTTTCACACCTTAGACATACCTAGCTTCACCCATGTCCTCCATTTTAAAGGAAGAGGACAGCACTTCTTAGTAGTTTGGATCATCTCTATGCTTTTACCAGCTAGCAGTATGTCACCAACGTACAGGATAAGAAAGATAATACCCCTGGTTGATCTTTTGAGATACATATAATGGTCTTTTGAAACCACAGATAAGCCAATGAAGTTACGGCTTCATGGAATCGAAAGTTCCAAGATTTAGAAGATTGCTTAAGACCATATAATGACCTTGTAAGATAACACACATTTTCCTCTTGTCCCTTTGATATAAAGTCAATAGGTTGATCCATATAAATATCTTGCTCAAGGTTACCATTAAGGAAAGTAGTCTTCACATCCATTTGGAACAATTCTAGGTCAAATGGCAACCAGGACTAGGAGTAAAGCCTTTCACCACTAAACAACCCTTGAACTTATCGATCGAACTATATGTCCGATGTTTTATCTTAAAAACCCACTTATTTCTAATATACTTATGTCAGGGTGGAAGATCAATGAGTTCCTCAACCTTGTTTCTTGCCATTGAGTCCATCTCATCCCTTATGACATCCATCCACTCCTTCTGATTTGGTGAATCAATTTCTTCTTGATAAGTAGTAGGCTCCTCAACTTCCAAGGGTGTGAATAAGAATGTCTCCTTTGATTTAGAAATATTGTCGAAGAATTCTTCCATGCTTACTCGTTCGGATCCTAGGACCTTCATTATTTATCTGCCTAGGTGAGGGATCCCTCCCCCTTTCACTAAGAGGTGTGGGACCCTAAGCATATGGAGAATTATAGCACCCCAAATGCACATAACTGACTATTTGCATTCTCTTCATTAATTTCACCAATTAAAAGTAATAGCCTAATGATCGAGGTGTTAACACCATCCAAAAAGGACATGACTTTCCTTATATACAATAAATATAACAAAGCTAAACATCGTTTACCACGAGACATTCACACAATTACAAACCATCAAAACCATACACAATAAATTTCTAACTATCTCCAGGTTTATACCAAAATATAGTGACTCTTGGTAGAGTATATAGTCCTAACATCATAATATTTCACAATACATTGCTAAAAGCATCTCAACACTAATACGTCATTGTTCCTTTTAGACTTCTTGCTCACTTATCTTCTTCAGTCAGCCTGCCAGCCTGAGGGCGATTGACTGAGCATTTGTCTAAAACAAAACTTGAAAATATTTTGAACTATGAGCCGAAGCTCAGTATATGAATTCCTCTATTGTTAAATGCTCATTGAAAAACTGGTTGGGCCTGCATTGAAATTCATTTCAATTTAAAATAAGAAACAAGATGAATATAAAACTACATTTTAATTATTATTTGATAGTGAACCCCTAGTAACTGTTACGATCTGAAGATGGGTGTACACCTGCCAAGTCGATTGGGGGACCTGGCCTGAAGCCACGTGGGTAACTGAAGGGTAATGTCCTATAACTCATAATTAATGGGGTCACTAATTACATGATAAATCACTAATTAAACTAATTTATTGATGTACTCACCAAAACATTATAATTTTAATAAGTACGTGTTGATTTCTAAAGATACAAATAATAAACGTACTTGGTACTTTTAATGAAATTTCACTGAGTATGATTATGCACAAAAAGGGGAGGAAATGATAGATTAGGCCCTAATTTTGTGCAAAATATCATTATAGGAATATATAGCTGGCAAATGTTTTCACTTTCATAGTTGATAGTTTTAGTTAAAATCATAAAGGCTTAATGGGAGCTAAAACAAATAACCTATAACTTAATCTCTCGACCTCAACGTGAGAGATAAATCTCCAATATGGAAAGCTTAAAAAGTCCCGTAAAACTTTCATTTACAAAGCAAAACATGATTCCCACAGTAGGGTTCCCAAAATTAGGCTAGAATAAAATTGTGCCAACTTCGGTCTATTCTGCGTAGCCTTATTAAAATGGCCGTAACTTTTTCCAGAGAACTTAGATGAAAACGATTCATAAGGCATTTGGAAGATAAATCATTGATATATCGGCCCATAAAAAACCAAAGTTTTTTAATGAGCCAAACAGTACCAGTTTAATCACAAAATGACCCCTGGTTTTGGTCTGTTCACAACCCTACTGTTTTTGTTTTCCCCTTTCTTTTTCATATAATTCCCCATCTAAAAACACTCCTCACAATCATCTAACAAATCCTTGATCCATCTCATCACCTTACAAAGCCATATTACTCAATTTCACTCCATAATCATCTACATCAAATTTTTAATTCTCTCTTTTTCAAACCCACTTAAAGCACATCCATAATCTTACTTATTTGCATAAATGAGCAAAATGACCTTTTATGATCAATTGGGGAAATTCTCATAAGCCACGCCTTTTACATGAATCACTCCAAGTCATTTTTTCAAGTTAAAAGATACATCAAACAATCATTTTACATCTAAGTATACACAAATAACATGCTTGATACCAAAAGAAAGCCAAACCATATATAATCATTAAAACCCTACCTTATGGCCAACATAGATTCATCTTTAACTCATCTAAAACCACACCAATACCACCATAATCATTTATGATGCTAAAGATTACCAAATCAAATACAAAACAATCCATAAACATCACTTAGTGCTTAAGCTTACATGATCATGAACGATCTCAACTCCCACATACTTTCAAGCTTCACCAATAATTTGAACAACAAAACAACTCTTATTTCTATCAAAACAACATGATCAACAATCAAAAATAACAAAACAAGAATCAAAACCAGCACAAAAATCAAAATCCACAAGATATGGTTGGGGTTTATTTACTTTGCTTGAAGAAAAGGAGTGTAGATGAGGTTTGATGTTTGTGGGAGTGTAGGGGGTGACTAGGGTGGCTGGTTGATAAGTGCTTAACGTATACATCATTTTAGGGCTATTTGCTTCATTTTTAGGAGAATTATATGCTTAATTATTAGTTATACTCCTATTCTCGATTTATACTTTGGTATGGTTGTTTGATATGATTTGTAAGATTTTAGGTTTTTTTTACCCAGCATTTGATCCTTAGTAGATGTATTTTGACCCCCTACGGACACCCACGTGATGCTATGCCTGTGGAGTAAGAAAAAAGCAGAAAATCGGTTCCAGTCCAAACCACGATCGGACCGTGGTGAATAGAGAAACTGTTGCCTCTTCGTTTTCCTTCAGCTATGTGGCTGAAAATGTCCGAGCTCTCCTATAAAAGGGCTTCGTTCAGGCAGTGGCAAAGAGGAGTTGCATAGGAATATAGAGTAGCATAGTTTATTCTCTTTCTCAAATTTTAGTTCTCTTTAATTTAGGTTTTAGTTTGGTATTTGTATTGGTGAGTAATCTTGAGTGTAAGTGTTTGATCTTAAGATGGTTTGAAGCCCTTGTTTGAAGGCTATTCTTAGTCAAGCCCTTTTGCTCAGATTTTGCAAAACGTTGGTTAGTTATTTAATCCTTAATCATGCGTGAGTAGTTTAATTTTTGTCTAGAGATTTAGTAGTTTATGAAAGTGTCGTTGGATCATGTTTTAATTTAAAGAATTGTGCTTATTTTCAAGATTGGTTTGATTTCGTTCAATCAAGTGATTATCATGTTGTGAGTAAATTTTTGGCCAAAGTTTGCTTGCACACTTGAAACAATTGGGTGAAAAACTGAAAGATGATGTTTGATTGTTGGACTGCTTAATAAAACCTGACACAACGCGTCTCGAAAGAGAGATTTGCATGTTAGGAGGACTAGAAAGTAATCAAAGATACTTAATTTGGATTAAGACAAATTAGTTTGAAGGAACGACTTTTGCTTAGTTTAGGCGAATTTGGTTGATTTCGAAAGAATATGCCATTTTTGGATAAATTGCAATTCCTTGAGATTAACTAATTAGAGAAAAAAAGCACATGTTTATCGTTTTGATCCAGTCACTTTTCATAACTACATAAATTCCTAGGCATGTTCCCTTAATTGATTTAAAAATTAGTGAATTAGAAGTTGTTAAATCAAAACCATTTGAATTAGAATTTTACTTAGCATATTCTGATAGATAAGACTCGATAAATTACATTAGTCCCTAGGGAACAATATCGTTTATCTGTACTACGACTACCTGTGCGCTTGCGACAGTGGTCAAGTTTTTAGCGCCGTTGTCGGGGACTAAACTGTTAACTATTGAGTTAGTCTTGCGAAAGCGACTAAGTATTTTATTGTCATTTATTGTTATTTTCTCTTCTTGTTTGATTGCATTGATAGTGTTGGTGATAGTGCTTGCAGGAATTTTTCCTATTTATGCAAAGTGCAATCTTGCATGAACCCAATCCTGAGATTGAAAGGACTTTCTACTTAAGGAGGAAGAAGCAAAGGATTGAAGAGCAAAGACACACGACTAGAAGGTATCTGACAAGCATGGCGGGTGGAAGAGGTGACCAAAGAAGAACGCTTCGAGATTTCATTACCCCTGGAGTCCAAGAAATCGCCCCAAACATCGCTCGCCCTACTATTGATGCCAACAATTTCGAGCTCAAACTGGCACTCATTTCGATGGTGCATCAATCCCAGTTTGGAGGAACGCCTTTGCAAGACCTGAATCTACACCTTTCGGTCTTTTTAGATGTTTACGATACGTTAAAGTTTAATGGAGTCTCCACTGACACAATTCGCCTACGCTTATTGCCTTTCTCATTGAGGGATAAAGCAAGGGCTTGGTTGGGCTCCTTGCCATCTGGATGCATTACCACTTAGGATGAGTTGATAAGAGCCTTCCTCACCAAGTTTTTCCCTCCAAGCAAAACAGCAAGCTTGAGAAATCAGATCACCAACTTCACGCAAAAAGATGAGGAGATGCTCTACAAAGCCTGGGAGTGGTTTAAAACATCGTCTTCAGCGTTGGATGATTATCCAAGCCTTTTATAATGGTGTGACCCAGTCTGTAAGGGCTACTATTGATGCAACAGAAGGAGGAACTTTAATGAACCAAACTGAGGATGAAGCCTATAACCTAATTGAGGAGATGACACTTAATAATTTTCGATGGTCCACCGAACAAGGCCAACCCAAATGGGTTGGAGGTAACCTTGAAGTTGATGCGCTTATTTTACTTTCTGCTAAAGTAGATGCTATGATTCAAAGACCGGTCCTAATGAATGTTAATGTTGTGAAGTCTCCCCTTTCCCTTGTGAAATTTGTCGTTCTATTGAGCATGTAACTTTGAATTGTCAAGTTAGGAGTCCTTTTTTTCAAGATCCTAATGAAGGTAACTATGTTCAAAACTTCAACCCGAGACTGGCCAATGAACCTTATTCTAATACCTACAATTCGGGTTGAAAGAATCATTCAAATTTCTCCTAAGGGTCTAATCCAAACCCATCAAATGTGCCCCATATGAATGCTAGACCACCCCCTGGTTTTCAAAGACCCCTTGTTCCCTTTTCAAATGCCCCAAAAGTCCAATCTAGAAGCGATGATGGAAAATATGCTTATAGCGCAACAAAAACAGGATGAATATATTAAATAATTAGCCTCAAAGGTTGATGTGCTTATAACTCATAATAGGATGTTGGAAGCCCAAATTGCCCAAAAAGTGATTTTTTTCATCTACGCCCCTAGACAGACTTCCTAGCAAGCCGAACCTAACCCTCGTGAGCATTGCAACTACATCACTTTGAAGTTAGAAATAGAGGACTTAACTGACCCTGAGGATGTACCAATGAAAGAGGGTAGGGAAATAATCATGGTTGCAAGTAAGGAAAGGAACAATAGTGGCAAGACTACCACATTGGTAGAGAATGAAATTGTAGAGTTTTTGATAGTTTTTCTCCCTAAGCTCGCTGACCCAGGTAGTTTTTCTATCTCCTACATTGTGGGAAAAGTGAAAATTGAGAGAGCCTTATGCAATCTAGGTGCAAGTATTAGTATAATGCCATATTCTTTGTTTCATAAGCTTTACCTAAGACCATTACTAGTTGCACCCTTTTCATTACCGTTAGCTGACAGTTCTAAGATGTAACCTATAAGCAAATTGGACGATGTGCCAGTTAATATAGGAGATATTTAGGTGGAGGACTTTAATATAGTTGATATGCCTAAGACCGATGATGCTCAAATTATCCTAGATCGGCTCATTTTGGCTACACCAGCTGCATTGATGTAAGAAAGGGACAGATTACATTTGAGGTGGAAGGGAGTTATGCTATGTTTTGTCATACGAAGGAAGACATGATTTCTCCTAGTTTTTCTTTATTAGGTGCATTACCCATTTTCCCTGAGATTGATATGGAGGATGTCTTGAATTGTGAAGACCCTCCTGATTCTGACTGGATTTCTTATAAGAACCCTTACCAAGGGTATGTTAAAGTGGAGTTTGATGCTCCCATTCCACCTAACATACCCGAGGTTGAGGTCCCTGTACCTAACGAGTCTTTTATGAGCGACTATTGTAGGTTCGCACAACCTGTTCTCTCTATACCCCCTATGGAAGGATTTGATGCAGAGTTTGATTTAGGGGTTGAACAAGTTGACAGTGACCTGTCAAACAGGCCATGAGTGCGCTTTATTTTGTATACAGATAATGCATTATGGCACCATGTTATGAAAACAAAGGACCTTCAACCAAAACTTTTAAGATGGTACCTTCAACTGAAGAAGTTTGACTTTGTGGCCTAGGATAAAGCCAATGTCCACACTTTTTGATCCAGACCAAGTATAGAAGAAGAGTGAAGCTCTTGAACTTAAAAGAGCACTTCTTGGGAGGCAACCAAGCTCATTTTCCTTTTTCTTTTGTTAGCTTTTCTTTTTACTCTTTTTGCAGTTTGTGCTTATTTTCAAAAAAAGGTATAAAGAAAAAAAGAAGAAAGAAAGAAAAAAAATAAAAATTATGAATAAAATGTTAGCCACCACGGCCAGATCCCCAGAACTACAGCCGTGGGGTGCCACCCTAGAAAAATCGGAAAAAAATGGACCAGCAGACACCACGGTCAGACTGTGGTGAACCCCACGGTACATGGTGTCCTGCTACGGCCCGCGGTCTTGGTTTTTGACCGTGATGCCCACTCATCTTCCTCACATTTCATCTTCAACCTCGAGCCTCACTCTCTCTACCTCCATTTTCTCTCTCTAAACCCTTCATAGCTAATACTTTCAATCTTCCCTCATTTCTTCTTCATTTTTACTCATTTTCACCCAAAATCATTCGCTTTCACTCAATCTTTTCTCTTTCCCCATAAATTTCATCTTTTTCTTCTTCTTTTTCTTCAAATTCATCTCACTTCACTCATCCACCGCACCCATATTCTTTTCTCTCTTATTCTTCTTCTTTTTACTTAAATTCTTCATTTTCTTCATCAAATTTTCTTATTTAGTTTTTAGTTTTGATTTTTGTTTTCGTTTTTGCAACAATTGCATCAACCAAGAGACAAAGAGGCACTGAGGAGGTTGGTTCTTCAAGCCAAGCACTACCTTAACCTCAAAGGACATCTCGAAATACGCGTACTAGAGGTAACATTCCTTACCCTCTTGGTTTGACACATCTTGATCATGTTACTAGATACAATTGCTTGAATGAATGCATGGTTGTAGGCCCAGTTGTGGATCTAGAGTATTTGGTCAGGGGTGTCCATCCATTAAAACTAATACAATACATTGAATATCCACCTTTTTTGCAACAATGCACCATTAGTAATTAGTATTGTTATCTATAAAAATTGAATAAGGCTTAACAAGTACTATCAAATTATAAAGCGGGATTAAAAGGATTTATTAATTAGAACAAGTATAATGAGATAATGTAATAAAATTCCATATACTCCATATATATGGTGTCATAAATAAGTCAAATATAATGTGTACACTATAATAATTTTAGTAATTGGACAAAACTATAAATTAAGCATAAACAAAGATGATCTTAGTAATTCATACGTCAAATTTACATAGTACAAAATTAACAAGAATAGCTAGTAAATTAGTGATAATATATTAATTAGTTATCTTAAAATATCGCATATAATAGTCCTTTTTTCCCCTCTTATAAGATGTAGAGTTAGTACCCAAAACGTACTCTACACAATATAACCTATTTTGTCATTTGCTTTGGACTTTGGGTTACATAAATTTTCACAATATTATTACGCTTGCATTGATGAATTGTTGGAATACTTGATGTAGGTGTTTGTTGAGACATGACATAGCAATAAGATCATAATGACAAGTGTGAAAGATAGGCTAGAGATTTAACTTCTCTGTTAGCATGCAAAGAGAGAGACCCCCCTTTATTGCATAAAAAAATCAAATATGACATAAAAAATTAGGGTAGTTGTCAGCTTTTAATAAAATAATGCAAATGAGCTATTTGTCTTTTGGGCTCTCATTATGATACATCCAAATTCCAAACATTTTTATGGGGTGTCCAATTGTGCTCTTAGTAAAGGAAAACTATGGGCTTCAAAAGGGTATTAAAGAGGTTTTTTGGGCTAGGGGTGTCCATGGACACCCTCCCTCCCACAGAAATCCGCCCATGGTTGTAGCAACTAGATATTATGATGAGGAGCTGTTAACTCAGTTAGGAATGTCAGATGATATTAGATGTTTATTTGTAAAAGGTGGTATAGGACACTTTTTGGAAATCAAGGAGCATACATGTCAGGAGTTGCCCCTAGAAGTTTTAAGTACACTCCATGTCGAGGTCACTAGAAGACCTCAATGCCAAATAGGATACATATCGTTTTATTTGCAGGGTCAATTTTATGAATTGAACTTTGGTACCTTTAATAGTATCTTCGGTTTTCCACCTAGTATAGATTTACCGAACTGTCAAGTTCCCCGCGAATTCAATCCGAATGCATTTTGGGGTGAACTTTCGGGGAGTGTTATGTACAGCACTAGTTCATCAAAGTGCACACAAATTAGAAACTCTTACATTAGAGTAGCACAGCGTATCTTGGGTTGTTCCCTTTTTGCTCAAGACGATAGTCTAAATGTCCCGAGATTATCTAAATTATATTTTTTATCATGTATGCTTGATAGTATCCAGCTTGACCCAGGTTCCCCTTTAGCCAGGCAATTGTATGCTGCTACTGGTAGCACTAAAGGTAGGATAGTCATAGGTGGGATTATGACTACTATATTGCTAGATTTTTGGGTGTTGAGCCCAACCCTGATAATAGAATTTCGGGATCTGAACGGCTTGATCAAGCTTCTTTTGAAATTATGAAATTCTATAAAGTTGAGGTTGGGCGTTTGTGTTGGATTTACCCTGGGGACCGGCTTTTGCTGCTTCCTAATGTCGATCAAACTACCTTACTTCACAGGGCTAACCTTTATTGGGTACCTGGTGATGACGAGGTTGTTCGACCCACAACCCATCATCTAACGCCTCATTCTAGTTAAGCATGACCTAGTTCTTCATCTTAACCACCCCCTCCTGACTATACCGATCTCCAAGACAGCCTGAGATCCATTCAGGAGGAGTAAGTTTCCCTTCAAGCATTTGTTACTTCTAAGAACGCCGCTCTTCGGGACTTTGTCCAAGAGCGCCACAATGAGCTTTGTGAAGGCTTGCTACCTAAAAACAGTATTTCCAGGACTATAGGGTATGTCTAGAGATCTGGCGAGATTGGCATATCTCTTATGGCCAACCACCCTATTCTCCACCACCATCTCCTTTTTGATTACTCTGTGCTACTCCCCTTCCCTTTTTTCGATTGTATGCTCTCATTGAGGGCAATGTGTGATTTAAGCATGGAGGAGTTAGTCGTTATATTTGGTGTCAGATGCCTATTTTGGTTTGGTGTGATTGTGCTTTGTATATGTAGTTAGTGGTAGTTTTTGGAGTCTTGATTTAAGTTTTAGTTTTGTTTAGAAGTGCATTTAGTTTTCTTTTCATTCTAGGTTGCATTTTAGTTTTTCTTTTATTAGTTTCCTTTGCATGTTAGGAAGCATTGTTACTATGAGCATACATAAAAAAAATCACAAAAAAAGCATTAAAGAAAAAAAAAACCTCCGATGATGATTTTTTAAGATTTGGTGGACTTCTTCGGTTTAGTTTGATCCTTTGATTCGCCCAAATTGTGCATAAAAATGTTTGCGAATGAGTTTTCAAAATGATCTCCATATTTTGACCACATGTTGGATACGAATTAATTTACCCCATGAGTCTTTACATGAATTTTGGCATATGTTTACTAGTGAGCTAGTTTTGACCTTGGTAAATGTCCCGTGAGATTTTGATTGTTTAGAGGCTATTTATCAATTTAGTCTCATGTTTCTTTCATGTGTGACTCTTCCTTGACATAATTTCTCTAGAACTTGCTTTGATTGTCATTCAAGATCACAATTTGCGTATGCATTTAGTTAATATGATTTAGGCATTTTTCTTTGATATGTTAAATCCCAAGGACAAATAACCACCTTTATTGTGTAATGTATCCCTTGCTAGCCCCTTTGAGCGCATATCCGATTTTCTGTATTTGAAACTCCTATTATAGCACATGGCCAAATACTTGTCTTACCCTTAAGTCAAGATTAGAGGAGAGTTTCATTCTTATGCATCATAGGGTACTAGTAAGGTGGATTGTTTATCTTTTAGTAAATTTTCGCTGTTTGGTGAAGGGATGTCAGATTTTGATAAATCCCTTATTTCGTTGCACAAAGTTTGAGAAGAGTTGGAATTTAAAGTTCGTTATGAATTTCCCCTAGGTTATCCCTTTTTGAAAAAAAAGAAAGAAACAAAAAAGAAAAAAAGGAAAAAAGAAAAAAAAAAATGGAATAAAGTGTTAGCCTTGTTGAGATTGTTAGTTATTCGTAATTTTCGACTCTTTCTCTCTTCAATTAGGGATGTGTTTTGATAAAATGTAATGGTCTAAGAAGGATGTAGTATGATGCATTAGAATTGTTTTAACTCTTAGTCTCTAGGTTCTAGCTCCTCATTTTCAAAATATTTGTTCCCCTCTTACCTTTACCCATGCCCTCATTACAACCCTATGAAAGTCCTCATGATTGTCTAGTGTGTTCACATATTAGTGATCGTGAATTTGAGAGTCTTGTCAAGCTTATGGCAGATTTGAGTCTAAGGAATGGGAATTGAGAGAACCTTCATTATTATTAAACACATAAGTGATAAAAGTCACATAACTATAGTGAAGTTCTACCGGCCTTACTAGCGTTACTTCTTTCATACGCTGACATGACTGTATTTGACGATTTGGGGAGATTGATTCAAGTTTGACATTATGGTTTATCAAAAGGTTTTTGAAAATTTCATTCCCTAATATGTTTGTTAATGATTTTTGTATCTTTTTGGGCTACCTTTGGATCAGCTTTGCCATTTGAATATTACTTATATCTATCCTGAGGGGGTTCTATGTATTTTTTTAATTTTTAGCATTGCTTGAGGACAAGAAACAGTTTAAGCATGGGGGATTTTGATAAGTGCTTTGTGTGTACATCATTTTAGGGCTATTTTGCTTCATTTTTAGGAGAATTATGTGCTTTATATTATTATTTATACTCCTATTCTCGATTTATACTTGGGTATGGTTGTTTGATGTGATTTGCAGGATTTTAGGCTTTTTACCTAGCATTTGACCCTTAATGGATGTTTTTCACCTCCTCGATGGACACCCATGTGATGCTATGCCCGTGGAGCAAGAAAAGAGCAAAAAACCGGTTCCAGCATAGACCATGGTCAGACTGTGGTGTCTGCCACGAGCCATGGTGAATAGAGAAATTGTTGCCTTCTCATTTTCCTTCGACTATGTGGCTGAAAATGTCCGAGCTCTACTATAAAAGGGCTTCGTTTAGGCAGCAGCAGAGAAGAGATGCATAGGAATATGGAGTAGCATAGTTTATTCTCTTTCTCAAATTTTAGTTCTCTTTAGTGTAGATTTTAGTTTGGTATTTGTAATGGTGAGTCATCTTGAGTGTGAGTGTTTGATCTTGAGGCGGTTTGAAACCCTTAGTTGAAGGCTATTCTTAGTCAGGCCCTTCCGCTCAAATTTTGTAAACGTTGGTTAGTTGTTTAATCCTTAATCATGCGTGAGCAGTTTAATGTTTGTCTAGGGATTTAGTAGTTTATGAAAATGTTGTTGGATCATGTTTTAATCTAAAGAATTGTGCTTATTTTCAAGATTGGTTTGATTTCGTTCTATCAAGTGATTATTATTTTGTAAGTAGATTTTTGGCCAAAGTTTGCTTGCACACTTGAAACCATCGGGTGAAAAAACTGAAAGGTGGCATTTGATTTTGGACTACTTGATAAAACATGATATAACGTCGTCTCGAAAGAGAAATTTGCATGTGAGGAGGACTAGAAAGTAATCGAAGTTGTTAAACTTAGATTAAGATACATTAGTTCGAAAGAACGACTTTTGCTTAGTTTGGGTAAATTTGGTTGATTTCGAAAGAATATGTCAAATTTTTGGATAGATTACAGTTTCTTGATATTAACCGAATAGAGAAAAGCACATGTTTGTTGTTTTGATCCAATCACTTTTGATAACCACATAAATTCCTTGGCATGTTCCCTTAATTGATTTAAAATTATTGAATTAGAAGTTATTCAGTCGAAACCATTTGAATTAGAATTTTACTTAGAATATTTTAATAGATAGGACTCGATATATTACATTAGTCCCTAAGGAACGATATCTTTTACCTATACTGCGACTACCCGTGTGCTTGAGGCAGTGGTCGCTAGTGGTGGTTGGGCTTGTGGTTGGGCTGGTGGCCAAAAGCAGCAGAAAAGGGGAGGAGGGCTGCTGGCTGGGTAGAGAGAGAAAAGAGGATGGGTTGTGTGATTTTTTTTTTTTTTTTTTTTACTTGGCTTGAAATGGTCTAAGAATTGCTTAGCTGAGTTTTTATCCCCAAAAGTAACTTTTAGCTAATTACCATTAGGCATAAATCATGGTAATTAGCTAGGGTTAATTAACAAGATTGTTGGGCTCCAAATTTGGCCAAAATGAATTGGGCTCAGTAATAAAATGCTCCGTAATGATAATATTTTTGTGTAACTCGAATTTAAATTTCTGTGATATTATAGAAAAATGAATTAAATAACTTAGATTATAATTATTAGGGCCTACTATCAAATTTTTCAAAATTTTTGTTAATAAATAAATAAGCAAATAAAACCCTAATTACAAACTGAGGCCCAAATGAAAAAATTTTTTCCACCGGAAAGATTAAATGCGATAAATAAATATGAGAAAATCATTAACATGAGATAATTAAATAAATAAACATAATTCAGGGTTAGACTATTAAAAGAAGCACTCCCACTATCTCTTGGAGGTATGGAATCCTGAACGTGTAGACTAACTGCATGCTTAGGAACAGAAGATTGAGGATAAGCCTCATTCTAGGTTGACTTTTCTCAAGAATTGGATATTGAGGACAAACCTCATTGTTCTGAGCAGACAAGTCTCTACCACTCCTTTTGGATGGGGGAGATGTGCCGTCTTCAGTGACTTGGCTAGAATTCGAATCTTCCCTCACTGAAATATTGTTGAAGCGTCTTAGTATAACTCATATAGTTCGACATCCCTTTTTATTTCACCAATAGTAGAAAACTCATCCTCAAGAAAGTCGACATTACGGGAATATATTTTTGTCATGCCACCATTAGGGTGTTTTCCGTACATTACATATCCTTTAAAGTGTGTGGGATATCTAATGAATACCATCTTGGTGGCTCTCGGACCAAGTTTTCTATGTTTGTTGGCTGGGTTATACACATAGTTGGCCAACTACCATGGGCATAAATGATCCAATGATGACTATTGTTCCTTGTGGGATCGATACCTCTATATTCGCAAGTCTACAATTAACCTTGTGCACTTACAAGTAAAAAGGATTTTAAAACTAAACATAAAATTCACATCAAGTTTTTACCGTCGTTGCCCCATGTCATGCTTTAACATTCATGGGTCTGCAGATGTTTGAGTGGATTAATTCTAAGGGACTTGATGCTCTCGAAACCTTACCAAAAGGCTTTATGGTTACTTTCCTAGATAGACATAACTCACACCTAGGCAACTTAATCCTAGCAAGTCGATCTAAAAGACCTTCTTTAGCTATCTAACTCATTTTGTCTTGGCCCCCATGACCATGTCTAGCATGCCACTTAATGGATTCAGAATCAGTGTCAAAATATGAGATAAAATCCAAAGATATACTATCATGAGAATCATCTAAATCCAAAACAATAAATTCTCTTTTCAATGTTGCTTGCCCAAACAAATTGTCATTATGGAACAAATCTAAACCATCAGGACAAAATCCAAAAGTAAAGCCAAATATTAGAAATAGAAGAAACTAAAAAGCATTGCACCCCAGGTGCATAGAAAGCGTCATGAAAAAGTAGCTTGTTTCCTCCACTGAGTTTGAGACAGTATGTTTGTACTCCAAAGACATGTTTCTCGCCATCGTCCCCTAGTGCGACAGTCCATGAACCTACCGGGTAGTGATGGAGCTCCACGAATTTGACTTTATCTTGAGCTATGTGTTTTGTTCCCCTGTGTCTACAATCCATTGAGGAGGAGAGTTAGCAATAAATGCATGGAAACAAACATATAATTCAGGAGTTTTAGTGGAAAAAAGTACCTAGGTCAGCTGAGGATAATCCCAAGCAAAATGTCCCTTTTTTCCACAGTTATAGCACTTCACACATGTCATATGTTTTGCTCCATTGCACTTAGCCTTACGCTTCTTGGCAAAACCACCTTTGGAGCAAGAGAGGTCAGGTTCTTGGGCTTGCTGCCACAATAAGGTCTGTTTACCCTTGGGCCCACTTCCACTGACAAAGAATGCCATATTGGGAAGTGCATATGCTTTCATACACTCTTCCTCAATTTTAAGGTGTTTTGAAATTGCCTTGAAGGTCTGAATGTTCGCATTATGTGCCATAATGACTCTAAAACTCCTCTAATGTTCATTATCAACTAGAAGAGCCCTAACCACATTTAGCACATGTTCCTCCTTAAAGACATCTCACCTAGCAGCTTTAAAATCTCGAACCATGGCATTCATGGCTCGAAGGTGTTTGAAGATTCTATGACCAGAGTCAATAGTATATTGCATTCTTTTTAACTACAAGGTATGCAACCTTGTAACAAATGTTTGGCCGAACCTTATTTTAAGCTAGGCCTACATGTCCTTGGCAGTGGAAAAATGTTCAAACTCTCCAAGAAGATCAACATGCATGCAAGACAACATTGTGTAGTGTATAGAATGGTCCCTTTTGAACCAGGCGTGGCATGTTTTCAGGTTTTTGTTATACCAGTTAGTAATAGTAATATCTTTACCTTGTTCACCTTTGTCTGTCGAGGCAGCGGTAGAAGTTGTGAAGTGATCTAGCATGTCACCCTTATTCGAGGTGAACTAAACTCTTAGATTCCAAACATCGTAATTTGAGCCATCTGCTTTTTCATTAGAAGACATACTTCCTATCATTTAAAAGTTTTATATATATCGTTGACATATCATTTAATAATTAAACTATAAAAAAAACCCCATCATTCACATCATACATTTGAAAATTTTGCTAAGCTCATAATCATCACATATGGATGTGAATTAGAAGTTTCTTTAATTTAATTATCATATAATTCATAAAGTTTTGTTAAACTAATTAACATGTTGATTACTGACAATCACAAAGATATTCACTTTTAACCATGTGAAACATACTTAGGCAAGGTTTGTTCTATATGAAACTAATTCATATAATATGTTCTATTATTGAAAAAAATTAGTTTATTAATATATAATACAAAGTTATATATTTAACTTTAAAGGTGATACCTATAACATAAAACAAATTTATAAAATAACATGAAAAATATCCATACAAATTTTCTATACTGCAAAGCAGATTTATTCAAGGGGTAGAAATTATGCTAACAATATGCGATTGTGTAATTTCAAACCTTGGACCCCAAAAAAAGTTTGGGCAAAGAAATTTAGGGCCTCATGTGCATGGCCTGAAGATCAACCCAAAAAAATAAAAGAAACGGCCTGAACTATACTCATTTATAAGTTATTGACACTTTCTAACCCTAATCTCATTCCCAAACCCTCTTTGCCCTCAAATGAGAAACTCCTTTTCTCTCTTCCCAACTCCCCGATGCCCTTAACTTTGAGAATGAAGCACTAAGCTCCTATTTACTTTCGGTCACTCTCTCGGTCGCCATCCACCCTCACTAATGGCTCACCTTTCTGGGCATTCGTCATGGCCTAAGTGGCTAACCCCCACCTGAATCATAGCCACCACCCCCGGGTTTCACTACAAAAATAAGGGCATTCAGCGATGGAAAAATGCATTTTAGCTATGGAATTTTGAACCCAGTGACGGAATGTGTGACGAAATATGACTGTCATATTTTTGGTCGTCGCTGTCTCCTCAGCGACAGAATTCTGTAATTCTGTTGTCACTTGGTGATGGAACGGGCGACGGGTAAGTTGGGATGGAAGGAACGAAAAGCGCAGAATTGGGCGACGGAATGTTCATTATTTCATCGCCATTAGCGACGGAATCAGTGGCAAAAATTCCATTGCTGAAGGCGACGAAATGAATATTCCATTGCCACGTAAGGTTTTTTGAAAAAAATCTGGCCCACGATGGCCATTCTGTCGCTATTTTTGCCCTTTTTTAAAATAAAATTTTTGTTTACGTAATGCCCCAAATTACAATACAATTCCTTTCCCACAAGAAAATACATCGAGGACAACCCCCTCGATGCCAATGCTTCACTAGAAGCACTTTTAATAAATGTCAACCAACAACAAAACTAACCATCACATACAAACCAAATACTTTCAAGTGTCCCATCACCATTCATCCCAAATTCATACAATATATGCTTGAAAATATATGTGTACTTAACAAACCATGGTTAAGAGAGTAAAACAGAGATGGAATGCACACATATGTATATATAAGCAAGGAATAGAGAGGGACGAAGCAAGCAAGTCATGAGGGGTTAATCACCGAGGTGAGTGTCATCATACTCGTCATCGTCATCGTCATCGTCATCATCATCCTTATTCTCTTCATCATGTTGTGAGGGTTAGTGAAGGGCAGTTGGAAGCCCAAACCGGAAGCTTATTGCATTTGAAAAAAGGCCACCATTTGCTGATTCATACTCATCATTTGCTAGCTTATTATTTGGTTAGACTCATCTAATCGCTGATTACTCCCGTTGGGATGGCACCTAACCTGTACCTGCAGAAAACCATGTATTTATATGAAGTATACATTAGTTACAATAACTTAACTCACTCTAAAGTGACGTTGTGCATAACTTTTTCATTAATGACTGAAATATAAATAGTGTTTTAAATTTACTATACCAGCTCGCTGGGAGAGCCTGAAGTATGAGGACTCCCTAATGTTGACGGCCTCATCTCTAATGCCATAAATATGACCATTTTTATTCATATAGGCCTTCACCCAAAACTCGTTTAGCTTTGGAAGAGATTGAGATGAATATTGGGAACTGGCATCTGAGGTCCGTTCAGAGCTGATAATGATTTGAAATTCTTACTCAAAGGATTCCTACGATATCATAACATTTGTAAAAATTCAAATATATCATACTTAATAAAAGTATATTAACCACTAATTAAGTTTGACGATCGAGGATAACTTACGTATGTTTGTTGTGATTACTTATTAACCCAAGGTCTATCCTCTTTGCCCTGAAATTTGTGAGTCCGGGCGAATAACTCAACAATTGTTGGCCCTGTCCCAAGTTGCTCCCTTGCATGTCAAACAAATTCAGAAACCACATTAACCATCACAATCAACCAAATAACTAGAAGAAGTTCTAAGATGTACAATTAGTTACCAGATGCCACCTATGCTCATGCATAGGGATCGAGCCATAGGTGTGAAGAGATAGCCCAAGATTAGCTGGGACACTAAGCCGATTTCTTTAGGATTTTTCACATAATTTCTTGTACAATTCATTTGCCCAATATTGTTGGAGTCCTCTCCTTTGCTCATCACCGAGCCATGTAGGCTGGTTGTTGTACTTCTTTGCCTGTCAAGGAAGTCCATCCCTTTGCTTTCAAAATTTTTTCTTAAGCGATCCTCATAGATAGGATCCCGAGTAAACCACTTCTGCACATAAGAAAATAACAAATACATCAAATAGTATCATAATGATGAATGACGTACATACAAATTGTTAATATGTAATTACTGTAGTTACCTTGAACTCTCCGAATCACAAATCTCTAACTTGTCTTCACAATTTACCCCAAGAAGACCAAGGGGCATCATATTTTCTTTGAAAGATTTAAGAAATCCTTCAAACAACACCTTCGTTTGGGAGAAACCTATTTTAACAAAAAACATCCAATTAACATGACATTACACAAAATACTTTTAATACAAAACACATAACAATTTTACCACTTACTCGTTACCATCTGCCACAATATATGTCTTGGTCGACTACTACCATGACTAAAATGTGATTTACAATCTCCAGTTCCAATGTTTTGCTAGGACTGGTTAGAGTTAGGGTCGACAGGTGGAGGAGTAGGGTTGACAGTGTTAAGAACATGGGTGTTGGTTGCAATGTTATGTGCATATTATTGAGAAATGAATATCTGGTGAGGGATGTATAGGTTATGGGAAGTGAAAAACCCCGTTGGAGCTGTCCCAAATTAAGTGGGGATTGTTCCTATGACACCCATCGTGTGAGGTGTTGGAAAGGAAGGTGAACCAATGTCTATTGCACTAGGCTGGACGCTGGAGCTCCTCCTCCCTCTTCCTCGCTCTCGAGTAGAGGACTTACCTCGATAGGGAGTGAATTCATACCTGAAATAGTTAACAACAAATACAAGTACAAATAATAATTGTACAGATCAACAATTTAGTCATACAGCATAATAGTTAGAACATCAAGTTTTAAAATTGATACATATAACAAAAGTACATACATACAGATTTGCATTACATGATGGTAAGCACTGAAAAATATAACAATTCATAAGCATTTAATTGTCTGCATCATCTTTCCCACCCCTAAACTTGCCATCATTCTCGTCATCGTCCTCGTTGTTATCATCATACAAATGTAAATCTCCCTGCTCTTCACCTGTTTCATTCCCATCATATCACTCACCCTCTTCATCATCCTCATCCTCTTCTACCTCATCTACATCATCATTTACCTAAATAAATGAAAACTCGATATCATCATTAACTTCTTCTGATAGTACACTTAATGATGTAGGGATAACATCATTCACACGTTCAACGAGTGTTATCGTGCCCGTTTGTTGGTAAGCAGTGGGTAGAGTGTATTGTGTATCTTCTCTAACTTTTGGTTTGGTTGGTATGACAACAAGCCAATTGAGCTTATCCCTTGACCAATATGGATATGGCATGAAGCACACTTGTGGTGCAGTGTTTGAAAAGATGCATGGATTGTACTTTATGTATCTCCTTGTGCAATGAACCTTAACAAATTTGCTTAGTTTATGGGATCGTGTCCCACGATTCAATATGGGACCAAACCACTCACAACTGAATATCACAAATTTTGTGCACATTATTAAAAGGTAGCACTCACCCAATACAACTGAATAGCACACATTTTGTACAATGTAGGATGTGCAGTTCAGACTTGTTCTATAAAAATTCTCAACATTTTATACACATTATAAATGTATAATTTTTTTAAGCATATACTCAAAGCAACTTCTGTTATTGAAAGGTAGTACTCACCTAATATAAGATTTAACTTGATCGCAATTTAATAGCACGCAAAGTTGAGTAGCAAAGTATTCAGTATCTGTAAGATACCTTAATCTTTCCTTCCCAATAGCGGTTCCTTGCTGCTCAAACACAGGTAGAGTTAGGACATGGTTATTATGTTCATCACTGTCCTCATTTCTTCGACATCTATTGCGTATGGATGGAACATTAGAGCCAAAGTGATAGGAGGTAAAAAATGTCCTTTCAACTTCTAAGTAAGCTTCTGTAATTGAATCTTCAGGATACGCTTGTTGTTTTATCTTTTTCTTCAAACAACCGAAGTACCTAACAAAATAATATTAACCAATGACTTATGAGTGATCGCATAATTTAGTTTTTTAAATCTATTTTCATTAAATATGATCTATTTTATCTCTCAAATGGATACATCAATCGATACTGCACAGGACCACCAAGTAGTGCCTCTTCTGCTAAGTGTACTGGTAAGTACTCCATCACATTGAAGAAGCCTGGAGCAAATATCATCTCCAACTTTCAGAGAGTAGTGGCAATGTTTCGATGCATTTTCTCAAGTACATCCTCTCACAGTGTTGTGGAGAACAAGTTCTTAGGTTTTAACACATCATCCGGGAGAGCATCAAATGCAATCGGTGACAGAGTCTCTATGAACACATAACAATCATGACTTTTCATATTGTTAGACTTTGCTTCATTGAGATCCATAATATTCCTAAAATTAGAGCAATACCCATCAGGCATGTTAAGTCTCTTTACCCATTCACTCAACTCTCTTCTTTTATCCATAGTAAGAACGAATTTCGCTTTTGGTTTAACCATTTTGCCACTTGGGCCTGGTTGTAAATTTAATTTTTCCCTGTCACATATATCTACGACATTCATTCTTGATTTGACATTGTCCTTTTTTTTCAAATAACATCCATCATAGTGCTAATGATGCTCTCGAAAAAGTTCTTCTCTATGTACATCACATCTAAATTATGGTGGAGCAATTGGTGTTGTCAATAAGGCAACTCCCAGAATATGCTCTTCTTCATCCAGTTATGGTTATTTTTCTTAAATCCTAAAATTTGAAAGATCACTGTTTGTGGTTACCATTTGGTAATGCTCCACCTCAGCATAAAGTTCATCCCCAAATATACGGCGAGGAGGACCCCTCATAATAATTCTGCCTTTTCTAATGATGTTCTATTTCTTCTAAACACATGATTCTTTGGCAAGAAACACCGATGACAATTAAACCATGAGAATTTACCTCTATTCTTTAGCCTCAATACCTTTTGTTGTTTCATATATACTAGACATGCCGATTTCCCATTAGTACTCCACCCAAATAGTAATCTATATGTCAGGAAATCATTGATGGTCCAAATAAGTGAAGTGTTCATTTAAAATATCTATCGTGTAGATATGCCATACATTTCAATTAGAACATCCCAGAGCTCCTTTAACTCATCAATAGGAGATTGTAAATATATATCTATCTTGTTCTTAAGATTTTTAAGGTCGGGGATTACACAAGTAAGGAACATAAATGGTGTGGTCATACACATTTCGGCGAGAAGGTTATAAAGTGTAACCACCACCGGTCAGATGGAATAAGATATTGAAGACAAAGTACAAGGATTAAATCCATCTGCACATAACTCAAGACTAACATTTCGAGGCTCTGCAGCAAAATCAGGATACTTGCTATCGAAATGTTTCCACGTTGCCCCATCTAATGGATGACGTGAAACACCGTCTTCACATCAATATTCAAAATGCCATCTCATATACTCTGCAGTTCTTCTTGATGCATACAACCTCTGAAGTCGAGGTTTCGATGGCAAGTAATACATCCTTACATATGGCAATGAACTTTGATCCCTTTGTTGCAACCTTTGCCTCTTCCATCTCGAATGTCCGCAAAACTTGCATGCATCGAGGTTCGAGTCCTTTTTAAAGAAGAGCATGTAACATTTACGGCAAAAATCAATGTGTATCATATCATTGCTGAGATCTTTAACAACCTTCTTCATCTAGCCATAGTTATTCAGCACACGATTGTTAGATGAGCACATCTCCTTCATTAACTGAACAATTTCATTGAAATAATTTTATGTTATGTTATAATCAGAATTGATACTTAACAGCCTAACAGCGACAAAGAGGCCACTATGGTTGGAACAACCATCATACAAAGGTTGTTGAGTAGCTTGAACCATATTATAAAATAGTTCTCGGCAAGTGCTGGATTCCTCCTCCCTTACATTTTGATTTGTCATTATAGTTTCATAAACCATGTACTCCATATGATCTACCTAGGATTCATTATAGTCATGATTAATATAACTTGAACCTCCAGCGTCGGGCACTTCACTATTTTAATACCCAAAATCATATTGTTGAGATTCAACTTCTCCATGAGTTATCAAAAGTCAATACCCTTTTATAAAACTCTTATACATAAGGTGCATCTTTACCTCATCAGGTGTGAAATACACTCTATTTCTCTATACTTCCCCCAAATTTGAAAATTTGTCTGTCTACATACAAATTCATCAAATTGATTTACGCCATTTAGAAATTCTTGCGTATAACCACTACGATAAGGCAATAATCTATTATACATCATCATACAATGTGGAGCACCATTCATATTATGCTCAAATAATAATAACCATGTAAGTTCTTAGATTATATTAATTTAAATTTAAATAATTATAATTATATAAATTAGTCAAATACACACACACACACACACACACACACAGATATATATGTATATGTTATAAGAAACATGAAGTATATAACCTATATAATTGAATATGTAAACATACAAGCAAACATACTTACATGAAACTTTTTAAATATTCAGGTTTTACTAATTTCACCTTATCATACAACCCAGATTATAGCATCAGCTTTATGCCAACAATCTCATTGAAATACATCATCCAATATTAATAATTTTTTTTTTTAAAGTATGCCAATTTACATAAATTGATCATTTTAACTCCCTCTAATTTCACAATTGACTTACAAAATGTAACAATTCCATATATTCACTTTTAAACTTCTACAAACATACTTCCATTCTTACGAATTCTACAAAATTAATAATTCATCCTAACTTGAGCATTTCATTCCACCAACATATCACATTTTAATTAAAATTAACAAATCTAAACCCTAAATTACATTAAGAAAGATGTTCAACCAAACGAGAGTAATAACATCACCCAGATTTCACAATTCAACAAAAACATAAACTAATTATGAAATTTTAACAAGGTAATGCAAACAATTTGTAAAAATTAAACCACAAGAAGCGAGAAAAAACCACCTAGTTGAAGGCAGCGACGACACTAGACTACGGCAGTAGTGGCTGGCGGCGGTCGACGGGGGCGGCAACGGTTGCGGGGGGTGGGGGGTGTGCTCTCGAGCTCTCACTCTCTCTTTCTCTCTCTCTTCGAATGTCGGAAGACAAAATGAAACCAAAATCAGATCCGGTTTCATTTAAGGCGCCTAAAACCTATTAAAATTTTTATTTTTATTGTTTGGCGACAGAAAATCTATTGTGATGCCAATAAAAAACTTTACGTGCATTTGGCGATGGAATTTCCGTCGCCATTTGACAATAATGGCGACAGAATCAATATTCCATCGCTATGTTCGCCTCTGAATCTGATAATTTCAATTGCAGAGTATCCGTCGTCGTTTCCATCGCTATCTTAATCTGATATGGATTTTAATCCATCGTTAATATGCGTTGTTATTCGGTGCTTTTTTAGTAGTGTTTTGCGTTAAAACCTTGGTTTGCTTATTAAGCAACCATGAAAGTCCCAAGGACAGTGGTGCTAGCACAGCTCTGGCCGCCAAGTGTACAATGCATTTTGCACCCAGATGATGCAAGTCGTCGCCCCAATCGCTTTGAAAGATGCCCACAACCTTTGATCCACATCAAACAGATGGGAACTGATACCACCAATGTGTAGCTCGACTGAAGCCGCGTCTGGGGAAGTGACCCACACTACCACATGCCACTGAGCGATGGCGAGTGGGCTCACACACTCCTAATAAATGGTGTTTTTCAATGTTTTCTCTCCAAGGTTGGGCACATCGGCAGTGGCAAGCGGTTTTGGAGGAAGAAGATAGTTGAAAACAACCTTCGTCGGCTACACATGATACACACGCGCCACCCCTTTGGTGCCTCTGATGGGTTAGATAAGCTTCTACCCTTTCTCCTTTTTTTATTGTTTCGATACGATGGTGGTGGATGCCACAGAAGCCTCACCAGATCTATTGCCACCACAGCCCACAAAGGCGCGGGTGATCGGGAGGTGTCGAGTATAGATTACATGTAGTCTTGGATTTGGGCAGAGAATTAATTTAGGGCTTTGATTTGGCTGAGTAGGAGTTAGGGCTTTGATTTTGAGGGATTTAACATTATATAACTCAATCACGATTTCAATGAATAACTAAGCACACAAGACAAGCTTGAATAAAATTTAATTATATTGCAGAATCAAAAAATTAAAATGAACTAATCAACAAAAATTCAATCTTTAGTCAAGTCTGCCTGGGGTGATGCTTTTGTTCTAATAAAAACCAAATTGGACCGATGTTTTATCAATGTGGGCACACATTCATCAATTATATTAACTAAATATTCAATTTTTAGTCAACTCGGTAAGGGCGAAGGTAAATATTCTTGCTTTAATTATTTAATCATAGAGCCCATCTTGCGAATTCAGTTGCATAATTACAGAAATTAAACAACTACTCTCATAATCGAGATCAGTCATGATGAATGTATCAATAGTCTCACTACACAGTTTCCAAAGGGAATTTGCTAAGCATTAATTATTAGCATGATTATGAAATTAAACATATTAATCACGTACATCGGACACGAATGAATTAATTGAGGCTGAACTGGGCAGTTCAGGCTCGGATACCATGGATGGAAAATGAGGAACAACCTTGATGCGAAATTAACTATCGACAATAGCCCACGTAATTTGAATACTGCTAGATGGCTACTAAAGTCGTCTTGGGAATTCACGCCCTAAATACGAATCCCACTAAATGGTAGGGAAGTCATGAGAGAAAGGGAGAGGAGAATTAGAGATCTTTGTTTGTAATTGTGTGTTTAGTTGACCCCCTAAGTCTGGTCGATTACGTTTACCGCCCTTAGCGGCTTAAATGGTGATCAACCCTAACAACGTTAGGGCCGGCTAATAGATCTGATCCATCCAAACGTAAATAAAGGCCGAAATAGGGAAGGGATGGTGACTCAACGACAACGCTGATAGCAAGGAGCATATTGTCATGGTGATAACATTAACCAGTAAGGGTGATGAGCGGATCTAAGATGCAAATAATAATTGTAGTAGATGGCGACCGCAATAGAAGCCAAGTTAAACAGATATCGACGTTGAAGACAACAACATGTTTGGATTTAATGTATGTGTGTCAATTTAATAGTTAAGCCCTTAAAAATAGAGGAGGGGGACATATTCTGTGGAGTTTCAATCTCTGTGAAATTACAGATTAGGAAAAAGGCAATAAGTTCTTTATTATAGGAAAAGAAGAAGCAAAATAAAGGGAAAGAAATACTAGTATGAACTAAATTTGTTCGATGGACAGAATCAAAGTCGGTTACTATCTACCATCGAAGCAATGAGGACGCAAGGTCTGACCACCTTTTCTAAACATTGTTATACATATCAAAGTTGTGACAATATGTATATTTTTCAATTTTTTTCATCTTACCTATTGCCATTAATTTGATGCTAACAACGCTTCATTGATTTTCCACCTTCGAGTAGAAATCCAAACAAAGAAGAGGAAAGACCTAGTGAGTTTCTCTATCTTCTTAACCCTGATGATAAATTACAAAACGCTTTAGATTTTCATGAAATTATGGTTGTTAGATTCACTAGCATTGGTCGGTATCAGTATCGGTATCAGCATCGAGATGATACAGTTTTGTTAATCTTTAATATGCTGCCTTAATTTTTGAACCATATGTCAAGAAAATAGACACGGAAGAGAGAAAGAATGCAAAACTGTGTGAACGCTAAAGAAATGTAAAATCAACTAATGCTCCATTCAAAGTGAAAATATTTTCCTTCATTCTAGGGAAAATGATTTTCCTTCGAAAACTAATTTACGCTCCTTATTTTACCAAATACTGTAAAATGGAAAAATTATTTTTCAGAAACATGATTTTCACCCATACCAAACACACCATAATGAACAAATATTTTTAGGAATTTTAATATCGTTAGCAACGCTTTAATTTGAAAGATGTGGGAACGTGAGGGCGTAAGTATTCACAAATTGTACCGTATAACCTTAGGCGCAGTTGCATGGTACACACCCTACAAATCACTCCGTTAAATTTGCGCGTGTTGTGATCTTATATCCGGCCGAATGTCCGATATAAATGTTTGTATTACCAACCATACCGAGAAATGATGGTATTACATTGGTAGATGAACTATACTGATACAGAATGGATTTAGGTTTCAAATCCTCTCCAAAACATTCTTTCTCATACAAATTTTTTACACATCTCGGTATTGCATGTTTCTCCATTTATTTTAAATTTTCCCGCTGCAGTGTTGCAGTTGCAATTTTTTTGCAATATTTACGTACTTTGTTAAACAAATCTTATTCTCATCTATGTTCTCAAAGGCATATATACATATACATTTTTACATTATTTTGGGAGTTATAGCGTAGAATATAATAGTATTGAGTGTATAATAGATAAGTGTTTAGTGTATGATGGAACATTATTTGTATATTCTTACTTGTTTTAATATTACATATTTTCCATCTAATTTTTTTGCTACTGTTTTATATTTAAATTTTTTGCAATATTTACTTAGTTGATTAAACAAATATTATTGAGTAGGAATTGTCTTGGATGTTTTCTTATCTTTTTTTTATCAAAAGTATACATCCGTATTTATTTTTCACACTATCTTAGACTTTTAATGTAAAATATAACAGTGTCTAATGTACAACAGAGCAATATTTAGTGTATAACATAACAATATTTTGTGTATAGAAGAACACTGTTTAGTGAACCGGGGTTTGACATTTGATGTATGCTATAGCACACTATTTATTGTAAGTTTTTAAATTTTTTAATTGACAACTAAATAAATAGGATCATTAACCAAACTCGTGCTTACACTTTTTTATTATCATAAGAACACTCTTTGGTGAACATCAGGTGAATTTTTGATGAAAAATAGACAATGAATAGTATTTGGCTGAATTTTCAGTGAATAATAGGTTAATTTTTAGTGAATAATATAACACTTTTTAGTGAATAATAAGTTAGTTTTTTGTGCACAATAGATCACTATTTAGTAAAAAGTTTTCATGTGACAAAATTTGTTTGAAAAACATACTTGAATTGAGAACCTGTTCTTTTCATTGGTTAATCTCAATTTACTAACTTCAACCCACTTCAATCAACTTCAACCAATTTTAACCCATAATTTTAACCAATTTCTATCCATCTTATAAAAAATATATCAATTTTAATTTACTTCAATCAATTTTAACTAATTTCAACTCACTGTTTTAACCAACTTCTACGCGTCATATTAAAAATATGCCAACTTCAACCTACTTCAATAAGCTTTAACCCATTTCAACAAAAAATGCCACTTCAACTAACTTCAACCTACTTCACCCATTTTTTAACCCTTATTTACCAATGAAAAGAACAAGCGCTAATAGACTATATTTTTAAAATAATTAAGCAAATATTACGAAAAAGAATAGGAAAAAGGATAGGAAAAAAACAATCAAAAAGTTCAGTGAAATTGTGATTCGAGCCACAAACGTCGAAGGTTAAGGGCTTTGCTTTTACTAAATAGCATGCAACATGCACTGGAAATTTCGACAGACATTACATTTATTGCCTGTTAGGCTGCACCAATTTCACTAGGCTGCGCGAATTTAGTTGAAGCGATTGGGATTTTGATGTTTGAAATGTCTGTTGAGTCAGGGTATGTATAGTATTATGGTACCTTAAGTTGTATAGCGTAACAACTTGTAAATATTTATATGATTGGCTATCATGTTTTTAACAGGTGTTCAAGGTTTTCAACAAATCCTAATCCTAGTTATAAATAAAAGAGTAAAATTGTCTGATTTTTTTATGCAAGGTCATAATTATGGGCAGATTATGCCGATTATCCAGTCATTTACAATTTTCTTTATTATAAAATTACACCTACAATCCTGCTTGTGGTTATGAGTTATGTCTATTAAAGTATCTTTTGTATCCATGGGCATAACTGATAATTGTAATCTACGTTTCATTACAACTATCAATATTTAAGTATTTTAGAGATTAAAAATAAGTATTGGCCAAATCCAAATTTTAGAAAGATAAAAAACTCTGTCTTCACCCAAATAACATTCCATTGTCCCTTCTTAAATCATGTAATTTTAGATATTTATTATGAAGTGTTTGTATTCTTTTGATCATTGTAATATGTTTTACATGAACGAAATGAATCATAAACCTTAATCAAAGTAAAAACACCACATACATTAATTTAGACATACTACCCTGATTATGTTCAATTAGTTTTTGTAATGGCATAGAAACATATCCTTTTACATGATCTTTGATATTAAATGACACTAAAATTAAGTATTTAAAAATAATTTTCCAAAATCTTTTTGTCTGGGTCTATTAAAATTGATTTCTCTACGGGTAAAAATATTTATAGAGGTAACACTACATATATCTAAATCTCCTCAAATCATTTAAAAGTGGGATTCACATTATAAATTGTTATTGTTTGTTGTAGTTAACATATAATGCTTGGTCATAAATTCATATAATAAATAATAAAAACAAAAAAAATTAAAAACAGAGCCCCAAAGAAGTACCGGAGGGCAGTTTGGTAAAATTGAAAGTTTAGGGAAGCGTAACTAATGACTCATAAGTCATACGCAAGGGTGGTGGGATATATACATAGCACTAGGGCAAAACCCAATTCCTTTTAAAAGAGTAGCTAACCTTGCTTGCTAGGGTATCGTGCATTCATGTGCATTCCTCTTATTGTTGTTATACTCTTCCCTCTACCACCCATTTCTCTCTCCTTTCCTCCCTGTCTCTCTCTCTCTCTCCCCCTCCCTCTCTAACATATTCTTGTTGTAGCATATTACCAATGGAAGATCATAAGCCAACCAACACCACCGCCAACAGCAGCAGCAGCAGCAGCAGTAGTACTAGAGAAAGAAACCCGAGCAACGGCAACAACAGCGAGCCAGTTCGATCAAGATGGACACCGAAGCCCGAGCAGATACTAATACTGGAGTCCATCTTCAACAGCGGCATGGTTAACCCACCGAAGGAGGAGACCGTCCGTATTCGCAAGCTCCTCGAGAAATTCGGGGCCGTGGGTGACGCCAACGTCTTCTACTGGTTCCAGAACCGCCGCTCCCGCTCCCGCCGCCGCCAGCGCCAACTCCAAGCTGCCGCCGCTGCAGTCACCACTCCTCCGCCTTCAACTACCGCCAGCCACCCCCAGCTCTACCACGACTATGGCGGCTCCCGCCAGCACGCCGTCAGCACATGCACCGCTGTGTCTGCTGCCGGATTTGCACCTCCTCCTAATATGAATTGCTTTGGTGGCGGTGATGTTTTTGGAGGTTGTTTTTCTGGGCAAATGATGGGTGTCCTTCCTCACCAGATTACGCAGAGTGATTCTTCGCCGCCTTCAATTCTGGGCTTATCTCATACCTCTAACCTGGACTTTCCATCAGGTAAAATAATTGATTAAGCGGTTTGATTTTTTTGAAATTAGGTTTTTTATATGATTCAGACAGGAAAAATAACAGGGCAGGACAATTTTTGGTCTGGAGTAACATCCACCCAACAGGAGTGGCTGTTTCTTCCCGTTTGGAGCCCTAAACAATTTACAACGAAAATTGATCATACGTCATGCTTTTGCTAGTGATTTGATAAATAAATATGTCAAACGTGTAAATCAATGCTAAACTCAAATCGTGATTTGATTGTTACTTTCTTGAAGAGTGAATTAACAAGGAGGTGTGAATTTGGGCCTAGTGTAAATCACTGAAGGGAAAAGAGTAACAGTATAGAATAAGTGCATAGATATCAAATCTGTAACTAGAGGGCTTTTTTCTGGACATAAGTAAACTACTCTTTTTTTTTTTAAAGATTTTATAACCCAAATTGTTTCCTTTTTTTTTTTCCTTTTTAGAATTATGATGTACGTGCCTAAACTTATTTAATTGGACCCTGAATTTGTAAAACGGTAAGTGTTTAAAAAATCCATTCATATTCGTGGGACAGACATTTGGGAAAGGCAAGGCCAAGTAACATTAGTTGAATAACTGGCCAACTTAAGTATAAACAACTGGAATATGTGGTATTAAATTCACTAATAAATCATTGAACAATCCCTAGTTAATTCTCAAACAAGTAGTCGCTATTTTTCTGTGTCCAGGACATGCATGTATAAATGCATTTCTTTTTGACTGGCACTTATGACTCATGCAACCGTACATTTTACTGTCAAAATAATTAAAATAACATTGTCATTTTCATATTCCTGTTGTAGATTATGATAATGTACATGGTACGGTTTTTCAAAATCATGACTTATTCGGATCCACCGAATGAAGTTGTCAACACAAGTTGGAGACTCAAGACTTACAAACACATCCCGCACAACGCCACCCTCCCAAAAGATATAAACATAATTATTATATTGAAACGCCAACGTATATACCTACAAGGTCTAAAAATCTGCGAGTTTACAGTGATGGTGCGTGTAATTATTTCATTTGTGTCCCTTTGCTTTTATAGTGTTAACGAATGGACAATTATCATAAAACAGATCTCCTAATAAGTTTATGCTTTTTGTTCTTATCTTGCCCTGCAATTACTGTTTTTTTAAAAAAATATTGTTTCATTGTACTACATAATGATATGAAATGAAAACAATTAAAAAGCCAACGTTGGAACAAGCTTTTATTTTTCAGGAAAGTTGCTGAACACTTTGTTTCCATTCTATGGATTTTTTTTCCTAAGCAAATGTACATATGAAAAGTTTTTGGTGGAATAATGCAGGAACAATAACGGTATTTATAAATGGAGTTGCAACGCAAGTGCCAGAAGGACCTCTGGATGTGAGGGCAATGTTCGGGGAAGAAGTGATATTGGTCCACTCCTCTGGACTCCCTGTAGCATTCAATGACTACGGAATTTCTTTCCAGAGCTTACAGCATGGAGAAAACTATTTCCTGGTCAGTACAGACGCTCAACCGTTTCTTTTTCTTCACTTCCCACCAAAAACTTTAAATTTGATTAATGCCCATGAAATCTTTGACAAATATATAACAACGTCAAAATTAGCTGCTAGAATTTTTACTCAACGTCTTATTTATAAGTCTATAATCTTACATTTCACAACTGAACTTTTTTACTAGAAAGCAATTTTTTTTTTTAATAAATCGACCAATAGGATTTTGCTATGACTTAAAAATCCAAACCCTTAGGATCAAATTGGCAGGTGGTAATTAGTCAGTTGATAGTCACTAACTAAGTATTACATATATACATTAGTTGCTAATCCTGTTGTGCTAACTAGAAGCTTATTACTACAAATCTCTCATTTTTGGTTTGATAAACTTTTTGGAAAACTAGTTGACACAAAAGTTTAACCTAGTTAGTTTGAATAACTTATAGTTTATTAGTTTGCTAATAGAAAAATTGACAACCAAGAATATAACAGGTCAGCAAGTATACTATCCAAATTCCCATGAGTTAGCTGTGACGTTTTTCATATGCTTTGCTAATTAGGAAACAATTATGTAATCAAGCTATTACATTTTGAACAAATACCAGAATCTAAAATGTGTTTATACATATATTGGCATAATTGGATTGCATTTGGGGTTAGATTTCCAGGCTTTTGGTGTTTGAACATATCAATGTTCTTGTAAGATATATTTGAGATTCGTTTTGGTACACTGGCATCACTTGTGAAGAGTCTAATAGAAGGGAGTACAACAGTATACACATTTGTTTGGTCACAACAACTAGTTTCATATGTTTGTTCCTAACAACTATTTTTACATGTTTGAACGAGATCACTTTTGCTACATGATGTATCACAATTTTAATAATATTTATTGTTAAACCTTCAATCATGAATTTATTTTACATGAATTCCTTAGATATTGTACATGCGTAAAATCAAGAGCTTTTTCCTTGAGGGAGAAAATACTTTATGCATTAAAATGATTTTTCTTTATGACGTACTACTTATATTTTCTTTTATTATTTGTTCCTTTATGACAATTTTAAATGCAACCTCAGCAGCCCAATTGTCACATGATAGTTCAAGGATTTATGATCATTTAAGAACTCAACTTACGTAATCCAAGTAAGATGCTGCACTGTTTAAACAATGCCACTTGCATGTACTAATATAATTATCGTATGTATTCTTAGCGTACGATGATGGATTATATCAAGTGACGGCATGTACAGCTGATTATTTTCTAATTTAATTTTCTTTTTTTGGGATGATTACAGGTCCCTAGATTGGCTTAATTAGATGGCATGGCAATGAACAAAAGCTGCACCGACCAGTTTGGGATCCTTCCATCTATCCGTGTTTCTGAAGCAACTAAAATAAAATAGCAAAGCTCCTCAATTTTTACAATTTCTAAGATCCAAACAACCCCCCTTCCTCCTTTCTAGCTCCTCACATGTTTTTACTCTGTTGGCACCAGATGATGGTTGTCTCTAAAAATGGTATCAGCTACGATGAAGAACTACATCTTCATATATTGATCGTTACGCTTCTTTTTATTTTTAAAGATGAAAACGTTCTTTTTTCACTGCTTTTTTCTTTCCTTTTTCCCCATCCTTCAGCAAAATCACATAGGCAAACAAATGAAGATCATTTTTAATTATTCTCCCTATTAGCAATAATATTTTCAGCTTCAATGCCTCTCCTACGTTGTTTCTCAAGGTTTAAACAAGGGAGAAATCATGCAGAGGACTACTTTTTGGATGCATAAATCACATGAACAGAGGTATTTTTCATACCTAGCCTTTTAGGGTTCCCCCCCCCCCCCAATGTATGCTACGATTGCAAAATTTGTCTACAAATCCCATGTATCTTGTAGTAGTGTTTAGTACTATACAATTTTGAAGCGTTCCCTTCCTTTCGTGACGTACTAGCACTACTGCTATAACGGTCCTGATAATAATAATAATAATAATAATAATGGTACAAGGTTGACTGCATTTGCATTTTGGACACACCTATTTGACTATAAGCTAGCACATACACATGCATATATGGTTGTATTATCAACCCATATACAGCTATGATTTCTTAAAACCCATATAAAATACACTGGTGGTGTCAGCTTCGTTGCGTCTTTGCTTTGGAAAACGTTTCTTTTGCATGGGCTGGACCTTCATGTCTGTTATATTGCTTACTGAAATTGTATTTAAACGAAGCAATCTATGTCAATTTTTCTGAATAAAATAAATAAACAAATGCATTGAAGCAAGCTAACATCATCATCATCTCAAGGCTGCCCATCGTTTGAAGAATCTTGATTTGTTCATACAGGAGGTAGGTAAGAGATTTTTCACAGGTTATTTTAAAAAAGTAACCTTCTGCCATTCATGTGTAGAACCCTAAAAACTAAGGTCCTGTTTGACCTAAGAAAATTAAGTGAAATGAAAATTTGAAGGGAAAAAAAGAGAAGGGAAAAACGTTGGGAGAAAAGTTAAGTAATTTTTCCACCAACTATTTTTTTCCCCTTTGTCAGAATACAGGAAAATAAATTCGGAAAAATAATGCAGGACAACATATTTCTCAAAAATTAACTTCATCAAATGACAATATTACTGACCATAATTACACCAAAGCATTAATCTTGAAAATCAAAAAGAAATGAAATTGAAACCAAAAAAACAAAAAAGAAAGAAAGAAAAACCCACAGAAAAAGAACGAAAAGGTACAGAAGGCCACAACTGCATTCTTCTCCCCATTACATATTCAAAAAAATTCTGCCGTGCACAACTATGTACGATAGTAGGTACACACCCTACAAAGATTTATTGTATGATAATAATGATTCATCATTCGAAATATTCAAAGCTTCATTAAATAAATATAAAAGTACATTAAACATAGGTGTAGTATCAAATAATGATTTGAAATTTACTTTAAACTCACCTTTCGTATTTATTTAATGAAAGTTTAGTTATAAATGATGAATCTTTTATGTTTTCAGTGCTGAATCTTTAGCTCAACTTACTGATTCCACGATTTTTTTTAAAAAAATAACAAAACTTTTCAGGAAGCATTTTTATTCTTGACCAATAAAAACAATAATTTCTTATGTGACTAACCCTTTTAAATATGATAAATTTTAAATTTTGAGCTATGAATTTTTTAGGTCTAATTGATGAATTTTAAACTATATTTAATGAATCTTTAGATTTAATTGATGGAACCTTAAATATTTCAAATGATGAATCTTTCCTATTATAAGACGTATATTTTTAGAGAGTGGAGCTAACACCATATATAAGTGTGTATAGTACAATTACTATCATATTCTTATCTTCTCCCCCCCCAACCCAATCTGAGGCTTAATTGATCCAAGGAATAACACCACGAGTAAGATTTTCAATATGGATTTAGCAAGTGTTAATGGAGCTTGAAGAAACTCAACAATGGCAACGAAGTAAGAGAGAGAGAGAGAGAAACAAAAACGATAGAAGGAATAGAGAGAATCCTGTATTCTGTTATATTGTTGTATTCTACCTTTTTCAATACATGTGGGTATATTTATATACATGCATATTAGTGGAGCTTATTGCAAGAGTTAGTTGTGCTGCAAGAGTTAGTATGCTGTTATGCCACATCAGCATAACAAACTATGAATGTGTACCCTGATATTCCTACTGTGTATTGTGTATCTCATCACCCCCCTCAAGCTGGGATGCTAAGGATAAGGAACCATGCCCAGCTTGGCTAACAGAAGATCCTGCTGGGGAGAAGGGAGAACCTTAGTGAGCACGTCTGCAAGATGTTGCTGTGTCTCTAAAACCTTTTCCCTTGTAAAATGACAATCTATCTTTATGTGTTTCGTGCGTTCATGAAACACAGGGTTCTTGCCAATATGAATAGCAGATTGATTATCATAATTCAGAGTCATTGGTTTGAGAGGATGAACACCCATTTCTTCAAAAAGTCTGATTAGCAATGTGATTTTTGCTGCTGTTTGTGACATTGCTCTATACTCAGCCTCTGAGGAAGACCTTGAAACTGTGCTTTGCTTCTTGATCTTCCAACTGATAGAGGATGAACCAAACAATATGATGTACCCTACGATTGACCTTTTGGAAAATGGACAAGCTGCCCAGTCAGAGTCTGAATAAGCTTGTATTGATAAATGATCTGATCCTTGTAATAAAATTTCTTTTCCTATTGTAGACTAAATGTATCTCAAAGTGTGCTGCAATGCTTGTAAGTGAGAGGTTTTAGGTTTCTGCATAAACTGACTCAGAGTATGAGCTGTAAAGCTGAGATCAGGGCGAGTGTTTGTGAGGAAATTTAATTTTCCAATCATTGCCCTGGAGTATGTGGGATCATTAAGAAGATCACCTTCATCTGGTTGTAGTTTATAGTTAAGTGGTAAACGAGTTGTGGTAGGTCTTAAATCAGCCAAGCTATTGTCCTGAAGAAACTCATGTGTGAATTTCTTCTGAGATAAAACCACACCTTCTGGAATGTAACTAACCTCAAGTCCAAGAAAGTAATGAAGTTGTCCAAGATCTTTAATTCCAAAACATTGATGCAGATGCTGTTTGATATGGTTGATCTCTATGTGATCTAAGCATGTTATCATAATATCATCCACATAAATAGCCACAAGTGTAATGTGTATAGAGGACTTATCGATAAACGATGAATAATTATTTTTGGATTGTTGATCTCCCAAAGAGATGAGTGTATTGCTCATTTTGCTAAACCATTGCCTGCTTGCCTGTTTCAAGTCATAGAATGACTTTCTCAGTTTGCAGACTTTGTGGGAAGGGTTAGAAAACCCCTTTGGCACCTCCATATAGACCTTCTCATCAAGGTCTCCATGAAGGAAAGCATTGTTTACATCTAATTGTAACAAGATCCACCCTTTGGAGGCTGCCAAAGCTATAGTACTTCTTATAGTTGCCATTTTGACAATAGGTGAAAACACCTGTTGATAGTCAACTCCATACTTCTGAGTGAAACCTCTAATGACAAGCCTTGCTTTCAGTCTCTCCAAGGTACCATCTGACTTGAGTTTGACTTTGTAAACCCATTTGTTGCTAATTGCCCTTTTTCCTGGTGTAAGTCAACATAGTCCCAAGTTTGATTGGCTATTAAAGCATCAATTTCTTTCTCCATTGCTTCTACCCATCCTGGTTCCTTGGATGCCTTCTCATAAGATCGAGGTTTAGTGTATTTTGTCAAGGTGAAGACTCAGGGATGATGTTCTGCTGGCAATTGTGATGAGTGAATCATACCATAAAAATAATCCTTGAGGTAATGGGGTTGTTGATGTGATCTAGATGACCTTCTTGTTGGAGCTATAACTGGTAAGGTAGTTTGAGATGAAATGGAGGTAGAAGGAGAATTATTGGACTGGAGTTGAGATGAATGTTCAGCAGACTGCATGCTGCTAGTATCAAGGGTAGGTATTTGAGGGAAAAAGTTTAGCTCGGGGTAGTGGAACATATGAGTTTTTGGAATACATTCAGTGACAACTAGTAATGGAGTCGAAGATGAATGTTGAGTATGCTGGAAAGGGAAAATATTCTCATGGAAATGTACATCTCTAGAAGTGAAAATTTTGTTAGTTTCCAAGCGAAGCAGTTTGTAAGCCTTTTGGTTGTAAGGGTATCCAAGAAATATGCAAGGCTGAGCCCTTGGTTGTAACTTGTCTCTATGGCCTTTTAACGTGGCAGCATAGCAGAGACACCCAAAAATTTTTAAATGTTCACAACATGGTCTAGACATGTAAAGTGCCTCAAAGGGCATCCTGTTTATTAGATAAACAGCAGTTAGTAGTGCTTCCCCCAATACTTTCTAGGTAGTTTGGACTGGAACATGAGTGCTCTGGTGACTTGCAATAGGTGTTGATGCTTTCTTTCTACTACTCCATTCTGTTGAGAAATATCAACACAAGATGTTTGATGTATAATGCTATTTGCCTTGTAAAATTCCACAGCTGAAGTGGATATAAACTCCATGCCATTGTCAGACCTTATGATTTTGACATGAGTGCCAAACTATTGTTCAACAAAGAGGACAAAGGCCTTTAATAAAGGAAAAGCATTACTCTTGTGTGCCATTAAGTGTACCCATGTGGCTCTTGAATAATCATCCACTATTGTCAAGAAATATTGAAAACCATTGTATGTCCTATAAGGATATGGACCCCAGATATCTACATGAATGAGCTAACAAAACATAGACTTTGTATTACTCAAAGAAAATGAACTTCTGAGAAGTTTTACCGTTGGACAAATTTAACACACACCATGTTTGGTTTTATTACATTGAGGAATATCAAGATGTTGAAGTTGTTTAAAGGGTAGACGGCCAAATCTAAAATGCCACAACTCTGAGTCAGAAAAACACACTATGACACCATTCAAGCTTCCTTTATCTGCCTGTAAAACCTAAGACCAGTTGCTCTTGTCTTGTAGAAATTGTTCTCTCTTGTTCATGCAATAAAGCCCTTTGTTTTCCTTGCCAAGGATAACTGCCCTCTTCATAGCTTGGTCCTGGAGGACACAAAACTCAGGAGTGAAAATGACATTTGCTGAGAATTGTTTAGTCAATTTGCTTATAGAAAGCAAATTAAACTAAAATTCTGGAGTGTGGAAGATATCTTTCAGTATGATGCCAGGACCCAAAAACATTGACCCAATGTGTAGAATTGGAGCCTTTTTACCATTAGGCATGGTAATATAGCAATTTTGCTATATTGGCTTTACATCATGCAGTAAGGACAGATCATGAGTAATGTGATCATTGGCCCCACTATCTAAAATCGAATTGCTGTTACAATTGCAGTGAGGAAGCAAAAACTCTTACCTGCCATAAATCCAGCAACAGTCATGGAACCATTATGAGAAACATCTAGATCAGTTGTGTGTTTGCTGAGAATTTGCAGTAGTTGATTATACTGCTCTGGAGTAAGGGTCTGAACAGAAAGGGTAGAAACTTGGTTGCCATTAATATTAGATGTCTCATAGTTGTGCTAGAAACATTATTGGTAACTGCATCTGATGACTGAGCCATAGCTGCCACTTTCCTCCCCCTTTTGTAGAACTTGTGCCCTGGAGCATAACCATGAATTTTATAACATTTTTGAACAGTGTGCCCTGCCATTTTATAGTAATTGCAGAATAATTGTCTCCTATCTTGAGTCCCTCCTCTAGGAATATTCTTAAAGCTGTTGCTAGAGCTATAGCTTGGATTGTAGTTTCTAGCTTGCACAGGCTTTTGAGGAAGATTATGGGCCCTGTGCAGAGTAACTAAAGCTGTATGATCTACAATTAAAGCTTCTTGACCATGTGAATTGACACGAAAAGTAGTAGAGCCATGACTGAACTGTGACGGTGCAGATAGAGATCTTTGTTTCTGTTTCTGCTGAATTAAACTATAAACCTGGTCTATATTCGGTAGAGGCTTCATCATAAGTATACTTCCCCTAATTATCTTGTAATCCTCATTGAGGCCAACCAAGAATTGCATAAGCTATTGATCTTGAATCAGCTTGTGTGCAGCTTTCAAGCTTGCACACTCGAGACCACAATTGCAAAGCAGAATAGTGATCAAACTATTATAGCCATCCCACATTTTCTTGATTTGAGTAAAGGAGCCAGCCACAGACAAATTATTTTGTGAAATGGTGCAAAGATCTCTTTGAATCTCAAAGATTCTTATGCCATCAATAATCCAAGAAAGCACCATTTTATCGCACCTATTCCAATGTCCCTCCAAAGGAGAACCTGCTGCAGGTTTGGAACAAGTCCCTAATGCAAAACTGAGTTTATTCTTGGTAATTAAGGCCACTTCCATGGCCTTTTTCCAGTGACCATAATTTTCTCCATTCATCAGTTCACTAACAAGGATATGATTTGGATTGTCTGAAGGATTCAAGAAGAGTTCGTGTGTTGGATCATTAACATTCATGTTTACAGCCATGCTAGTTGTTTCAGACAAAGAGAATTGAGTTTTATGTAGATTTCGTTCAAGAGCTTTGCAGATGTAGAATTTGATTTGTATACAGAGTACCAAGAAACAAACAGATGGAGGAAAAATCTTATTGAAGTGAGAATTAGATGATATTACTTGATTTATCGAAAAGAAACTGATAGAGCTTGCATTGCTCTGACACCATGTTAATGGAGCTTGAAGAAACTCAATAATGGCAACGAAAAAAGAGAGACAGAGAGAGAGAGAGAGAGAGAGAGAGAGAGAGAGAGAGAGAGAGAACGATAGAAGGAATAGAGAGAATTATTCTGTTATATTATTGTATTCTACCTTTTTCACTGCATGTGGGTATATTTATATACATGCATATTAGTGGAGCTTATTGCAAGAGTTAGTTGTGCTGCAAGAGTTAGTTGTGCTGTTATGCCACATTAGCATAACAAACTAAGAATGTGTGCCTTGATATTCCTGCTGTGTATTGCGTATCTCATCAAGAATTTTTATATTGAATCCAATGCTAGCGATACCAAGATGAAGAAATTCTGGTTGAAGAATAGACTCAAGAATCCCCAAAATTTTCAATATTGAAGGAAGGAGCTGCAAATTGGGTTATGTTCATTGTCTTTACCCTTTCTTCCTTTGCTTCACCTTCTAAGAATAGGTTAGGTTCGTAGCACCATTTCTCAGAATCACCACTCAATAGTGAGAATGGTGATCGTCGGTGAAATTTGACAAAGCTAGTTCTCGTAGCCCACCGTTGTGAAATGTTACAGTCTAAAATGGATACATATAAAAAATACAGCAAGCATGTGTGAAGATTCAAATCCCCTTATACAGAGGGTGAATAGGGTGATTGCAAAAACATAAAATTAAAATTGAAAGCAAATGCAGAAATTAAATAGAGACAATATATAAGGATGTTTTAACGATGCTAGGTCTCAATTAGGCTTAAATCCCCGTATAGAGTTATCCAACTTTAGGATTCAACTCTTTATTTCTCCTATTAAGATAAACTCTTTAACAATTTCTTAGAGTTACCCTACTCTAGAGATCCCAAATACTTAAATCAACATCTTGATTTACGTTTAGGGGAGTTGACCTCAAAACTCCTAAGTTCACACCTTAATAAAGAATAATTTCTCATAATCTCAATTTTTGATCTCAAGATGAAGTTTAGAATAATAGCTCAATATATAAACTCAATGCTTTTTAAACTTGCTTGGATGCCTTGCTCTTGCTCTTGCTCTTGTCGCCTCTATTTATAGGCTAGTAACCAAGACATCAATCAGTCAAGAAAGGAAGATTTAATAAGAATATCTTGAAATCTCATTTCAAGTTTTTGAAATCTTCCCAGCAAATCTGATTTGATTTTTTAACAAATTAACCAGGGTAGGTGTCGACATAGAGTTGCATAGAATGTTTTCCTTGCTCTTGTAATGTAGATGATGCTATAATCATTTAAAATCAAATAGGATAACAAGAGATTTGACTTTTGATTAAGATGTCATCATTCTTTCGCATATTTAATATTGTTTTGCAAATCAATGTTATGCCAATGATTCTCACATAATCTCATTAATATAATCAACAAGGTATTTCTTCATCTAAGTCAATTTTATAAGATCAAATCATATACTTTTGTCATGGCAAGTATGATGAGATTTGAAGCAAGGAAATATTATCTTTAAGTAATCTTATGTGATTCTCAAATTTTGAAATTCAAATTTGAATAAGCTAGATCACTTAAGAGCATATTTTCTTTAGTGGATACTCCAATTTTCAATCAAATAAAATCCTTTTATTTTGTAAGATACATATTTTCTCTCCATAATTATTCACATGATTGACTAGTACAAAAGGGGTACTTCTTTCATGCTTATTTCGTATTTGCCAACCATTCAATTTCATAGCTAAAAATCCTTAGTTAATTTTACGTTTCATCAAAATCTTTTAGCCAGTAATGGTGTCAACCATCTTGCTCTTTTTTATGAAAGACAAAATTAGCTGTATGACCCATTTAGACTTGATTAATCTTGTCAAGTAAAGACTTACTATGCTTGCTATCATAATTAATTGTAAGCATATCAAGCAAAGATATTAAGACAAGGATATCTAATATGCTAGGAAACAACTTAGCACAGTGGATTATGATGATTTAGCAAATTATAGTAACTTAGTAAGGTACAATATCAAATATGCAATTTAAGCACATTACATATAGCATAGCATAGATTAACAGTGGAATAACCTTGATCACTTAATAGATAACGAAACCGACTGACTTAGTGGCGTAGTCTTACCACATTTTCTACTCGTCTTTCATTAAAAAGGAAGGAAATATGAAGTAAAATAATGTTTGAGCATACCAACAAGATTGTTTGACAATAGCCTCTGCAAAGTTAAAAAGCAAAATAGTCTAAAAGAGAAGAAATCAGGACTTGGACTTGGAGATCTTGTTGGCAGCAGAAAGCAATTGAGTAGCATAGGCAGCACCTTGAGCTTAATAAATTGTTTTTCGATCCCTCGAGGCTTGGTGAAATAGTTTTCTGATACCACGTTTTTAGAAAAGTATTTATGGGACTACTTAGTTTAGCGCAAATAATTTCCGGAGCACAAAACTTTCGGTTATCTGATTTTTGAGTCACAAATATTTATTTTTAGGTCCCTGAGGGGTTCTAAATGTAAATATTTCAAAGTTTTGGGCTATTTTCTAAAACTAAACTTATATTTATGTTTGGGCTTTTTATAATGACTTTAATGTCACTAATTATCACAATCTACTACTTATATCATAAATATTATATTTTCTGTGATTAATGGCCCACTATGCTTAGTAAAATAATTAAAACTTAATTAGAGAGTTTCGAGCATTACCTGAAGTTAGTCGGTGCTGGACTCGGGCGTTTCTTTAGCTTCTAGTTTACAGAGATTACTAATCTCAACCACACCTTCCTTAGATCAGGCACAATATAGATCTATTTCGTTTTTACTTCAGACCATAGTCACTAATCAAGTTTTTAATCTTTCTCAAAGATAGTGAAATTTTAATCAAGAAATTATAATAATTAAGACATAAGGTTCAATTAAATAACATTCCCTACTAGGAAACTTCTTTTATTGAAAGCTTAAAAGTGGAAATATTACAATACAAAGCTTGAAGAGGGACTTAAACTAAGATCATTAGAGATGCTTGCCTTATAGAGAAATGGATAATTTCGACTTCTCTTTTGCTCAAAAATGCTCAAATAACCGTGTCCCTTCTCAGCACTCGACCTCTAGTTTTATAGAGGGATGGGGGTACATGCAATGCCCTATTCGCTACAGTATAAACAAATTTTGCACATGGCTACAGTTATGTGCACATGTCTACAGTAGACTGCTTTTTTTACAGACTTGATATTCGTCAAAATAGTACAATAATGGAGCAATAACTTTTCAGAGTCTTTTAATGATGACACAGCTAGTCATCATTATTGAGCTTCTATATGCCTTTATCTCCAATTATATCTTCTAGACCATCATTATCTACTTAATCATCAAAATCTTCATCAAATTGAGGATGCTCTGGATCTCATTTCTCAAACAATTCAAGAAGATATTTCTTTGCTTTTTCTGATAAGAATTTTCCAGCTCTAACATGAAAGAGATAATCAAAGATATCCTCTAAAACCGCTCCTTCAACCTTTATGTATTCTTTGAACTCATTGTCATAGGCGAAAGTAGTGTTTCCACAATGTATTAACATTTTTCTTTGTTTGATTAGTGCCCAACTTTAATGATAAATGTTGTAAAAACCAATTGCTGTTGCTAAAGCAGGATCAGTAACTATTTCTCATCGATATGGAAACCATTCTTGTCATTGATCATAGTGATCATCTTAATCAACAATCTGAACAAGATAATAGGCTGGTTTGGCTTTTCTATTTTCATATTCGATTAATACGCAATATACCTCCACCTATACACCTCGATTATTTAGAATTTTTGTTGGACCATCTAGAGATGTTAGAATCCAATAGATCCTTCTGAACATGCATTATTGAAACATGGTTAATTTTGAGAAAAATGGGTACTTTGGATCTGGGATTTTTATAAAGTAAAGTAATATCCTATATTTCCAGGCTTTAATGACGAGGTCATTTGGAGAGATTGAATTTGTTGGGAAAGTAACACCACTAAGTTCAGACTTATTGGGAAAGTATATTGTTATACTCCGAGACTCCCAAATATCATAGGGATAATGATGGTAATAATCAATGCAGGCTGCATGCCACTCATTGAATCATTTTTCTTGAACATGAGAACTTATTTTTTAAGGACATCTATGGTAATTAATTTGTAAATCTAGAAGGAAAAATCTTTAGGCTATTCAGTAGGTAGAAGAAAGTAGATCAAAACGTGATCAATTTTTGTATGGAATTCTAAATTATTAATAAGGACTTTACTAGAAGGAGAACACTGTTCTAGTAATAATGACATTTCATTATGGATTTTCTCCTTTTCTATCAGAGTTCTACTCTGATGGTCACCATTGGCGAGTTCTCGAATTAAAATGTCTGCCAGATAGTTCTTCGATCCCTGTACATGTTTAATAGAGTTGGAAAACTGGTTAAGCAATAATTGCCAACACAAGAGTCGCCTTTGCAACTTGCATGTTTGATAAACTTTTTTTACAAAACCAAGTATTCCTTTGCAATCGGTTCAAATAAGAAAAGGTTTTGGGGTTAAAAAGATTAAGAACTTTTCAATTCTCCTTATAACTGCAAGGATTTGTTTTTCCATCGTGTGGTAGTTGCATTCTGCCTTATTAAAACATCTACTGTAATATTTGCAGAGTTTTTCGCCTTTTTTGATTTTGAGTACTGCACTCCAGTGCTCACTGCTGGCACTTGTCTCAAGGACTAAATCATCTCCTTCACTAGCTAAATTAAGAACAGGAAGATTTTTACATATCTTCTTAAAGTTTTGCACAACTTTACATCATTAGTGGTCCATATCCAACTTATTCTTTCTTGAGTTTTTACATCAATGGCTTTCTTAGTTTAGCTAAATCTTTAATAAAATCTGAAGCATAGGCATGACATCCAAGAAACCTTGCTAGCTGTTTCCTATCTTTAATCTTTTCAGAAAAATTTTCTATTTTTTTCGGAATATGCCTTTGTAGGATGATTTTGCCAGCTTTTATCTCTAAGCCTAAGAACTCAATTTCTTGTTCAGTATAAGGCACTTGTTCTTACCAAGTATGATTCCATGATCAATGCATCTTTGAGTGATAGCTAAAACATCATCTTTGTATTATTTTATGGTTTTAGAAAAGACAAGGACATCATCAATATAAACTAAATAACAGTGACTAAGATCTTTGAAGATGCTATCCATTCTTCTTTGGAATAATTGAGGTGCATTTTTAAGACCAAATGACATTACTACCCATTCATAATGTCCCTATGGGGCACTAAATGCAGTTAACAGAATGCATTCCTCATCCATTTTAATATGCCAATAATCACTTTTGCAATCCATTTTTGAGAATTAAGAGGCTTCTTGAATTCTATTGAAGAAGACAGTTTTGTTAGGAATACGATAACCATCAAAGATAGTATTATCATTAAGCTTTCTATAATTGATTACCATTCTTACTTTTCCTCTTTTTTCTTCCGCATAATTTCTTATCATAAAAGCAGGACTAGTATAAGGACTCTTGCTGTTTCCGATTAATCCTTTATCGAGAAGTTCTTTGATTTGTTTATCAAATTTCTGGATATCCTGGTGTGTATACACCATTTGTTTAACTTGAATAATAGTGTTGGGATTTAATAAAGCGATTTTAGCAAACGTTTTATCTTTATCCCAGAATTTTAGTGGGCCATAAGAGTAGAGTTCTTTACATAATTGCTCTTATTGTTCAGCAATCTGCTCTTTCATAGATAACTCTAGTAGTGAGATTGTCAATGCTATCTTACGTTGTGCAGGCATTACCTTCGTGCAATATGATTTTTCATATATATCATATCCGATAATTCTAATGTTATTAACCTTTCTTTGTCACTCTCTTGCCTTTTCTTTAGAATCAAGCTTAACTACGATAAACTCAGTTTCGATTTCCCTACATAAATTTTTGAACATTGCAGCTGGTGTTTCCATCATTCTTAATGTATTTTTACCATCTTCATTTAATGAATCATAGCAGTCAGCCATAGTGCCAGAAAAACTATGTTCGATATAATTTAAGAAATTTGCAGCAGTCCAGGTAGTATTTAGGTTTAAGTCGCTATTCATGCCTCTTTTCCAATATTCAAATATTTCTTCTCTATTACAAGTTCCATCTATGTTTAAGATGTATCCCGTTCGACTAATTGGAGTAAGGCCAGCTTCTTCAAAAGTTGTAGTTTTTCTTGGGATGAACTCAACGGAAAAATTAGTTGTACCCCTACTGGAATGTACATAGGTCTTATAAAATGAGTATTTCTTGTAAAAGGTTCACCAAATTTTTCAGGTTTGGGAACAACATAGTTAACTAAATTGGTTTCTTTCTCACCTAAATTGAGTTCTTCTCCTATTTCATTAATCTCATCTGTGATAGCTCTTTTACCATATTTTTTTAATCCAATTTTCTGTTAATTTCTTCTAAGGTTACAACATTAAGGTCTTCTAGCTTGATCAGGTTCATCTGTTTAATTCTTCTAGATTTTGTTCTTTCTCAAACATATTATGTAGTTCTTCAAGAGTATACTGCTTATATTCTAGCATTTTCTTCCTTTTCTACTTTTTCAGCTGATTTTTTACCTGATTTTTCTCCTATTACTTTTTTGATTTTTCTATCATGCAAAGGAAATAGATTCTTATTTTTTGGATTTTAGAAAGGATATTTATACTGAAATAGAGTACTAATACTGAAAGTAGATTTTTTATTATGTCTAACTTCATTAACTAGAGAAAAGGTGAATTACAGATAATTTCTTCTTAAGTTCCTTAACTTCAGCCTTAATTTTAGCTAATTCTACTTTTAATTCTAAAACTATGTCAGTGATATAGTTTAATTACAGTGCTACTCGAGAAATGCCTTCTGGTGAGTGAACAATGTGTAAAAAATTTGGTCCAAGGCAAGCAGGTAGTGATTCAAGCACTAATGTAGTTAATTAGCCTAATTAATCCTTAATTAGCTTAATTATTTTAATTATTTTTGGTCACGGCTCTGATTCCATTTGAAAGAGGGCCTTGAGAAGTACTTATAAGAAAAATTACACATGCACAAATTTTAGATTTTCGAAAGTAAGTTTTTAAGGATTTGGGTTGAAATGAAAATTTAAAAATTTTAGGGGTCTTTTTGCAATTTAAAAAACTATTTTCGACAAGTTTGGTTCCAGAACTATTTGCACCAACGCTGGATGGACTAGGAAATCAAAAGTTATAGGCTCCAAAAATTATTTACGCCAAACTTTGGGGGTCAGAATAGACATTATCCCTTTGAGCTTGTTCAGCGGCTGACAATGGAACACCTTTGAGAGCACACTGATGAGTAAGACTTTCGAGATGGATGAGATCACCTATCTTCTAATGGACCTCAGACCATTGGGTAGTCATGATGGTTTGTAAGCGGTTGAGATGATTTTCAAGAATAGCTTGATTGTGAGCGATGCCATCCAATACGTTAGTGTGCTGTACCATTATATGTCCGAGCTTATTGGGAGTTTCTTGGAGCTCATAGAAACACTCATCTAGGGCTAGGATGCGATCAAGGAGAGAAGGAGGTGGACTGGATTTCGGAGATGTGAGACAAAGTTTCACATGATATCCAAATTAGAGTGAAACATAATTGTTTTCTGCCTGGCTCGTATCCTCAATGAACCTCTAATCCCTAGTTTCAGTTTTAAAAACCTAAATATTTTTGAAGGAGGCAAGGGTGATGATCTGGACAGATTTGGTCTCACAAATTTGATGATCAAGTGACACTCAAAGTGTTCAAAAATTAATGTCAACTAGTTGGAGTAAGGTAAAGGGGTAGGACACAGAACCGAACTGCCTTTTGACATACAACTGAGGATGTAGCGAGAGTAGTTAATACACTTTGTAGACATAAGGAGATATACGGCCTCAAGAGTTTTGTTGTTTACAATATCAGTAGAGTTCGGCTTGGGCAGAATAGTGAGTATTTTGTATCTACCACCCATTGAATTTTCGGTATTAACTTTTTCAACCCTGCTTCTTTTTTATTGAGTTTTAACTACCTTGAGGTTGAGTTTTAACTACTTTGAGGTTTTATCCTTTTGATTTTGAACTACCTTTTTTATTTTTAATTTTCGTACTTCTAACCGAAAACTTTTGAAAATTAGAGAAGGACCCCTACTCCGGGTAAAATATGCAAATAAGCAATTTTTAGGTTTTTTCAAGAAATATACTTGTTTTATAGCTTAACCTTCTTATAATGACTTTACTGGTACTAGTTATCACAATCTAATACTTATATCATAAATATTATATTTTCTGTGGTTATATGCCCATCATGCTTAGCAAAATAATTAAATCTTAATTAAAAAAATTCGACAATTACCCAAACTTAGTTGGCCTTGACCTCCGGCGTTCCTTTAGCTTCCTGTTTATAGAGATTGCTAATCTCAACCCCACCTTCCTTAGATCAGGCACAGCACAGATCCGTTTCGCTTCCTACCTTTGACCGTAGTTACTATTTAAGTTTTATATATTTTTAAAGGATAGTGAGACTTTAATCAAGAAATTATAATATTTAAGACATAAGGTTCGATTAAATAACGTTCCCTATTGGGAAACTTCTTTTATTAACAGCTTGAAAGTAGAAATATATTACAATGGCAACCTTGAAGAGGGACTTAAGCTAAGATCATTAGAGATGTTTTCTCATATAGAAATAAAGAATCCCGATTTCTCTTTTGCTCAAGAATGCTCAAATGACTGTGTCTCTTCTAAGCACTCGACCCCTCCTTTTATAGAGGGGATGGGGTTACATAAGATGTCCTAATGGCTACAGTACATTCACATGGGTATAGTTACGTTCACATGGCTACACTAGACCACTTTATTTTACCGACCTGACACTTATCGAAATAGTATAATAATGGAGCAACCACTTTTTTGAGCTTTTAATGATCACAAGACTAATCATCATTATTGAGATTCTGCATGCCTTCATCTCCAATTATATATTCCAGTCTATCATTATCTGGATAATTATCAAAATCTTCATCAAATTGAAGATACTTTGGATCCCATTTCTCAAATAATTCAAGAAGATATTCTTTCCTTTTCCTGATAAGAATTTTCTAGCTCCAACATCAAAGAGATAATCAAAGGCTCCCTCTACCTTCATGTACTCGTTAAACTGATTGTCATAGGCGAAAGTAGTATTTTCACAATGCATTAATATTTTTCCTTGTTCAATTAACGCCCAACTTTGATGATAAATATTATAAAAACCAATAGCTCTTGCTAAAATAGGATCAGTAACTAATTCTTGTAGTTCTGGAAACCACTCTTGTTGTTGATCAAAGGGCTTGTCGAAATCAACAATCTAAATAAGATAATGAGCCGATTTGGCTTTTTCCATTTTCATATTCGATTAGTGCACAATGTACTTCCACATATCGGCATCGATTATTTGGGATTTTTGTTGGACCATTAGGAGATGTGAGAATCCAATGGATCCTTCTGAATATGCATTGTTGGAACTTAGTTGATTATGAGAAAAATTGGTACTTTGGATCTGGTGATGCCATAAAGTAAATTATCATCCGGTATTCCTAGGCTTTAATGACAGGGTTATTTGGAGATATTGAATTTGCTGGAAAACTAACACCACCAACTCAAGATTTATTCGAAAAGTAAATCGTTGTACTCCAAGACTCCTAAATATTATAAGAATAGTTATGACAATCGTCGATGCAAGCTGCATACCACGCATTAAAGCATTTTTCTTGGACATAAGAACTTGTTTTTTCTTGGATATCACAAGGACATCTCAGGTAATTAACCTGTAACTCTAGACGGGAAAATCTTTGGGCTATTAGGTTGGCTGAAAATAGTAGACCAAAATGTAATTTACTTTTTTTTTATGGAATTCCAAATTATCAATAAGGACTTTAACAGAAGGGAAAACTCGTACTAATAATAATAGCATTTCATTATGGATTTCCTCCTTTTCTAGCAGTAGTTCTGCTTTGATGATTACTATTGGTGAGTTCTCGAGTCAGACTATCTGCCAGAGAATTCTTTGATTCTTGTATATGTTCAATAAAGAAGGAAAACTGGTTAAACCATAATAGTCAATGCAGGAGGCACCCTTACACTTGCATATTTGATAAATTCTTTTTCATAAAACCACGTATTCCTTTACAAACAGTTCGAATAAGAAAAGTTTTTGGGGTTAAAAAGATTAAGAACTTTTCAATTTCCCTCATAACTACAAGGAATTTTTTTTTTCCATCATATGATAGTTGCACTTTGCCTTATTAAAGCTTCCACTACAATATTTTTAGAGTTTTTCTCCTTCTTTGATTATGAGTACTGTATTCCAGTGCTCATTGCCGACATTTGTCTCAAGAACCAAATCATCTTCAGCATTAGGCAAATTAAGAACACGAAGATATTTATACATCTTTTTGAAATTTTGAACAATCTTTGTGTCATTAGTGGTCCATGTCCAACTTACTTATTTCTTGAGTTTCAACTGTAATGGCTTTCTCAGTTTAGTTGAATCTTTAATGAAATTTGAAGCATGTGTAAGGCATTTTAGAAACCTTTCTAGCTGCTTCATATCTTTAATCTTTTTAGAGAAATTTTCCATGTTTTCTAGAATATGTTTTTGTAGAATGATTTGTCAAACTCTTATCTCTAGACCTAAAAACTCAATCTCTTGTTCAGCATAAATGCATTTTTCTCACCAAGTATAATGCCATGATCAATGCATCTTTGGGTGACAGCTATGATGTCATCTTTGTGTTGTTCTATGTTTTTGGGAAATACAATGATATCATTGATGCAAACTAAATAACAATGATTGAGATCTTTAAAGAAGCTATTCATTCTTTTTTGGAATATTTGAGGTGCATTCTTTAGACCGAATGATATTACTATCCACTTATAGTGTCCTCATAAGGCACTAAAAGCAGTTAAAGGAATGTTGTCATCATCCATTTTAATTTGTCGGTATCCACTTTTGCAATCCATTTTTGAGAACCAAAAGGCTCCTTAAATTCTATTGAAAAGGACTGTTTTGTTAGGAACATAATAACCGTCAATGACAATAATATCATTAAGCTTTTTGTAATTGATCACTATTCTTACTTTTCCTCTTTATTCTTTAGCATGATTTCTTACCATGAAAGCGGGACTGGTGTGAGGATTCCTGCTATTCCTGATTAGTCTCTTATCCAGAAGTTCTTTAATTTACTTATCAAATTCTTGGATATCCTAGTATATATACACCATTTGTTTGATTGGGATAATAGTGTTAGGATTTATAAAGTGATTTTAGCAAATGTTTTATCTTTATTCCAAAATTTTAGAGAATTATCGGAGTAGAGTTTTTTGCATAATTTTTCTTGTTATTCAACAATCTTCTCTTTAACAGGTAACTCAAGCAATGAGATTGTCAGTGCTATCTCTCATTGTGTAGGCATTGCCTTCTCACCACGCTAGTTGCGTGTAAACTCAATCTTCTGAGGAGTGTAAGTGTTACTTAATTTTTCAATAGGAACTAAGTGACAATTAATTGTGAATATTATCTGGTTTATGGTATATGTGCATGGAGAATATAATCTGTGAAAATTATTTCCAATAATCATATCATGAGAAGGTTGATCAGTAGCCTAAAGAACTAATATAATATATTGGATTCCTTCTAATTCTATGGATAACCCTTTTATTGCCTCATTATGGCTCATAGTGCTATTATCAGCTATCCTTACTTGTAAAGAATTTTTGGCTTTTTTCCACATTAATTCTAGAAATAGTGATCTTCTTCCAAAGCATACAGAACAACAACAATCTATGTAAGCGCATAATTCATATTTATTATATCCTTCATAATACACCTTTATCGGGATATAGATGCTATTAGAATTTGTATTGGTAGCCACAATGTAAATCTCTATAGTCATGTTTTTGATTGATTCATTTTCATAGATTGGTTCACTAACATTTCTTGTTTTGTACCCAACAACCTTTCTATCTGAACTTATAGTTCAGTCTACACTGTGTCTTGCTGGTTTAAAGCTCATTCTATTCATTTCACTAGTTATACTAATTGTTTCATCTTCTTTCAACTCTTCTTTAGCTGTTGCAAATCCTTCTCCCCATTCTAATCTTGCACTCATGCTTCTTAATAGTTGAGGATTAATGGTAATTTTACCATTCGCATCAATTTTTATCACATTTTTCTTATTGATTTTTGTAGGGTTAGCAAAGCTAGATATCCATGAATGATCAATTTTTATCTCCATAGGATTGGATTTAATTCGTTGGATCTTTTGCGGAGGGGTAGGACTTTCAAATTTTTCTACCTCCATCATTGTCACCTTAGTTTCCGGATCTATTGTCTTATCTAATTTGTAGATAATTTTTCAAAATATCCTTAATGAATATCCTCCTCTATTCGTGTCTATTCCAACTATTTTTTTATCTTAAGAGATGAGAAGTAGCAAATTTATCTTTTAGACTTACATAATTTTTAGGTCGACAATTGAATCCTACTTATCCATTACATAAATTGATCTCAATCCCTATGTTAATTTGATTATTAAATTTGATATGTCTAATATCACAGAGCAAAGTATAAAAATTAATATCTTTGGTATAATATTCTAATAGAGTGATTTGATCTTGGACACTTCCAACATGAATGTATCTATACTTTCTGTCTTTGTTATGCTTAAGGATATTTTTTTCAATTAATGAGATTAACTTCTTCCACATTAACTCACAATCTTTGATTTCTAGATCTCCTTCCATCACTTCACACACATACTTGCTTTTTAATGGAAAGATAGATTTTTTATAAATGATGTCTTTCTGGATTATGGGAAGGATCCAATCTCTTTTGATTTTTTTATTATCATTATCTACAACAAACTCTTCTCCTTGAAGATCCTAATAGAGCTACTTTCCATCATTCTTAATGTATTTTTACCGTCTTCGCTTAACGAATCATATCAGTCAACTATAGTGCCATAAAATTATATTCGATGTAGTTTAAGAAATTTGCATCAGTCCATGTAGTATTCAGATTTAAGGCACTATTCATACCTTTTTTCCAACGCTTAAATATTTCTTCTCTATTTCAAGCTCTATCTATGTTTAAGATGTATCCAGTTTGACTAATTGGAGTAAGGCTAATTTCTTCAAAGGTTGTAAGTTTCCTTGGGATAAACCCAAAGGAAAAATTGGTTTTATGTCATGGTGGAGTATACCTAGGTCTTATAAAATGATATTTCTTCTAGAAGGTTCACCAAATTCTTCAGGTTTAGGAATAACGTTATTAACCAGATTGATCTCTATTTTGCTTAAGTTAATTTCTTCTCCAATTTCATTAACAACCATTTTACCATATTTTTCATCTAGTTTTCTTCTAAGTTCTTCTAATGGTAATACGTTAAGATCTTCTAGCCTGATTAGGTTCATCTGCTGATGCTTCTTCTAATTGGACATTACTAGTTTCTTTATTATCATCAGATAGCACATCCTGTTTATCACTAATTGCACTCATGATTTTGTTTAGTTCTTCTGGATTTTATTTTTTCTCAAACATATTCTGTAGTTCTTCAAGAGTATATTGCTTATACTCCATCTTCTTCTTCTTTTTCTGCTTTTCCAGTCAATTTTTCACTTGATTTTTCTCCTACCTTGTTTTGAATTTTTATATCAGGCAAAGGAAATGAATTTTTATTTTTAGGTTTTGAAAAGGATATTTATGCTGAAATGGAGTACTAGTACTGGAGATAGCTTTTTCACTATGCCTACTTCGTTAACTGGGGAAAGGTGAATTATAGATAATTACTTCTTAAGTTCCTTGACTTTAGTCTTAATTTTAGCTAATTCTGCTTTTAATTCTAAAACTATATCAGTGATATAATTTAATTGCAGGGCTATTGAAGAACTGTTTTCTGGTGAGTGAATAATATGTGAATACTTTGGTCCAGGGCAAGCAGGTGATGATTCAAGCATTAATCACAGTTAATTAACTTAATTATTTTTTGGTCATGCGGCTCTGATACCTGTTGAAAGAGGACCTCGAGTAGTACTAGTGAGAGAAATTACACATGCATAGAATTACCTTGTTCGAAAGTAAGTTTTTAAGGATTGGAGGTTAAAATGTAAATTTTTAAAAGTTTAGGAGCATAAAAATATAGAGGGTATCTAAAACTAAAGTTAAAAAAATTTCGAGATAGTAGAAAGTAAACTTCAAAAAAGTTAGGATAGAAATATTAACTCCTAAAACTTTAGGGTACCTAGATGCAAACTATCGCAGAACAGTTCAAACAAGCACATAGTAGAGTAATCGAGGGTCTTGTTTTAGGATTAGATACGACAAGTGGGAGGTTTAGGCTTGGCTTTGTGGGTGAGCAAACTCAGCTAGGAATGTCTTTCTAGCCTCAACCTAGATAATGTGAGTTGGGTGACAATACATAACCTAAGAATTTGATTCAAAACTGACTTAGTGAGGATAAATTTGGTGTATTTGACTTGGCACTCTAGTGAGATCATAGCCCCCACCTTAATAGACATTGGCATAGAACATACAAATAAGCTGCAGGTATTACTCCTCATCTGAGTCTAGCAATTTACCACAATTACTCCTCAAAAAATACTTAATGAACCCCAAATTTTCAGTCATAATAGACTCAACATCAAGATGCTCACATGCAAGAACAAGGCGATTTATTTGTTAGGATAGAAGTTTATCCCGAGTTAGAATCAAATGGAACCAAGCCAGGAATTACCTCAGTGTTGATGGGTGTGGGTTGTGGACAAGGGTCTGAGGATGGTGGTGGCATCACAGCGGGCGTCCTGGCCGTAACTAAAGTAGGTGTGGCCGCGGTGGAAGAGGTGACACCAGTGTTGACCGAAGATGTGGGCGGTGTTGGGGACAACGATGAGGTGGCCCGAACTGCATGTGCATCAGTCCCAGTTGTGGAGTCAGAGATGGCTTGAGGCTTATCGGTGGGTGGTTGAGGAGTAGTCTTGTAGACTGATTTAATACAGATCTGAGCACTTCGCCAGAGAGGCATTGATCAAGTGGTGGCTTTTCAGATCTTAGATGTAGAGGGGTTGACTTTATGGGAGACGTTGGAGGCTTACCACTACTTATTTTGGGTACCATTGATGAAGGTTACAGCCCCAAGGTGTATGACAATGGAGGTTGGGGAGGAGATTAATGTAGAGTAGGAGATGGCTTTGTACGGATGAATTAAGGCCTTGATTGTGCGAATCAAGAGAGGGATTAACAGCAAGGCATGATTTTGGAAAGATCTGAGCCTAATTTTGTTGAATTTGGGAGGTAGCGAGAGGTGTTGGATTTCACCGGGCAAAGACGCAGATATTTTCTCTGCCTGAGGCCGTAAAGGGAGGTGAGAGAGCATGGGGTTAGAAAAGGAAGGTAAGAGAGAGAGGGTGGGGAGAGAATAATGAAACTTTATTTCTGCACCTTGTTTACGGCCAAGACCAGTCAACAGGATTGTAATTATATCTGTTGTTCCAGGACTGGTAAAATTCTTGCCCAAATTTATAAAATATCAAGATAAAAATTCCAGTGACATTTATTTTAAAAATAAGTAAGAAGTATTTGGAGAAAATAATTTTCATCGAAATAGTTAAATCTTGTTGATATTGGAAAGAACAAGAATTATGAATTAATTTTTTGCAGTTGAGTCCATTCAATTTTGTTTTGTGTGAGATTTACATCAAGGCGTTGAAATTAAATTTTCAAGCCACGCCAATTGAATCTAGTATGACATTATGTACCTTATTCTTGAGCTATTTTAACCACCTTTCCATTTTCATGAATGCCAATTCCCTTTTAAGGATTCAGGAATAATTGTCCCTTTAATGTACTTCAAGAGCTGAATTAGTCGTAAGAGAGGCTCACCTGCAATTCATACATCAATGTTTAGCATTCCAAATTCGTGTTGAATAAAATTAAATTGATCTTCAATGAGAAGTTTTTGTAAAAATATCAGCTAATTGATAATCCATAGGTACAAATTCTAAGATAAGATCGATGACATTTTCAACATGGTCTCAAATAAAATCATGACGTACCTCAATATGTTTGGTATGAGAGTGTTGAATTGGATTTTTTGCAACATTAATAGCACTTTTATTGTCATATTTGATTGGTACTTCTTTGAGATTTATACCTAAATCATGCGATTGTTGCATAATCCAAAGTAATTGTGTGTAAATGCATCCGTAGCGATGTATTCGCTTCCACTGTTAAAAGTGCTATAGAAATTTATTTCTTAGAATGCCAAGAAACCAAGCTGGTCCAAGAAACTAGCAAGTACTTGACGTGCTTTTTTTTGTCAACTTATAACCTATATAATTCGCATCAGTATAACCTACCAAAGAGAACTCTCCCCCTCAAGGATACCATAGTCCTAAATTTTTAGTTCTAACTAGGTATTTAAATATTCTTTTTACGCAAGTGAGATGAGATTCTTTAGGGGAATCTTGAAATCTAGCATATAAATATGCACTAAACATGAGGTTGGGATGACTAGCAGTAAGATAAAGTAAGGATCCACTCATTCCTCGATAGACCTTTTTACTAATAGGTTTGCGATTCGTGTCAAGGTCTAATTTTCATTTGTAGCCATTGTTGTTCTAGCACGTTTAGCTTGATCCATTTCATATTTCTTTAGCAGCTCATTAACATATTTACTTTGATTAATGAAAATTCCGTGTTTGATTTGAAGGCCTAAAAAAAAGGTTAATTCTCCCATCATGCTCATTTCAAATTCTTTGCTCATAAGATTGGGAAATTATTCACAAAGAGAGTTGTTTGTAGTTCCAAAAGGTATATCATCCACATAAATTTGAATAATTATAAAATCATGTCCTTTAATTTGAGTAAACAAAGTTTTATGAATGTGTCCTCTTTTAAATTCATGTCCTAAGAGGAATTTGGTCAATCATTCACACCAAACTCTAGGAACTTGTTTCAGACCATAAAGAGCTTTTTGAAGTTTATAGACATGATTGGGAAAATCTAGATTTTCAAAGACGGGAGGTTGTTCCACATAAACCTCTTGTTGTAAGTGTCCATTTGATAAAGTTTGATGTTCATGTGTGATGCAAATGCTAATAGTACGTGTATGGCCTCCAATCGTGCAACGAGGGAAAAAGTGTCATCAAAATCAATACCTTCGTCTCGATTGTATCCTTTAGCCACTAATCTTGCCTTATTCCTTATAACATTTTTGGTTTCATCTAATTTGTTTCTAGAGGCCCATTTTGTTCCTAGTACTGCGTGGTCTTTTAACCGAGGTGTGAGCTCCATAATTGATTTCTTTTAAATGGACCTATTCATCTTACATAGCAATCATCTAATTTGAGTTGTTAAGTGCTTCTGGGTGATTTTTTGGTTAAAGCAATGAAGGCACAAAAATTATGCAAAGATAAGTGAGTTCTTACCCCTGCAGATATATCTGCTAACAGGTTGTCCATTGGGTGATATGGCTTATATTTAAAGTGTCTTTGAGTCATCCTCTTCTTGTGTTACATTGGGTGGACAGTCGCCTCATTAGTGAGCTCCTCTTCTTGTTGATTTGTGTTGAAGGGTTTTTCTCGTGGTTGCTTATTGGCAGGATCTACCTCTTTTGGTGCTTCTTTTTCATCATCGCTATGCTTGTTTAAGTGAAGATTCTGAACTATGAGACCCCTTAACACACCATCATTAGATTCATCAAAAATTACATGAATGCTTTCTTTGATATTTTTAGTGCATTTATTATAAATTCTATACGCCTTGCTATGTGTAGAATATCCCACAAATATTCCTTCGTCACTTCTAGCATCAAATTTTCCTAGGTTATTTTTACCATTGTTATGAAAAAAACATTTACATTAAAAAGATCGAAAGTAAGAAATGCTAGATCAATTGGCTTTAAATAATTCATAAGGAGTTCTTTTTAAAATTGATCGAATTAAACACCAATTGAGAAAGTAATTAGCGGTATTTACCGCTTTAGCCCAAAAATTTTGGGGGACTTACTTTTGCACATCATAGTTCGTGCCATATCCTCTAAAATGCGATTTTTTCTTTTGAGTACACCATTTTATTGAGGTGTATGTGGTGATAAAAAATTGCGAGCAATTCCATGATTACTATAAAATTCTGCAAAATCTTTTTGATCAAATTCTCAACCAAGATTGCTTCTTATGAATACGATAGGTTAGTTTGAAAATTAGGCCTATGTGAAATGACAATAATCATAAACAATCAGAAGAATATATTTGTTATGTCCTAAGCTTTGTCCTAAGCTTTGTATGGGTATGGGCCCACCTAAGTCCATATGTAGGGGTTCTGATGGTTTGGATGTGCTATATTGTTCTTTGAATTGAACGTACTATGTACTTGCTTTCCTTTGGCACAACCATCACATAAATGATGATATTCAAAATTGCAAATTGGAAGTCACCGTGCTAATTCATTTTTTGCTAATTTTTTTTATTGTATACATACTTGCATGTCGTAATCTACGATGCCACAACCAATTACCCCCATGATGTGAGTCTTTGAAAACATGATGAATTGTGTTAGGGAATATTATTGATGTCTATTCCATATACATTTCCCTTGTCATATAAACAAGATATACTTAAAAGGTTGAATTTTAAGCAATTAATAAGATAGACATTATCAATATAGTTGGAGGGATCTTTACTAATTTTTCCAATCAATTATTTTACCTATGCTTTTGTCTCCAAAGGTAACACTTCCATGTCCTTTCTTTTTGATTTTGGTGAACAAGAATGCAGTACCAAATATGTGTCTTGAACATCCATTATCAAGGTTGGTCTATCCTGGATCTCAAGAACACCTACCCAAAAAAAAAAAACCTTCTACTTTCGGCGTTAAATTTGAATTCAAAATCACTAGCTACCATGTTGGGTGGTCTTGTTCTTTAGGAGCCCATATTTGAATAATTTTTGAAGAGGGTTTTCTAAATGGGAATGAATAGGCAATATATCCAACTTTAGAGAAATAATTACATATTTTGGTATCCTTTTTATGTGAGGTGGACTTAACAAAGAAATTCTTGTAAGTTTTCTTTTGGTTTGAGTGATTATATCCAATTTCCTCTTTGTTGAAGGATGCTCTTTCAGTACAAAGTAGGTTATCTAAATTTTCTTAACCTTGTGTGAATTTTAGGATTATTTTGTGATGTTTATCACACATGGCTTTCAATTCCACTTTTTTAGTTTCTAAACATTTAACTTTATCATGAAGATCATTGTTCAGTTTTTCAAGAACTACATTTTTTTATTTAATTATCGAACATTTTTTTTAAGATCTTTATATTTAGATAAATATTTTTGTCCTACCTTAGTGAAACTAGGCATTAATTAATTATTCTTTGGAGCATTCATAGAGAGCTAATATGTCTACCTCGTCAGTAATTTCATATTCAGATCTTTCATCGTCTTGTACTTCGTTAGCAATAAGATGGATGTTGGTGGTGTGTTTCACTGTTACTTGTTTCACTATCACTCCAAGCAGTGATCATTACTCTCTTGTTGTCTTTCTTTTTGAATCTCCACTTTTCTCCCAGCCTTTGGGTTAGCGAACAATCCTTCAACAAGTGTCCTGCATTCCACATCCCTAACAAGAACTAACATTAATATTGTTTTTATTAAAAAAACTTACCTTTGAGAGATTTTTCATTTCTTTCTAATCATGATCCTTTTGGGTTGAATCCTCCTTGATTGAACTTTTTCTTTATCCCTATTTTGTTAAGGCCGTAAAAATTAATGACAATGTTTCTTCATTATTGTCATTGGATTCTTCATCGTCTGAAGTACAATATTCCTTTATCACTTTTAAGCTATTGCATTCTTGGAACTTTCTCCTTTGTCCACCTTAAGATGAATCTCATGTATTAAGAGCTTTCCTAAAAGATCATATAGTTCTAGCTTCTTGAGATCTTGAGCTTCCTCAATTGCAATAACCTTTGATCACCACTTACTCTTTGGAAGACACTGAAGAATCTTTCTCACCATTTCTTCGTTTGAGCAGGGCTTACCAAGTGACCTTAAGTTATTGGTGATGTTGGTGAATCGAGTGAACATGTCTTTCATCGATTCATCTGTCTACATTTCAAACAATTCATATTGATGTAAGAACATATTCATTATTGTTTCATAGACTTGGCTTATCCCTTCATATGTGATAATTAGTTTGTTCTAAATCTATTTAGCTATATCACAGGTAGAAATTCAGTTATATTCATTACCATCTAAACTATAAAAACAAATATGTTTAGCTCTTGAATTCCTGGTAAGTTTATCCCAATTGGCACTCGTATATTGACCTATTGGTACATCAATGTCTTCTCTCTTGTCATTTTTAACCTTAGGAATGGAATAAGGTCCATTATTCATAATTTCTTATAATTCCATGTCAGAAGGTTCAACAAATATCTGCATAGCATTTTTCCAATAAGAAAAATTAGTTCCTTTAAATAAAGGGTCTAATAGTAGATCGACCATCAATATTGACATCTCCTGAAAAGGTCATGATTGTCACCCAGTTGACTGTTAAGTCAAAAGAAGTATGGGACTGATTCTTATACCAATTAAAGATTTCAATCACCCTAGAGGGGGTTGAATGGGGTGATTGCAAAAAATTAAATAGAGACAATGCACAAGGATGTTTAATGAGGTTGGGCATCAATTAGGCCTAAGTACCCACTTAGAGTTATCCAACTCTAGGATCTAACTCTCTACTTCTCCTATTAAGATGAACTCTTTAACAATCTCACAGAGCTGCTCCACCCTAGAGATCCCAAACACTTAAAACAAACCTCTTGATTTAAGTTTGGAAGAGTTGACCTCACAACTCCTAAGTTCATTTGTTAATAAAGAACAATTCCTCACAATCTCAATTTTTGATCTCAAAATAAAGTTAAGTAAGAAAGGTTCTGATTAAAATATCTTGAAATCTCATTTTAGGGCCTCGAAATCTTCCCAACAGATCTGATTTGATTTTTCATCAAATTAACCAAGGTAGGTGTCAACATGTAGCTGCACAGAATCCTTTCCTCGCTCTTGTAATGTAGATGATGTTAGTAATCATTTAAAATCAAATAAAATAATAAGAGATTTGATTTTTGATTAGGTTGCCATCATTCTTTCACACTTTTAATATTGTTTTGCAAACTAATATCATGTCAATGATTCTCACATGATCTCACTAGCATAGTTAGCAGGATATTTCTTCATCTAAGTCGATTTTGCAACATCAACTAATGTACTTTTATCATGGCAAGTATAATGAGATTTAAAGCAAAACAATATTATCTTTCAGTGATCTTATGTGATTCTCAAATTTTAAAATTCAAATTTAAGTATCTAGATGACTTATAGCATATTTTCTTTAGTGGATACCCCAAATTTCCAATCAAATAAAAGCCTTTGATTTTGAATTATATATATTTTCTTTGTATAATTATTTGCATGATTTACTAATATAAAAGGGTTACTTCTTTCATGCTTAGTTTGAATTTGCCACCATTCAATTTTGTAACCAAATCCTTAGTTTTGTGTTTCATTGAAACCGTTTAGCTATTAAGGGAGTCAATAACGCGGTTGTCATTCATAGTACTTGAGGGTTGAATCCATAGGAATAAGGTCGAATTTAAGCCATGACAACTAAAACTAACCCATAAAATTATGCTAATAGCAATAAATAAACAACACAGAATCATTCAATTAACAAAAATTGAACCTAAACTAGTCATGATTAAAAATCTTAACCGGACAATGACCCAAGAAATTATCACAAATGCTAATGTAATAATAAATTCTAAATAATCAAGGGTAAGGGAGAGGAAAAAGATTACCATATATGCTTAAAAGGCAACAGAGAATACAAAATCTTTGATCGGTGTCAACCATGAAAATTCTGCATCCACCATAAACTAAAGAGATTAGGAAAAATCAAAACTTTAAATGAAATAATTTTAGAAGATGCAAAAATTAAACTAATATTAAAACTATAAAACTTGAATTAAAACTTGAATTGAAACTAAAACTACAAAAATTGTGCATAACTCAAATTAAACAAATTCCCAAAATTACATCAACCTCTAATTGCCATTGTTGAAAGGTAGAGGAATTGATTGATGAATTGTAGTACCCAAGATCTCCTTTTATAGTGGTGATAGCTTTCTTTCACTTTCCAAATTCTAGTTGGAGTAGGTTTCTTATTCTTAACTCTTGATTAATATTAGGGAAGCCATTATAATTGCAAAATTGTTTGGAATCCAATTTATTCACAATTTTCACTTGGATATAACTTTCTAAAATCTATTCTAATTAGACTTGTTATCAAATAAATACCCCAATACCTAGATTTTGCTCATGGCTGAATGAAATAAAAGAAAAGAAAAATCAACCCAAGACACCTAACTCACTTTTGTGGAATCATAATTGCATTTAGCATGTCTAAAGAGCTCTTTAAATCTTGAGGTTTCCACTAGCAAACGAGTGTGGTCTAATAAGTGTTTATAAAAGATACAACCATAGAATATTTGAAGAAGGAAAGAAAAAGAGAAAGAAAATAGAAAATCTTTTTGAATCTTTCAAACTTACGGAAAGACACAAGGGAAAAACTGTACATAGTTGATCAACAAAGCACCTCTACAATGTGAATATTAGATTATACATAAGTACAATGTACATATCAAGACTCTTGTTCCCTACGGATGGCACCTATACTCCAACTTTTTACCCCACAATCTATCACGATAGTGAATCCATCTTAGTGCTTAGTGTGCAAGTGTACCATCAGCTTAGAAAGTAGGCTTACCAAAGTTAAACTCAATCCCACTTGCCTATTTTGTTGACTTATTTACATGGGAAGCAAGCTTTCTTAGTAGCAATATTGACTCAAGGGATAACACTTACTAGCACATGCCTCAAAGGGATGCTTGTCATTCCCCAACTCTAAGGCCTTTTTAAAATTTTTCCTTCGTTTTTCTTGTTTTTTTAATTTTTATGATTTTTTTTTCCTTTTTAACTTTTTTTTGGCGAAATGAAAATAAAAATATAAGCAAAGATAAGGGAGAAAATAAACCATGGAAGCCTAAGACCTATGATAATGGTGATATAAAAATAAGAAGTGGACTCAAAATTATAATGAAATGGGATAACAAAATTTGGACAAGGGTCTATCATGCACACAATACTTGTATAAAACCCAATACTAAGTCAGAAATGGTCAAGGTCAGCCAAGATAGTATAATTCCCCAAAATTACATAGAAATAGAAAATCTTTTTGGGTTTTTTTTTTCCAAAAATTTTTTCTCTTTTTTAAATCCTTATTTAAAAATTTGAAGCATAACTTCCCCTCCCCCACACCAGGATCACATAATGTCCACATTGTAGGGGAAAGAGGAGTCTCAAGGACACAAAATCAAAAGAAAATGAAATAAATAGAAAGACACTACTCAATATACAACATATACATAAGAGTGGGAACAATGTTACCAAGTCAGATACTAAATGTATCCAAGCTATCTCATCGCCCATAAAAAAATCACTGGGTGGCTCATGATGCATTAGGAACTCCACTTCAACCTCAAGCTAATGTTTCCTATTAAATCTCGCCAACACTCTCAGTAGCATGCCAAATAGCTGAGAACACATCTCAGGAAAGTGGAGGTAAAAAAAAAAAAAAAGAAATACAAACATGCATTCACACAAGTCAGGGATAGTTTCAACTTGTCAAAGTTATACGCCCAATCATTAGCAACATAGGTGACCACACATGCGAGGAGAAGTAAGATAACGACCTAGAAATCTCACAATTACCATAAAAGCTTATTCTGTTGAGCTTCGCATGTCCTAAATCATCACCCAGGTCCTTAAGTCCTACAATCTCGATGCGCTCAAACGTTTGGGCAAAATTATTTGCAACTTATGATCAAGAGAGACTAAAATAAAGGATTTTGGGGGATAAAAGAAGTGGTCACAAATGACGGGGTTGGAATGGTCTAAAAGTGATGGGGTAAGATTGGGGGGCTCAATGAACCTAAGAGATGTGAGATTCACTAACTGTAAAATAGAAGAGCTTGCATCAGTCTCATGCTCCATACATGACTCCTCAGAGAGAATATCTTATGACTTTGTAAATCATGATGCATAGAAATGTTCTCATACCACTCATATTTTTTATTAACATCAGTACTAACATCACTCATAATATTCTTCACCCTCCTCATACTCATAAAGCTGAGTAAGGGGAAGAGGTGGGTCAAGTTTGACCAAGACATAGTCAAGAACATCTTTAGGGTTGCTAATCTTAGATGCCGTGTTAGACAGCTAAGACATAGGCAGGTCAATATTTTCCCTAAGGTTGATCACAGATGAGTAATAAGCCTCGAACCTAGGGGACACTTAAAATCATCCTTACGGCTAATTTTAGTCTAGGATGCCCTAGATTAAAGTTAAGCTCATATACATTTTCACCCTCTCTTAATTAATTAAAAACATGAAAGCATGTTCTACTCCAAAGTTTAAATCATTTTATTAGTCATATCATTCATCATCATTTCAACAGTTACACAATAAGCATCAAGCATGCGATATGGACAATTACTATTGTCATGGTTAGAAGATTGACAAGAATCACACCACAGAGGAACATTATTTTGAACAGAATAGAATGCTCAGGATATTAGTCCATATACTAATCATATAAATAAGAATTAGAATAGAAGATTGACTGATTGTTAGCTAGGCACCCTGAATTCCCCTAACGTTTTCATATTCATAACTGTACCAACCAAAATGTTTTTCCAAATTCAAAGCTTCATCAAGAGTTTTTTAAAAGAAAAGACATTGAGTCTAAAATAGCTTGGGTCTTCCCATTGGCACCCAGGCAAACACCTTCACAAATCTCCCACTTTTCAAACATGTGATCGACATTTTGAGTACAAAAGTCATTAAGGCTAGAGCAATAACCCAAAAAGGGTTTGTGCTCATAATGACGGTAATGAAAATTTGGCATTTCTAATTTTTTTTTTTCGGAACTTTTAATTTTTGTGGATTTTTAACCTTTTTCAAGCAAAAAAACAAACTAAATGAATTTGTGAGATACTAATCAAACTAACCAAGTGACTAATCTAAACAAAAAAATTTGTTAAGCTAATCGACTAAAAAAATTATGAAACTAAAAAGATAAATAAATATGAAAGAAAAATAGTGACCTAAATTGAAACCATTGTCCTCGAAAATAGTGCTAAAAACTTGTTACAATCCAAAACAGATGCATATAAAAAATACTTCAAGTATACAGCTGTCACCCGTAGTACTTGAGGGTAGAATCCACAGGAACAAGGTTGAATATAAGCCATTGCAACTAAAACTAACATATATAATTAAACTAAAAGCAATAAACAAACCAAATAGAATCATTCAGCCAACAAAAATTGAACATAATCTAATCATGAATAAAACTGTAAACTAAATAACTACCCAAGAAATTGTCACAATTACTAATGAAATAATACACTCTAAGTAATCCAGAGACAAGGGAAAGGAAAGAGATTAACATGTATGCTTAAAAGCCAACGAAGAATATTGAATCTTCAATGGGTGTCAATCATAAAAATTATCCACTATAAATCAAAGGGAGTAGTAAAAATCAAAACTTTGACTGAAATAATTCTGAAAGAGAAAAAAATTAAAATAAAATTGAAACTACAAAACTTGAATTAAAACTAGAACTAGAAAATTTGAATTGAAGCTAGAACTTAGAAAATTGTATATAACTCCAATTAACGAATTTCTAAAACTACATTAACGTCTAAAACTACTAGAAACTAATTCTATAATTGAGAGGGTGAGGAATTGATTAATGAATTGTGGTACCCAAGATCTTCTTTTAAAGTCATGATAGGTTTCCTTCGCTTTCCAAACTCTAGTTGGAGTCGGTTTCTTATTCTCCACTCTTAATTAATATTAGGGAAGCCTTCATAGTTAGGAAATTGTTTAGAGTCGATTTAATGTGCAATTTTCACTTGCCTACAACCTTTCAAAATATATTCTAATTAGTCTTACATACAAAGTTAACAAACTTAATATTTCGTCAAATCATTATTCCTATAGAGACACAAAAGAAACCAAGCAAAAATCAAATATAATCTCAATTAATAGTGAAAACTAAGTCATTAGAAGCATCTATTCAATCTCTTTTGGTAACCAAACATGAAACATGATGTTAGCCAATAGTACAGACCTTCTCAAGCATAAGTTGGAAAAGTAAGAGCTTTGAGAGAGGAGCCGGAGAGCAAATTGAGGAAGCAATTTTGAAGGACCACCGGTAAGTCATTGCAGGAAAAATTGACGGCATTTTTTGATAAAAATCTGGCGAGCTCATCTATGGCCACCGGTGGCTTTCTAGGGAAATCAATGAAGGTACAAAGAGGGTGGGCGAGTGGGGAAGAAGAAGAAAGCATCGGGCTGTTGATTGGAAGGATTTTCCCTCACTTTCCTCATGTTTTTAGAAAGAAAATTCATTGCCTCTATTTTCTCAATTTTCCACCATGGTATTCATATTTTTTTTATTACATTTTCTTCACTTCAAACTTGGAAAAGTTTTAGTTTTCCAATTTTGTTTTCCTTTCCATGATAATTTCCAAGGTCCAAATGAAGCCTAAGTTGTTCTGATAATTTTTTTATCAAAGTTGTCTATCAACTTATATGTCGTCGATTAAGGCAATGATAAATGACCTCTTTAGTAGCTTTTGTTAGCAATCAGTGATTATAAGGAGTAGTTTGCATTTCATGGCCTATGTGACATTGATTGTGGAGGCCGCTCCTTTTTAACATAATTATTTAGTACCCTCACTATTGGGAGTAAAAAAAAAATTTAAGGCATAAAATTTAAATTTTCGATGCCATCATGAGGTGGCTTCACTTAAATGGTGAAAATGGTAGTTGAAACACATAACTTCCCTTGACCAACTTAGTTTTGCTGTTTTCTTGTTGTTTTAACCTAAATCATTATTATAAAAAATTGAAAAAGCTTACCGTTTTCATTCCATTAAGGTTTCTATTTCATTCCAAAACAATTCCAATTTTCCATGATGCCTTAAAGATGTTGATTGCTCTTAATATTCTGGTTTTCATCTTTGTTATGGTAATGTCAATCAAATGAGAAGATTTAGAAAGGGTGATGGGTATTGGTATGGGTTGACAAGTGTATGCAAGTTGTTGTTAATGAATCAACACCTATGTACTGAATATGTTTTCAAGCAATGAAATTGGTTCTATTTGTTATATTTTCACCCGATTACTGAATTAAGACGAATGTGTACTTTGAATTAAATCAGTAATGGAATGAAATGTGTTAAGATGAATTTAAGTGGAATACATTAACATTGTCTGAATTGAACCAAACTCATAATTGACAAATCAACGAAACAACGAAAAGGCATATTGGCAACAACTATCGGGGAACATTAACGTTAATTTATTCTTAAACACATAATAAGCTAAGGAAATGTTTGGGTTCAAAGCACAACAGGTTAAGGTCTAAGCTTAACATTTGTCCCTAGCCCCCAAAAAGCATTGTCTTAGTTAGATATCATGTCAAATTACATATTGAGCTTCAAATGACATCCATTGACAAGCTTCAGAGATAGTGGCTCGATGATTGAGGTTGGGTGGATAACTGAGGCTGGCTGGATATCTTAGAATGAGTGGATGGCTGCACATAGATGCTGAGTTATAGAGATTGCTTCCCTAGCCTTATTTTAGGTCTCTTCCCCTCTCCATTGCAATCTAAGAGAGACTTCCTTTTCTTGGCTATCCGTTATTCCCTTGACTTTGACGAGTGCATGAATTATGGTAAATTCTTCCAAACTTCTTAAATCTCATTGCTATGCTTCTTTTGGGCTACTTCTTTCCCCTCTTTCTTTGTTTTGCTATTGGTTAGCTCTTTAGCGTAGCAATATGTGGATCAAGTAAAAGCCATTGGAATTTAGGCTAGAACTTCTAATTTGAATTAGAAGCATCACCCCACTATAAGTTTTTGTGTGCATATCAACTAAGTAATATAGGCTTATATCGTCTTCCAGTATGTAGTTAAAATAAAGAAGGCACCTAGCAACATGCTTACTTAGCATTCCACTTATCTTCCATTGCCTATAAACACAAACCCCCAGCTTCAAGTCAATAGTATAGTAGGTTCTTTAATTACCCTTGACATCAAAAGCCATGTATCCATTAGGCACTATATCACATTGCCAAGCCTCCTTTTGTTGTTTTGTTTAGCTCATCTTCCATATAAGGAACACGTTTTCCCTTCCAAGCCTTAGCTTCTTCCATTCTTTTCACAATCTAACTAAACGCATGCTTCCTAATACCTTCCAACATGGTCATAACTAGCTTCTCTCTCAATTTCCTACTGATCCTGTTGAATGTTTCAACAAAGGTGGTGTTATCCACAATTTTGTGTTTAAGATTAAATAAATACCTCCATTAGTGTTGTTAGGGCTTTCTAAGCAGCCTTGTCTGAGATACTAGTTTGGCTTCTTAAACTTGTTCCATTGATAAGTCATGCTCCTATATAGTCTATGTATTAGTAGCTTTCCACAGAATCACCTTCAACTATTGGCCCGAAAATTCTCTTTCCATGTTACCATCCAAATGAACAATACAGAAACTTTTAGTGCTATCAGACATGTACTACTTAAAGGCATTAATAATTCCCTTCCATTGACATGAACCAGAATAGGTTAATTTCAACATTTATGCATTGCTGACCAAGAATTTAAAAAAAAACTATTATGCTTAAGCTTGACTATTCAAATTACCTTGTATTTGTCTGCTACAATGGTGAACTTGCCAAGTTTCTCAGTACCCACATGATAGATGCTTGGAATACACTCCATTTTAGGGTTGTTTTGCTACATTTTTATGAAAAATTATGTACTTTATGTTATAATCTATACCTTTCTTCCCATTTTACGATTGAGTATTGTTTTTTCGATGTTTTGTAGGTTTTTGAACCCTTTTGCCCTTACTTTGACCTCAATTGAGTGTGTTTTGACTCCGCACGGATGTCCCTAAGTTACCATGTCTATGGTGAAGAAAGAAGAACTAGATAATGCTAAGGCAAAGGTGATTACGGACCCTCCGTTGTGAAGGCCATAGTTCGTGGTAAGCCTGAAACTACTTATCTCTTCATCTTCCTTCATCTTGTGGTTGAGAATAGCTGAGTTTATGCATAAATGGGGTTCTTTCCTGCTGCAAAGAGGGAGAGAATAGAAAACCAAAGCATCCAACTCTCACTTTTATCACTAGTTTAAGGACTTTTCAAGCTTTCTTTAGAGTAAGAGAGGGAATTGGAGTGGAAGATTGGCACTTAGAGGCTTTGAGTTTGGAAAGCCATTGAAGACCACCATAGTTGCTAAGTTTTTCTTCCCCTTCTAATCTCTTCTTGAACTTTTGTTTAGATGTTGTATATTTCCATTGAGTAGTTTTTGTTAGTCAAGGGACTTGTTAGCAAAAGCATTGATGTTGGATCTCTAATTTTCGATTTTTGTGCTTTATCCAGTTGGTTTAATTGAATTCTATCTTGTGGATGAACTGTTGTGAATAAGTTTTGGCCAGATTTGCTTGTATGCACTAGATAGTTGACTGAAGTACTTAAAGGAGAAACTCAGTATTAGAACACCACGTTAGAACTTAATTTAACGACTGCTTAACAGAGAGTCGTTTGCTAAGAGGAAAATTTTAGCAATCAAGAATCCCTAACCAAGACTAAACCAAGGATATTTGAAAGAATGCTAATTGGGTTAGTTTAGGCAATTCAGTGTGTTTTGAGAGGAAAGATTGAATTCTTAGTTCAATTGCACTCTTTTGAATCATCCAATCTAGATAAAGTACATATCTAAATCCGAATATCCAACTCTTTACTAAGCAAAACAATTCCGTAGATGTTTTTAATTCGATTGAATTTCCAACAGTTAAATAGTGATGTTGAGACCAGATTAAAAATTTGGCCGCTTAGCCTTTTAAAATAGGTTAAAAATCAACACACTACGCTTAGTCTATGTGAGTTTGATGTTAAAACTATACTACAACAACCATGCGCTTACGGTAGCGATCACGTTTTTGGTGCCGTTGCCGAGATATAATTTTGTAGACATTGAGTTGGCCTATTTAGATTGACTAAGTATTTTTTGTGTTTTTCTTTTTCATTGTATTTTTTTAATTTGCATTGGTAGTGGTTTGTGGTGATTTTTACGAGATGTTGCCTCTTGTATGTGAAATCCCTTTCTGTTTGAATTCGATTCAGAAATAGAAACGACTTTTCACTCTAGGAGAAAAAAGTTGAAGTTAGAGGAACTACTAGAAAAGAGACGTCTAACGTAAAATTGGTCGTTAAAAGTATAGTTTACCGTCGTTAAAACTTTTAACGACCAAAAAAATGTTGGCCATCGTTCATTGTTATTAGTCCCGTTGTTAATAATTTTAACGACGACATGAAAATTTTTGTCGTTATTGTAATAACAACGAAAATTGATATCGTTGTTATAAGTTAATTAGTTACAATGAACAATATATTAATAACGACCAAACTATTCATCATAAATTTGAAAAATTACAAATAAAAGATTTACAATAATGACAACTTTAGTTTGTCATTATTCTTTCAATGAAGATATTGGCAGTAATTTTTTTTTGCTGTTGAAAATCGCCATTCGATGATGCAATAACAATCATTTATTTTTGTCGTTAATAATTCTATGGTCCTAGTGTCAATTATGTGATCAATGTGATGGTGCAATTGAGTAATGATTAACGCCAGGATTACTAGTACTACCAAATTTTGAATATATAAATATTTATATATATCAAATTGAAATAATATGTCAATATTCAGTACAAGGCATAATACCTAATTGTATCGAAAGCATCCTTATAACTCTAGAAAACAACTCTAAAAACTAGAAATTAAAGATGTCCTCAAATTTGATGTTTAAATACATAATATGCTGCCTAGCCGGAAGGAAAAAATGAGTGGGCTTGCATCCTCATCCAAACAGTGGAAAAATACTAGAACCCGAAATAAGGATCATGCTGGTCACGCATCTGCGAATAAATGAGAAAGTGTAAGATCTCTGTTGATAAAGACAGAATTATGAAAAATGTATACACGAGAAGTTTAGCTACAAAAGTTGACTTCGTTTGCTAGCTAGATATTTTTAACCATCACTTTTACAACAACACACTCAAAGAAAGTGATTAAATTGGCTTATATGGTTTTTGTCCAAAAGTTGCCAGAATTCTCAAGCTGTCGAGATTTTGAAACAAAACTAGTTAAGTGTACTCACAAAAGAATCATGCTTCTAAAGTCATAAAAACAGGTAAACATCACACGTCCATGGAGTATTACATTTGTATGCTAAGAAATCCACCAAAGGAGGGCTTACAGCTTGCAGCTGACAACATGCAATCTGCACTATCAGCACATAGTTTGCAGCAGTGACTACAGCAATAACAATTGCCAACTATAGTAGCTTGCAATCAGCAACCACCACAAACAGCAAGACAACAACCTTTAGTGCCAGCAATACAAACGCAACACCAATGGCAGCAGCAAAACCAAACATAAGAGAAGGGAGCTGAAGTTACCATTCACTATAGCACAACTTTGCTGATCAACATATCACTAAAATTCTCCCATTCATAACAACAAAATATCTCTTATTCACCACAACACAACACCACCTTACGTCATCCAAATGTCTCCCAAGCTTTCAACTCAAGTAATTTATTAACTAGAAAAACAAGGCTCAAATGACCATTTACATTCAATCTATTAATTGTCATGAAACCGAATACAACCACACTAATGCTTTGTATTTTCCAAAGAAGTAACACAACTTTAGTGAATTATACATAAATATTTTAAGCTGCCTCAAGAGTGGCAAACACATCACGTTTTTTATGAGTTTCATGGAACATTTGAAGTTTTTCAGTCTTTGCACCCTTTAGCAATACTAAACAGGGAGTCAAGCATCATAATCACATATATAAATTGCAAAAAAACTTAAATAGTTTCATAATTATATTACTAGTTCTCAAGCAACTTGTCGATAAGGTTTACTTCTTCCCCTGTGGAGCCTATTTTTCTTATAATATGTTCTATTTGAAGAGTCTCAAGTGCTTGCTTTCTACATTTTAAGATTTTCAACAAAGGGACATGAAATGTATTAGTAAAGATGACGATTATTAACTAATCAAGAAAGCATTACACAATATATATAGCTCTTTAGCTCAAGTCACACAACAGGTTGACTAACAACGATAGGCTTTTGATGATAGGGATTTGCAATGGACTGATGCTAGGAAGATGCTTAGGATGTGTTGTGTAAAAATATGGATAAGACTTAAGAACATGTCTTTTTGGAGTGCTCATTTTCTACTGAACTTTGGAAGATGGAATGTGGATGGCTAAATGTCAACATTGGCTGTAAATAAGACATTTAAGAGAGAAAAAAAGGGAGATTATGATGCATGCAAGCACGAGCTACACTAGCTATTCCCATTGCAGTCGCTGTAATAGATACGCAAACAGCACCTGATTGCAACCATACCAATAGACATAGCACTAGAATAGAGCAACAACAGTTAGAAAAACTGGAGCAAATGTTGTACATAAGCAGACTGTAGCAGCATCCACATCCAAGCAACAACCACAGGATGTAATTAGAAGAAGGTGGTGTGAAATTTAAATTAAACCAAGAACGTGTGACAATCCTACATAACATGAGACGCCTAAGTGTGCATGCATTATCTCTGACCCGTATGAATAATCAAATAATCCTTATTTTAAATTTTTTCCCTTTTGGCATCATCCCTTGAGTAAATTGATGGTGGATCCAAATCCTTACCTTTTCTGTCAAATATCCTTTTTCATTCTAGGTTTCGATGCAAGTGCTAAGTTGCCTTAGTGTTCAAAGTAGAAAATGGAGCTTGGTTCATGAATTTCAGTGGTGTCCAAGGACAGTTAAATGAAACAAATGTCAAGTCTATAGCATTAAAGTGTGCTTTAAAAGCGATAATTTATGCATTACAGGCCTAGGAATCATGTTAAGTTTTAACAAGTTATGGCATCTATTAAAGCTAGTGTTTTTAGAATAAAGCATATTATGTGTATACATTTGTGTAAGGTGCTAGGTGAAGATGCTTTAGTTTTTCTGAGTAGAGGGGGTTACTTGCCACATTTTGGGCATGTTCTAAGGTAAGGATATGTAAGCTACTGTTAGTTTGTACTTACATTATTGATTGATACCTATGGGGTGGCTAGTAAGGATTAATATTAAAATTCTATCAGTTCAAAACTTTAAATTGAAAAGGCTTTGAATAATTAAGCTAATGGTTCTTATTAGCCGTCTAGGTGATAAGGATTTTCCATAGAGTGACACCCTGCTAAAGATTCTCAGGTCAATGCGATGTTCTTCTGTGTTTACAAGTACATCCAACATTTCCTACATTTATAGCTTAAAGATGCTACTCATGAACATAAACACCTGACAAAGTTAGAAAATTGGGATCTTAACTGGTTACCTTGGCGGTGTTGCCGTATGTATATATGATCTTGCTTATACCCCTTGGAGGGCCCATTACTTAGACTCTGCTACGTACACTTTGCCCCAGTGTATGTGTCATAACAAAAGATTTTTCTATTGATAGTGAAGTGGGGAAAACCAAATAACATAGTTCAGAGATTAGAAACAATCATTTTGGTGACTTATGGCCCTTAAACTCAAAGGATAGTGAAGTCTTTCCTGCAATTAGAAGTTGTGGCATAAAAATAAATTAAGACAAGCCTAATTCAAGCATGGATAACATATGGCTCAATTTCATGAAGTTGGCATAGTAAGATGGACAACCCATTAACATGTATAAATCCCCTACTCGTACACAAAAATTAAATATGATGTAGGTTAGGTCTACCAACCGAGAACAAGACATCCCCATTTTACATATGGTGCATCCATTTAGATTTCAAGGCATAGAAATCTAAATGCAATTACTAAGGAAGAAGCAACGAAAAGAAAAGAATTCTAAATTCACAACCAGAATAAATTAAACACATAATTTCCCTCTAGTAGAGAGAACCAACTATATCTAATGACACATATCTGACTAATATATGTACCAATGGATTTAAAAGAATTAAAGCCATGGTGTAACACAATTTAAGTATCATATTGGGCAACTATTAAGTGTAATATGTTATTTGATTGAACACACATTCAATAATGAGTTTTGTGGAACCCAATTTAAATTCACTGCTTATTAAATTCACCTTACTAACACCAAATATTTAGATCAAAAATTTTTAGTCCCTAATATAGGATTCTTAAATTCATAGGATTCAGATGGGGGGAGAGGGAGAGAGTGAGAGACGGAGACGGAAAGAGTGAATAGTCACCCGACAGCTCCAACGACGATCGGAAGTAGACACCATGGTCAAAGATTACAACTTAGTATTAAGAGAATGTTGCGTGAGAAAGAAGATGAACAGATTCAGAATAGACAAAAGGAATTTCAAAAGTACAGTCCGATTGTAGCAGAGAATTTCATCAAACATGGGGTGGGGAATCAAGAAAGAAAAAATTACTCAATATAATATGCAAGAAATACGATTGAAGGAGAAGAAGTACCAAATCGAGAACCCAACCTGATGCAGTGGAGAGGACACTCATAAAAAGAGGTTGGAAGAATGGGAAAAGGCTTCTTATTGGGGTGAGCAGTCTAGGGTCCGTCAATAGGAAGCCTCTGTTTTGAATGAGCAGTTCAATCTTAAAAGTAAAAGAACCATGTCAATTATTCTTTTCTCAGTATTTTTTTACAGTAATAAATTAATTTCTTCCTCTAATAATTTTGAATTAGGAGGAAACTTATAATTAATTTTTTAGTTTTTACTTTTATCCCCCCTCATTCATCTACGTTCCTCAGCTCCCATTAATATTAACGATGAACATTCTAGAGGTAATAACGACACATTTTTTTGTTCATTGTCTAATGATGATTTTCAAATGAAATTAAATGACAAAAATCCATTTTTGTCATTATTAATAACAGTTAACGACAAATTTTATATTTGGACATTAAAATGTGGTCGTTAGAAATCGAGTTTCTAGTAGTGAAAGAGTCAAAGATCAAGAAGCCTCTTCGACGAAGGCCGGAGGAAATGACCAAATAAGGGCACTTCGATATTTTGTTACTTCGGGGGTCTAAGGCATTGCCTTTAGTATCGCTCAACCCAACATGGTAGCCCACAACTTCGAACTTAAGCCGACTCTTATCTCTATGGTGCAATAATCACAATTTGGAGGCACCCCTCTAGAAGATACTAACTTATACCTCTCGGTATTCTTAGAGATGTGCGACATGCTGAACCTTAATGGTGTTTCAACCAATGCTATAAGATTACAGTTATTACCTTTTTATTGAGGGACAAGGACAAGGTAAGAGTGTGGCTACATTCTTTTCCTTTGGGATGCATCATAATGTGGGATGAGGATGACAAGTTTGAGAAACCAAATCACCATTTTCGCTTAAAGGGAGGATAAATTGTTCTATGAAGCCTGGGAACATTTTAAGGACCTATTGAGGTTATGTCCACATCATAACCTTCAACGATGGATGTTAGTGCAAGCTTTCTACAACGGAGTCACCCAACCGGTTAGGTCCACCATATACTTAGCAGCGGGAGACACATTTAGGAACAAGACTAAAGACGAGGCCTAAAATCTTATTGAAGAGATGAGGCTGAATAACTACCAATAGTTTAATGAGAAACACCAACCTACAAGGGTTGGTGGTAAGTTAAAACTTGATGCTACCTCTATGCTTTTCGCTAAAGTAGATGCCATGTCTCAAAAGCTAAAATGATTGAACGATAATTCTAATAGTTCAAGTATCCCTTCCCCATCATGTGAACTTTGTGGGTTAGTTGATCATTTGACTGTGCATTATCAAGTTGGGAGCCCATTTGCTCCAGATGTTAGTGAACTAGTCAACCATTTGAACAATTTTAATCCTAGACTGACCAATGACCTATTCTTTAACACCTATAATCCCAGTTGGAGGAATTACTCCAATTTCTCCTCTAAGGCTGATGTGTTCGTGCTTAAAATACATTATTTTTACGATGTCTTTATACCCAATTTATGCTTGAAATAATTGTTATATTTAGATTTTTATTTGATTTGATTTTGTTTTGTAGCTATTGAATAATTTGGAAAAAATGCGGGAAAAAGATGAAAAAAATGCTAAAAATGAAGCACTGGGCCAGATTGACTCAAATCCTACCCAAATTCCTTAGCCTGTTTTCTTTTATAACCCTAAAAAAAGGGAAAACCACAATAAAAAACCCAAACCCCACGCGCACAACACATGACTCACTTTCGCCCCTTATCTTTCTCTTTCTGTCTCCTTTGAAGCCAGAGAGATCCCGATGACCCTTGCTTTCCTTGTTCTTCTTCAACCATCAACAGGATCCCCATCTGACCTCTCTCTCCCTTTCTCCCTCTCATGAACTCCTTTCTCTCTCTTCGAACCGCCAACACTGAATCCACAGCACAGCCCACCAGTTTACATCATCTACATCATCCACGCATTTCCAGATCGATAACCGAGATTGAGCCGGGTTGAGTATATATCAAAGGTTGCAGCGTCCGAGGTAGAATTAATTTGGGAGCTAGGTTTGGTTTTCAGTTTTTGGTTTCAATATATGGGTTTTTGTTTAATGTGGAATTTTAGCAATTTAGGGTTTGCTCTGTTTCTAGTTTTCGATTCAAATTTGCAACAGCCATTTCAGGCTGAATTTAGGGTTTACTTTCGTGTTCAATTTTACTGATTTATGGATCGATTTCAGTCATTTCTTTTGATTTTTAGTTGTTAAATTCGATGTCTAGCTTGCATTTTGTATATTTGAAGCTTAGTAGTTGATTTGGAGTAGTTAATTGTGCTTTCTGGATTGGAATTGCAAAGAATTTGACATGACTATAGTTCTTGGCTGAGTGGTGCTCATCACCATTCATGGAGCTCGGCTCCATCTCCTTCATAAAATCTGGGTTTGGTCTCTATTATTCGTTTCTCGTAATGCTTTTTATTTTAATGATGCTAGAACAACTGAAATCCCCATTTCCCGATTCTCTGACTATTTAGTTCTGAATATGGATTTTAATTGGTTCTATTGCTGCTTTCTTTTGCTTACAGCTTTAGATTGATTCTGCATTTTCTATTCTCAATTTATGCTTTCATTTGATGTATTTAACCCATTCCCTAAACCTGCTGCCTTCCTCATTTGAACTGGCTTTCATTTGTTTTTGTTTGAATTTGGGATGATCTGACTTGCTGCCTGTAACAGCCCACGACCACCCGCCATCGAGGTATTGTCCGCTTTGGGCAGGCGGGACGCTACCACCATCCCTGCCCTCACGGTTTTGTCCTCTTAGGGCCGGCGGGACGCTACCACCATCCCTGCCCTCAAAAGGCGCCTCGATGGGTTGAGGTATCCCACGCTTATAAGGCGTGGTTCGTTCTCCTCAACTCCCGATGTGGGATACCTTCATCCACCCCCCTTTCAGGGGCCCAGCGTCCTCGCTGGCACATCGGGTCGGGTCTATGGCTCTGATACCATTGTAACAGCCCACGACCACCCGCCATCGAGGTATTGTCCGCTTTGGGCAGGCGGGACGCTACCACCATCCCTGCCCTCACGGTTTTGTCCTCTTAGGGCAGGCGGGACGCTACCACCATCCCTGCCCTCAAAAAGCGCCTCAATGGGTTGAGGTTTCCCCACGCTTATAAGGCGTGGTTCGTTCTCCTCAACTCCCGATGTGGGATACCTTCAAATCACCACACTTTCACGCATAATGCATCTTAGGCATAAAAGGGGAAAGGGATTCACACGTTTCACATTCAAACACTTCATAATTATTTCAACAACACAATGAGCCACACATGGCCTCGCAATCCACACGATTGCGGTCAATTCACAACCCGAACTCCCTCCTCACAAGCACCGTACCACAGGGCCTCGAACGCTCATGATTCTTTCCTCAAACCATCCAACTACCAACTCGATTCATCGATTTATTAATCACAACATATTATCATATTAGCTTATAAAAAAGGGAGTAAGGTTTAGGCTCTTACCTGAGCAACCAGCATCATTCAGCGGTGCGTTACAACAAGAGTACATTTATCCATAAATCGACAACACTTTATTCCGTAAATCAAATATAATTTGATTCTAAACATATACGATGCATTTCGAAGTAACTTTCCTAAACATGAATGTACTAAAATGGGTTCGAATGAAAGCTAAACATATTTCAATAGCTTCGAATTTAATTCTTTTACATGCATTAGCTAGTTTAACTCGAATCGAAGCTAAACACGTTAAACTAACTTCGTTTTCAATTCTTTTTCATATATTAGCTAAATAACTTGAATCGAAGCCAAGCACGTTAATATAACTTCGATATTAATTCTTTTTCATACATTAACTCATTAACTTGAATCGATGCTAAACACGTTAAACTAACTTCGAATTAAAATCTCAAGCATGATTTACATTCATGGATTCGAATCGATGCTAAACATGTTTAAATTACTTCGAATTAACAATTCAAGCATGATTTACACTCATGGGTTCGAATCGATGCTAACCACGTTTAAATTACTTCGAATTAATATCTCAGGCATAAATCAACCAAATGAATCGAACCTAAATATGAATAGCTCATTTCTTGACATTTCTAACAAATTTCACAAACCCTAACTTGACATGCAACATCAATCTGCTGAAATTCGTTTCGAAAATTAATATTAGTTTAGGAGGCAAGGAACACCCACCTGAATTCGCCTAATAGTGAAGTCAAGCAGTGAGAATTGAAGGCCCTAACCACCAAACCGAACCCTAGTCCGAGCTCGTGACTCCCGGCCCTTCGGCTCACGGTTTCGCGTCCCTTGCTTCCCCTGAGGCTTGGTTTGGGTCCCAATTTATAGAGGCTGGGATGGGGGGTGGGTTGCCGGTTTTGACAAGTGTTGGCCGGTTTTTGAGTGGCTGGGACGCGTAGGGTGAGGCTCGTGTGAAGTGGCGACGTTTGGTGGTGGAATGGGGCGGTGGGGACGCGCGGTGGGGAGCTCCCCTTCATCGGTGACGCATGCCGACCGGTGACGCGTGCCCACCGGCGACGTCGCCAGGTGTCTGGCCGGCGAGGGGGAGGGGGGGGGAGAGAGAGAGAGGCGATTAGAGAGAGAGGGAGAGCAGAGAGCGAGAAGGAGAGGGGGGTCGGGGTCTCCGGCTTCTCAGGCCCGGCGTGTCCTCCCTTCCCTTTTTGTTTTATTTTTCTTTTTTTTTTCTTTGGCTCAATTAACAACATTCTACTGAATCCTGATCCCGTACTTGCTAATGGTTAGGCTTAACCCGAATCGAAACGACCTTCAATCAACATTTCAGTTTAAACTTTGGGATTCCACCAAGTAAAACGAAAAACGATTTTAAAAACTCGGTTTAGCGTTGATTCAAATATTTTATAAATAAGTAGCGTCAATAATAACGTTAATCAAATAATCGTTCTTTTTAATAAATTTAATCGTTAAAAACTCACACAGTTACTAAAAATACGGTTTCATAACGTAAAAGCAAGACAGGCAACTTAACGTAAAAAAAAAAATAACGAAGGTGGGTCTTACATTCTTCCCCCCTTAAAAGAATTTCGTCCTCGAAATTCCAAATCCAAGTTCGGTTTTTCCTAAAATGAACGCGCGCAGGTAAGATCTACACGGTGGGTTTCCAAAAGGTTCCTTTTTGCAATTACTACTTCTTTTTAAATCAAAAGAAAATGTCTTATGGTATCCAGTTTCCTCCTCGCCAGTCCTCTTCAAACGTCTACTCACTCTATTTAAGCGCCGAGGGAAAATCGCATTGAAGAGGGGCAAATGAGTTGGCATGGACAACCATATTGAGTTTTGAAAATGAAACATAGATTTTCAATGATCTACACTCAGTTCGCATGGCAAGCAATAATTCTATGCATATGCATCTATAAGTGGGCATCTAAAGGTACGACAATTGAGACAATGACATCTTAAGGTCTTACACTAGCAGTCTCATTCTAAAACATGAATTCAAGTTACTATTGGAATCACAATGATTAGCATGGAGACTACCATAACACATTTAGAATAATAGAAATGTCACATAGCACCACATAGTATCAATTAAGCACAATGGAATTGCATAGTATTAGCAATCCAACATTCTTAAGCTTAGGAGTCTCGGGGAGCATGAACGCGTCTAAAACATACATGGCAAGCAATTTACAAAAGGAAAACATATCACCAACATTCCGATGTCTGTACATCAATCCCAGCTAACTTTTAGGCCCTTTCATTCATGACAACTTATTCAGGACATGTCAGGTTCGCATGAAGGCAGTTAACTTAGTCGGGACCATTCAAAGGCATCAAGATATTGGGTCACTCTGAAGTCAAATCAATTGGTCAGGAAGCTATCACATCATACCTAAGCAGTAAAAACATTATATTACATCACATTGACAATAAAGGGACTTGGAGTAACACTCGAATTCGCATTGGCATCACGTAGGGTCTACAACAGAGCACTAAGGATGAAGAATCATGAATGGCATGAACTAGCATGGCATGTCGATAGAAACGACTGAAAAGATAATGCTACGGCAAGAATACATGCATGCAAACAACGAGTCAAAGGTCATGTCATGCCGTGTACTATGAAACTTCATTCGTCTAGATAATCAAGTCACCTATCAAACCAAACGCAGGTCAAGCATGGATTGCACATAGGCAAGCAAAGGTGAAGATAGACACCTAAGGCCACCACATCATGCATTAAGTGCGTATGTGTATAGTTGTTCAAACCATATCATGGGATAATAGAACTTGTGGAGTACAAGTAATGACTCAGAGATCGTATAAGCAATGGTTCGCATAGGTTAAACCACTTAATCAATCCAGTCAGTATGCAACTAAAGTTCATGATAAGCAGCTCCAACGACGTGTATTTACTGTACCATTCACTCATCAAACATACGGCTGATCATCAATCAACTAGCATGGGTAAGAACTACGGTGTTAATGGTCTTATAGGTATGTGTTGAGGGTCTACAAGGTACACCTATCCCATAGGTGATCATATGGGTCTCACTGTAGTTCGCTTACCTTAGTGGAGATCATTACTATGTACAATTCCAAAGACTGCTAGGTTTTTCCTCCCTTGCGCTTTCTAGGTGTATTAGGGTTCGTCCAAGCCAAAACATCATCGCTTCAATCAAACATAAGAGGCATAGACCGTAGTTCGAATAGAAGGTGAATAACTCCCTTACAATCATGATTATTCTAGCATGCCATTCAATTATGCATTCGGAGATAAACATTTCAAAGCAAAGGTTACAATCGCGCAATCACACTAGGGTATATGTGCACAATCAGCAATTAACCACAACATAAGGACTATACGCTATGCAGGGACTAGCTAACTATGACTACACGAAGCAACAACTCATGTAGGTTGAATTCTTTGGCTAATTAAGTAACATACGCAATAGGAATCAAGTCGAAGAAGCACCACATAGCTTACTTACTTTACCGTCAGTTAATAAACATACAGTTGGCCCTACATATCATTCTAAGCGGCTATATAAGCTTTCAAGGTCCGTACGTTGTGCAATATGCCATGGTTTCAAGTTCACAACTAATGCCACATAAGGGGTCATTTAGAAGGGCATACAGGATTGCATTTCTCATTTGCAAACTAAGGTCAAGGTATGTCTTGAAACTTGTCAAAATTCTTAAAAATTAGCCATCACCGACTAACAGGCGTAAGAACGAATCTAAGTGTCAATAACACGTATGGGATATCACTTAGGGCACAATCAACAGGACTCTGCCACAATCACTCATATTGGCATGCACACACACGAAGCTGTCACTCGGCCTTTTTAACAATCAAACATTCACGTAAAAAGGTTTATTGACAAAAAGAAGCTTTTAGTCAAGAGGGGTAATTCTTAGTCACTTATAACTTGTCATTTACACATCAAGCAACATATGTATCTTGGCAGACAGGCATCCAAAACGTTTAGTTGCGCATAGAAACTTACAACAGTAGCAGAGACTCGAGTGTGATTATAAAGCAAATGCAAGCTTTCAAATGCGGCATTAAAACCTAACCACATAATTAGAAAGGTCTTTCAATGCGAAGCAAACATCTTAATTCACTATTTAGAAAAGTCTCAACTTTCAAAATCTCTAGGTTTTCAAATGAGAAATAGTCTATCTGCCTCTAGCCTATCCCTACCAACCATTAAGTACGTCTACTCACTCCATTACGGGGCGCGAGGAGCAAATCGTACTTCAGGGGCAAAGATGGGCTCAGAGCAAAGGTCCTGCGACCATAGGCCGCGACCTGAGTCTTGCATTCATATAAGCGTGGGGAAACCTCAACCCATCGAGGCGCCTTTTGAGGGCAGGGATGGTGGTAGCGTCCCGCCTGCCGTAAGAGGACAAAACTGTGAGGGCAGGGATGGTGGTAGCGTCCCGCCTGCCCAAAGCGGACAATACCTCGATGGCGGGTGGTCGTGGGCTGTTACAGTGGAATCAGAGCCATGGACCTGACCCGATGTGCCAGCGAGGACGCTGGGCCCCTGAGAGGGGTGGATGAAGGTATCCCATATCGGGAGTTGAGGAGAACGAACCACGCCTTATAAGCGTGGGGAAACTTCAACCCATCGAGGCGGCTTTTGAGGGCAGGGATGGTGGTAGCGTCCCGCCTGCCCCAAGAGGAGAAAACCGCCATCGAGGTATTGTCCGCTTTGGGCAGGCGGGACGCTACCACCATCCCTGCCCTCACGGTTTTGTCCCCTTAGGGCAGGCGGGACGCTACCACCATCCCTGCCCTCAAAAGGCGCCTCTAGGGTTTATCTGGACTTATCCCCTAGGTTAACATTACATCATGTCATATTGTCCGCAGCACATTATCTTAGCCACTTAAAGCGTATCGGCCATAACGGCTAGTAATTTTCCGTTTCGGACAATAAAATCATTCAACGTATAATTCCCATCTCCCTTTTGTTAAAAACGTTTTAGGGATTCCTCCAAACACTATTTGAATAGCTAAAATAGGCCATAGCTCGTTACTAGATATAGCTATTATTCATTTAAAACACATGAAAAGTCATTTGCTAAAACATTACCCTTCCACACACATGTTACATTTTAAACATACAAGGAAAAGGGAAATACACATATCACATTTAAACACTTCGTAATCATTTCAACACAATGAGCCACACATGGCCTCGCAATCCACACGATTGCGGTAATTTCACAACCCGAACTCCCTCCGCACAGGCACCGTACCATAAGACCTCGAACGCTCATGATTCTTTCCTCAAACCATCCAACTGCCAACTCGATTCATCGATTTATTAATCACAACATATTATCATATTAGCTTATGTAAAAAGGGAGGGAAGATTAGGCCATTACCTGAGCGACCAGCATCATTCAGCGAAGCGTTACAACAAGCGTGCATATAGCCACATTTATTCATAAATCGACAATACTTTATTCAGTAAATCAAACATAATTCGATTCTAAACATATACGCTGCATTTCAAAGTAACTTCCCTGAGCATGAAGTATTAAAAGGGTTCGAATTTATTTCATTTGCACACATAATACATTAGCTAGTTCAATTCGAATGGGAGCTAAACACGTTAAACTAACTTCGTTTTTAATCCATTTTCATATATTAGCTAATAACTTGAATCGATGCTAAACATATCAAACTAACTTCGTTTCTAATTCCTTTTCAAACAATAACTCAATAACTCGATTCGAAGCTAAATACGTTAAATTAACTTCGATTTTAATTCCGTTTTAAACAATGACTCATTTACTCGAATCGAAGCTAAATACGTTAAATTAACTTCGATTTTAATTCCGTTTTAAACAATGACTCATTAGCTCGAATCGAAGCTAAATACGTTCATATAACTTCGGTTTTTAATTCTTTTTCACACATTAACTAATTAACTTGAATCGATGCTAAACACGTTAAACTAACTTCGTTTTTAATTCTTTTTATACATGAGCTAATTTTAATCGAATTCAAGCTAACCACGTGTAACAAATTCGAATTAGCCTCATGTACATGCATTAGCTAGTTGAATCCAACCGACCTACTCACATTCAAACAAATTCGAATCAAACTAACTTGCCTGTAATAGCTAATTTAGGTCATTCAACAAGCATCATACACGAATTGAAGTAAGCCTAGGTTAACATGCATCATTAAACTGCTGAAATTCGATTGAAAATTAATACTAATTTAGGAGGCAAGGAACACCCACCTCGATCCTAGCTTAGGGCACACAGATTAGCTGGATTTGGAGCAAGTTCAAACACCAATTGCTCAAAGTCTCCTCTGTCCTTTGCGCAATTCACGACCTAGCTCCGGCCCACAAACCTAACTCGCGATTTCTGAGAATTTAAGGCACAATTTAGAAGAATTTAGGGCGAGGATCGAATTTACAGAAGGAGAAGAGGTTCGAATTCACCTCGCATGCCCTAAAACGGACGGATGTTCGGCCGAGCTCGTGTCGATTCGCCCCTGTCTGCGGCCGGTTCTAGCCCAGCCACGCGTGAGGTGGTTCGCCGTACTTGGCTGCGACGGTCGCCGGCGTGGTCGCGGCTCCTCGAGCCCCCCCGCTCCGTCTCACTCTCGCTTCAACTCTCTCTCTCTCTCTCTCTCTCTCTCTCTCTCTCTCTCTCTGCCGCGGTGTCACGAGGGTTGGCCGGCGCCTGACCTGCCGGTGCGCCGCCGTCGACCTCGGCCCCGACTCGCCGTCCGGTGGCCCTCCTCTCTCTCTTTCTCTCTCTCTGCCGTGGGGTTGTGGTCGGGGTGGGGGGCCGTGAAGAGCCTCAAGACCCCCCCTTCGCGTTTCTCTGCCCAGTGAAAGAAGGGGCTTCGGCCCCTTATGTTCTCTCTTTTTTTTTTTTTGGTTGATTCGGTTAATAACTCAATCAACTAAAACCGCTAGTCCAATCTCAAATGTCTTGTTCTAAACTCAAAACGATGCATAACCCTTCATCAATTATTCGAATCTAAATACGTCGAAGTTCGATTTAATAAGTCTCGAAACTAATTCTAAGGTTGAAAACCTAATCGTTTTCAGGAAACGACTAAATAAATCGAATAACAACTAAATTAAACTATCGATATAATTTAAAGGCATAAATGGCACGAATTGACTTTGAAATCAATAATAGCAATAATAATCTCGTCTTTAATGAAATTATGGTTCTCAAAGGCACATCGATAATAATTTAACTCATACAGTTACTGAAAATACGAATTTAGAACGTAAAAAGGAAATTTAGTTAGCTTAACGGAAAACGAAAATGCGGGGTCTTACACTCTTCCCCCCTTAAAAGAATTTCGTCCTCGAAATTCTAAATCTAAGTTCGGTCTTCCCTAGAATGCACGTACATAACTAAGATCCACGCGGTGGGTTTTCAAAGGTTTCATTTTGCAATCACTACTTTTTAAATCAAAAGAAAATTGTCTTATGGTATCCAGTCTCCTCCTCGCCAATCTCTTCAAGCGTCTACTCGCTCTATTTAGGCGCCGAGGGCAAATCGCATTGAAGGAGGCAAATGAGTTGGCGTGGGAAACCATATTAAACTCATTTTCGAAAGGGACAAGGACTTGAATCACCTACGCACTATTCGCATCATGACAAGGAGCTCTATGCACATGCATCGCTATGGGTTGGTGTCCAAGGATATGACTTCAGGCCGCAAAGAGCAAGGGTCATAACGGTTAACCCTGAGACCCCATGACACTCTAGAGTGATAAGAGCAACTCAAAGCATTACGTTGGATCACCTTAGCATAATGACATCACATGAAATCGATAACTTAATGTTTTCAAGCCAAGAATCACGTGCAGCATGAATCAGTCCATCACACACATGGTACACAACTTACAAGAGGATAAATATACAACCCATTAATCATGCAAGGAAACAACTTGGGGAGTTAGACGACAGGGATGTGGGACAAGACTCAGCAATAGACTTGTACGTATCCACGCATTAATTGTTCATGGGAGGTTGATACATGGTTTCTTGGTTGTGGCGGGTTTAGCAAAGGATTCCTCATACCTAATGTTGCTCTTACATAACTCAACTATCGTTCCACAAGGGTTTAACTGCCAGGGTAAGGTGGTTTCCCAAGCATTGCCACTTGGGGGAATTTGCAATCTCATAGGGAAAACAGACTTTGAGTTTAACCAACGCAATGCCGCTTCTTATAGGTTCTTACGAGCAAGTATGTGTGTACATAATGTAACCCGAGAAATGGTAGTGGTACTATGCAACGGTTGTGTCTGGCTATAAGACAACTAGGTTGAAGGTAAGGCCAAACATGCTAAAAAGTATAGTAAGACAGCATTGGTAGCATATATGATGGCTAGCAAAGCACTATCCAAGGTTCTCTATGAAACCTACCATGTACACATAGAATTCAGCATGCAAGACTTGATGTGGCTAACTTAGTCATACTATGCCAGGATACTTAGTTATAGCCTGTCAGGGATTGTTTTATACACATCCATTCATATCCCTTTAAGTCACGCATTCAAGTATGGTCGCAAGTATGCTGGCATGTCATATGGTCTAGGCAAAGAAGGTACAGGGCCAATAAATGCGAATGAAACCCCTATGGCCACAAGATCTTTTTTTTTTTTTTTGCTAGGCATATGAGTTTTTAGCCACTCAATCAAAATATGAAACATAGAACTTAGGCATATAGACAATGAGTAATTCCGCTACCATTACGAATATCTTAGCACATCATGCAAGGATACATACAAGGGTAAGCATTCGAATGCAAAGGCCACAGTCACGTAATCATGTTATGAGGTATGTTCATAGTTGCTATGCTATCATTAGATAAGCACAGTTATATGAAGCGAACACTCACATAACTTGAATTATTTGGCCAACTCAGTGGCGCACTCAACCAGAAGTAATTTAAACACGTACCAAATGGTTTATTTACTATACCTCTCACTTATGAAACACACGAATAACTATGCATGCCATTTCATATAACGATATAGGCTTCCAAACGTTTATGAAAACATGGCGTGCTGTAAAACACAACGGTTCACAATAATGTTGTACAAGAGTCACCTAGGCTGGCATAAACGATAGCAATCCTCATTAGCATTCTAGGGCCAAAGGTATGCCTTGGGCTTGTCCAAAGTAACTAGAGACTAGCCATTAATCAGATAACAAGGGGTAAGAGTAGTGGCGCTACTGGTCTTACGCGGTACATCTATCTTACAGGTGATCATATGGGTCTTACTGTAGTTCACTTACCTTAGTGGAGATCATTACTATGTACAATTCCAAAGTCTGCTAGGTTCTTCCTCCCTTTCACTTTCTAGGTGTATTAGGGTTCGTCCAAGCCAAAACATCATCACTCCAATCACGGATAGCAATCCATATAATAGAAAGCAGGTAATACACGGATTAGGTAACAATGGCAAAGAAGGAGAACGGTAGGTACACTTTACGCAATGTTTATTCACATCCTAGCACACTAGCACATAGTTTTTAATTTCACTCAGGCAATTCAAATTCACATCAGCAAGGTCCATTTAGTAGGATTATCAAAGCATAGTAGCTAATTTCCAATCATTCCTTTCTTAGCTCAAAACGAAGGACTCCATCAATTACTCATCTTAGCACATACGCATCTACGAGCAACATTTGATAAACATAAGGGCGCGTATTTGCGAATCTAAACTGCCTCATCATCACTAAACTAAGAGTTAATCTTTTGGTGTAATAAAAACTTGGCTCGGCTCTAACTCCTAATCAGAAGGCTTTAACCGCAAGGTCCTTAGGTTTTCAAAAAGGAAATAGTTTAACTGCTTCTACTCTCTCTCTACCAACCTTGAATACGTCTTCTCACTCCATTATGGGGCCCGAGGAGCAAATCGTACTTTGGGGTAAAGAAGATTCTTAGAGTTTCAAACAATTTCAAACTGTTAAAGAAGAGGTTCAATCCAGAGTACACTTTAAACCTTTGATTTAATTCTCAAGCGCTCATTCATCGCTGCTGGGAAGGCTAACACTTAAGACTCGATTCACGATACGGAAGTCATTCCGTCCACACTCTAAATCAAGCTCACTTATGCAATTAATAGTTCACTAAAAACCATGCATGCCCATTAGACGCACACTTTTACACAATGAGCGGCATTTGCACACAAAGGCACGACATATAAACACCTCATCATAATCGTTCGAGGGCGACTATATGAAATGCAAGACTCGGGTCGCGGCCTATGGTCGCAGGACCATTTGCTCTGATAACCATCAATGTAAACAATCTCCCGCCCCTAGGCCTAGAAGCGTTACTCTTTCTAACTTCTTAACTTAATTCCTTGGACGACGGACTTTCCCCCTAAAAACTGACCGTTTCCGGGCTAAAAACCTTACAAATAAGTCTTCTGTAAATCAACGGAAGCGGCGCAAAACTTTTAAACATAGGCCACTTCTTTCTCAACGTCCCACGCCAGGAGTCATACTCACGAGCCACTCGCTCGGAGTGACACCAACCAGATTGATTCATGAATAGAGAAGAAATATGGAAGATACAACTCAACGGTTAAACAAAACCTGGGTATTAAGATTTACATCCCAAAACATAGCTAAAATTAAACCAAGAACATCTAACTAACTTGATGGTTGGCTCAGATGGCCATGCAGAGTGACCTTTAATAACACATATGCATTCATGACTAGAATAATCGTTTACAGACATTTTAAACTAGAGTACGTTACATACACACGTAAGATCCCTTCCAATGAGCACATAAGCGACGCCTCGTAAGCATATAGGTTCCTTCTGGACTTATTGATCAACTTTCTTCCTGTCAGAAAAGAAACCTGGGGAAAAGGGAAAAGAATAGTGGGATGAGCAAGCCACACGCTCATGAGTGTCCCCCCAACCCCCCACATCAAAACCAAAACCGTTGCAGGCAGTACTATCTTTACTAGTCACATATCACGTTTACCATACTTTACTATCTAATAGATATTCTATAGAACCTTATGGAGGATCACTAAACATAAACTTCACTTCGACCACTCAGTCATATTTCAGGTTCCTCAACGACGGAGTTCTTTACTAGCAAGCAGTTAGGCACGTAAGTAAGCATCGAAGGCTAAGCTACGATCTTTTCCTTTCAAACAGTAACCTCCTAACATTCCATTTAACTAACACATGAACGCCTCAATCATATGATAGTGTATTTAAGGTTCCCTTTTCATATTTACACTTTTCTTGGTATTTCATTCATATATATACGACACACACATAACACACCTAAGTATTTAAGTACCTTTAAACAATCATATTAAGCTATAATGACACCCTCGCATGCATTGTGCACATCAACGTTCCTCTTGGAAGACGCCTTCATTCATGGAATTTTAATGTGTCTATAACTTTCCGCTCCAACTCTCTCTACCACACCTTGAAAGGTCTGCTCACTCCATATGGGGCCCGAGGAGCAATCGTACCTTTTGGGGGCAAAGAATATGCTTAGAGTTCAAAAATTTCAACTTGGTTCGGTTTCTAATCCAAGTACACTTTTAAAAACCTTTGATTTAATCATCAAGGCGCATTTTTATAAACATCTCTGCTAAGCTAACCTTAGCTCTTTCACGAATACGCGAGTCATTCAGTCCACCGGTACTCTAATATAGTGCTCACTTATGTATTAATAAGTTCACTAAAGCCATGCATAGCCCTTAGACGCCCGACTTTTACAAACAAGGAGCGCATTTGCACACAAAGGCAGACTATACACCACATCCTAATTATCGGTCCTAGACGCGAGCTATATTAAATGCAAGACTCGGGGTCGCGGCCTATGGTCGCACGACCTTTGCTCTGATACCTCAAGTGTACACCCCACTCCTAGGCCGAAGCGTTACTCTTTCCTAACTTCTTACTTAATTTCTGGGACGAAACGGACAGAGTTCCCCCTAAAAACTGACCATTTCCAGGCTAAAAGCCTTACAATAAGTCCCTGTAAATCAACGGAAGCGCAAAACTTTTAAAACATAGCTCAACGGCCACACGCCGGAGTTCATAACTCAACAAGCCACTCGCTCGGAGTACACCAACCAGATTGCTTCATGAATAGAGAAGAAATAGAAGATACAACTCAACGGCTAACGAAACCGGAGTATTAAGATCTACATCCCAAAACATAGCTAAATTAAACCAAGAAGACATCTAAATAACTTGATGGCTGGCTCAGATGGCCATGCAGAGTGACCTTTATACCATATGCGTTACAGGAACTAGAATAATCGTTTACAGACCTTTATAAACTAAGAGTACATTACATGACTTCATTAAACACGTAAGATCCCTTCCAATGAGCACATACGACGCCTTGTAAGCAACAATAGGTTCCTTCTGGACCTATCTGACTCAACTTCTTCCTGTCAGAAAGAAAACCTGGGGAAAAGGGGAAAGAATAGTGGGATGAGCAACCACACGCTCAGTGAGTGTCCCCCAACTCCCTTAAAACCAAAACCGTTGCAGGCATTACTATCTTTACTAGTCACATATCACGTTTCCATACTTTACTATCATAATAGATATTCATAGAACCTTAATGGGAGGATCACTAAACATAAACTTCAGTTCGACCACTCAGTCATATTTCTAGGTTCCTCAACGACGGAGTTCTTTACTAGCAAGCAGTTAGGCACGTAAGTAAGCATCGAAGGCTAAGTGTAAGGATCTTTTCCTTTCAAACATAACCTCCTAACATTCCATTTAAACTACACATGAACCCTCAATCATATGATGTGTATTTAAGGTTATCCCTTTTCATATTTACACTTTTCTTGGTATTTCATTCATATAATGTACAGATCACACACATAAACACACATCAAGTATTTAAGTACCTTTAAACATCATATTAAGCTATATGACACCCTTGCATGCTATTCACACATCAACGTCCACTCTTTTAGGAAGAGACGCCTTCATTCATGGAATTTTTAACATGCTATAACTTTCCTTCTCATCTCATATACTTTAAATCAGACAGATTTGCTATGGATAAGAATGATGCCTCATAAGATTAGAATCCACGTTCAACCATACTTGAGAATCATTTTATAACTCATTCATTGAAAACTTTCTTTCTTTCATTGAAAACGTTTTCTTAGTCTTCAAAGGAAGTTTCATTTCGTTCGGTCGTGTAACGACCCTTATAAGCTTTTCATTCATCATTTCATATAGCCTTTTGGGCCCATAAAAAAAAACTTCCTTTCCTTTTAATCGTTTAAAAATGGCAAAGGGCCAATTGCTTTTCTTAACTTAGTACGAAAGTACTTCTGGCATAAGATCATTACAGAGTGCTGATTGGGTGAGAACTATTCTCGACCCCATAGTGAGACCTAACGCTCACGCTTAAGCTCTTACTCCCGGGATGGCTACATATAACATATCGGACCATTGCATTAGCCCTCGTCAGGGCCTCTAGGGTTTATCCGGACTTATCCCCTAGGTTAACATTACATCATATCATATTGTCCGCAGCACATTATCTTAGCCACTTAAAGCGTATCGGCCATAACGGCTGGTAATTTTCCATTTCAAACAATAAAATCATTCAACGTATAATTCCCATCTCCCTTTTCTTAAAAACGTTTTAGGGATTCCTCCAAACACTATTTGAATAGCTAAAATAGGCCATAGCTCGTTACTAGACATGGCTATTATTCATTTAAAACACATGAAAAGTCATTTGCTAAAACATCACCCTTCCACACGCATGTTACATTTTAGACATACAAGAAAAAGGGAATACACATATCATATTTAAACACTTCGTAATCATTTCAACACAATGAGCCACACATGGCCTCGCAATCCACACGATTGCGGTAATTTCACAACCCGAACTCCCTCCTCACAAGCACCGTACCACAAGACCTCGAGCGCTCATGATTCTTTCCTCAAACCATCCAACTACCAAGTCGATTCATCGATTTATTAATCACAACATATTATCATATTAGCTTATGTAAAAAGGGAGGGAAGATTAGGCCTTACCTGAGCAACCAGCATCATTCAGCGAAGCGTTACAACAAGCGTGCATATAGCCACATTTACTCATAAATCGACAATACTTTATTCAGTAAATCAAACACAATACGTTATATGAAATGGCATGTATAGTTATTCGTGTGTTTTATAAGTGAGAGGTATAGTAAATAAACCATTTGGTACATGTTTAAATTACTTCTGGTTGAGTGCGCCACTGAGTTGGCCAAATAATTCAAGTTATGTGAGTGTTCGCTTCATATAACCATGCTTATCAAATGATAGCATAACAACTATGAACATACCTCATAACATGATTACGTGACTGTGGCCTTTGCATTCGAATGCTTACCCTTGTATGTATCCTTGCATGATGTGCTAAGATATTCGTAATGGTAGCGGAATTACTCATTGTCTATATGCCTAAGTTCTATGTTTCATATATTCGATTGAGTGGCTAAAAACTCATATGCCTAGCCAAAAAAAAAAAAAAAGATCTTGTGGCCATAGGGGTTTCATTCGCGTTTATTGGCCCTGTATCTTCTTTGCCTAGACCATATGACATGCCAGTGTACTTGCGACCATACTTGAATGCGTGACTTAAAGGGATATGAATGGATGTGTGTAAAACAATCCCTGACAGGCTATAACTAAGTATCCTGGCATAGTATGACTGAGTTAGCCACATCAAGTCTTGCATGCTGAATTCCATGTGTACATGGTAGGTTTCATAGAGAACCTTGGATAGTGCTTTGCTAGCCATCATATATGCTACCAATGCTGTCTTACTATACTTTGTTTAGCACGTTTGGCCTTACCTTCAACCTAGTTGTCTTATAGCCAGACACAACATCGTTGGGCATAGTACCACTACCATTTCTGGGGTTACATCTATATACATACATACTTGCTCGTAAGAACCTGTAGGAAGCGACATTGCGTTGGTTAAACTAAAAGTCTGTTTTCCCTATGAGATTGCAAATCCCCTTAGTGGCAATGCCCTGGGAAACCACCTTACCCTGGCAGTTAAACCCTTGTGGAACGATAGTTGAGTTATGTAAGAGCAACATTAGGTATGAGGAATCCTTTGCTAAACCCGCCACAACCAAGAAACCATGTATCAACCTTCCATGAACAATTAATGCGTGGATACGTACAAGTCTATTGCTGAGTCTTGTCCCACATCCCTGTCGTCTAACTGCCCAAGTTGTTTCCTTGCATGATTAATGGGTTGTATATTTATCCTCTTATAAGTTGTGTACCATGTGTGTGATGGACTGATTCATGCTGCACGTGATTCTTGGCTTGAAAACATTAAGTTATCGATTTCATGTGATGTCATTATGCTAAGGGGATCCTACGTAATGCTTTGAGTTGCTCTTATCACTCTAGAGTGTCATGGGGTCTCAGGGTTAACCGTTATGACCCTTGTTCTTTGCGGCCTGAAGTCATATCCTTGGACACCAACCTATAGCGATGCATGCGCATAGAGCTCCTTGTCATGATGCGAATAGTGCGTAGGTGATTCAAGTCCTTGTCCCTTTCGAAAATGAGTTTAATATGGTTTCCCACGCCAACTCATTTGCCTCCTTCAATGCGAGTTGCCCTCGGCGCCTAAATAGAGCTAGTAGACGCTTGAAGAGATTGGCGAGGAGGAGACTGGATACCATAAGACAATTTTCTTTTGATTTAAAAAGTAGTGATTGCAAAATGAAACCTTTGAAAACCCACCGCGTGGATCTTAGTTATGTACGTGCATTCTAGGGAAGACCGAACTTAGATTTAGAATTTCGAGGACGAAATTCTTTCAAGGGGGGAAGAGTGTAAGACCCCGCATTTTCGTTTTCCGTTAAGCTAACTAAATTTCCTTTTTACGTTCTAAATTCGTATTTTTAGTAACTGTATGAGTTAAATTATTATCGATGTGCCTTTGAGAACTATAATTTCATTAAAGACGAGATTATTATTGCTATTATTGATTTCAAAGTCAATTCGTGCCATTTATGCCTTTAAATTATATCGATAGTTTAATTTAGTTGTTATTCGATTTATTTAGTCGTTTCCTGAAAACGATTAGGTTTTCAACCTTAGAATTAGTTTCGAGACTTATTAAATCAACTTCGACGTATTTAGATTCGAATAATTGATGAAGGGTTATGCATCGTTTTGAGTTTAGAACAAGACATTTGAGATTGGACTAGCGGTTTTAGTTGATTTAGTTATTAACCGAATCAACCAAAAAAAAAAAAAAAGAGAACATAAGGGGCTGAAGCCCCTTCTTTCACTGGCAGAGAAACGCGAAGGGGGGGTCTTGAGGCTCTTCACGGCACCCCCACCCCGACCACAACCCCACGGCCGAGAGAGAGAAAGAGAGAGAGGAGGGCCACCGGACGGCGAGTCAGGGCCGAGGTCGACGGCGGCGCACCGGCAGGTCAGGCGCTGGCCAACCCTCGTGACACCGCGGCAGAGAGAGAGAGAGAGAGAGAGAGAGAGAGATGGAGCGAGAGTGAGAAGGAGCAGAGGGGGGGCTCGAGGAGCCGCGACCACGCCGGCGACCGTCGCAGCCAAGGACGGTGAACCACCTCACGCCTGGCTGGGCTAGAACCGACCGCAAACAGGGGCGAATCGACACGAGCTCGGCCGAACATCCGTCCGTTTTAGGGCATGCGAGGTGAATTCGAACCTCTTCTCCTTCTATAAATTCGATCCTCACCCTAAATTCTTCTAAATTGTGCCTAAAATTCTCAGAAATCGCGAGTTAGGTTTGTGGGCCGGGGCTAGGTCGTGAATTGCGCAAAGGACAGAGGAGACTTTGAGCAATTGGTGTTTGAACTTGCTCCAAATCCATCTAATCTGTGTGCCCTAAGCTAGGATTGAGGTGGGTGTTCCTCACCTCCTAAATTAGTATTAATTTTCAATCGAATTTCAGCAGTTTAATGATGCATGTTAACCTAGGCTTGCTTCAATTCGTATATGATGCTTGTTGAATAACCTAAATTAGCTATTACAGGCAAGTTAGTTTGATTCAAATTTGTTTGAATGTGAGTGGGTCGGTTGGATTCAACTAGATAATGCATGTACATGAGGCTAATTCGAATTTGTTACACGTGGTTAACTTGAATTCAATTAAAATTAGCTAATGTATAAAAAGAATTAAAAACGAAGTTAGTTTAACGTGTTTAGCATTGATTCAAGTTAATTAGTTAATGTGTGAAAAAGAATTAAAAACCGAAGTTATATGAACGTATTTAGCTTCGATTCGAGCTAATGAGTCATTGTTTAAAAGGGAATTAAAATCGAAGTTAATTTAACGTATTTAGCTTTGATTCGAGTTAATGAGTCATTGTTTAAAACGGAATTAAAATCGAAGTTAATTTAACGTATTTAGCTTCGATTCGAGTTAATGAGTCATTGTTTAAAACGGAATTAAAATCGAAGTTAATTTAACGTATTTATCTTCGAATCGAGTTATTGAGTTATCGTTTGAAAAGGAATTAGAAACGAAGTTAGTTTGATATGTTTAGCATCGATTCAAGTTATTTAGCTAATATATGAAAATGGATTAAAAACGAATTTAGTTTAACGTGTTTAGCTCCCATTCGAATTGAACTAGCTAATGTATTATGTGTGTAAACGAAATAAATTCGAACCGTTTTAATACATTCATGCTTAGGGAAGTTACTTCGAAATGCAACGTATATGTTCAGAATCGAATTATGTTTAATTTACTGAATAAAGTATTGTCGATTTAGGAATAAATGTGGCTATATGCACGCTTGTTGTAACGCTTCGCTGAATGACGGTGGTTGCTCAGGTAAGGGCCTAATCTTCCCTCCCTTTTTACATAAGCTAATATGATAATATGTTGTGATTAATAAATCGATGAATCGAGTTGGTAGTTGGATGGTTTGAGAAAAGAATCATGAGCGTTCGAGGTCTTGTGGTACGGTGCTTGTGAGGAGGGAGTTCGGGTTGTGAATTTACCGCAATCGTGTGGATTGCGAGGCCATGTGTGGCTCATTGTGTTGAAATGATTACGAAGTGTTTAAATGTGATATGTGTATTTCCCTTTTCCTTGTATGTTTAAAATGTAACATGTGTGTGGAAGGGTGATGTTTTAGCAAATAACTTTTCATGTGTTTTAAATGAATAATAGCCATATCTAGTAACGAGCTATGACCTATTTTAGCTATTCGAATAGTGTTTGGAGGAATCCCTAAAACGTTTTTAAGAAAAGGGAGATGGGAATTATACGTTGAATGATTTTATTGTTTGAAACGGAAAATTACTACCCATTATGGCCGATACGCTTTAAGTGGCTAAGATAATGAGCTGCGGACAAGATGATATGATGTAGTGTTAACCTAGGGGATAAGTCCGGATAAACCCTAGAGGCCCCGACGAGGGCAAATGTAATGGTCCGATATGTTATATGTAGCCATCCCGGGAGTAAGAGCTTAAGCGTGAGCGTTAGGTCTCACTATGAGGTCGAGAATAGTTCTCACCCAATCAGCACCCTGTAATGATCTTATGCCAGAAGTACTTTTGTAACAGCCCACGACCACCCGCCATCGAGGTATTGTCCGCTTTGGGCAGGCGGGACGCTACCACCATCCCTGCCCTCATGGTTTTGCCCTCTTAGGGCAGGCGGGACGCTACCACCATCCCTGCCCTCAAAAGGCGGTTCGATGGGTTGAGGTTTCCCCACGCTTATAGGGCGTGGTTCGTTCTCCTCAACTCCCAATGTGGGATACCCTCATCCACTCCCCCTCTCAGGGGCCCAGCATCCTCGATGGAACATCGGGTTGGGTCCATGGCTCTGATACCATGGTAACAGCCCACGACCACCCGCCATCGAGGTATTGTCCGCTTTGGGCTGGCGGGACGCTACCACCATCCCTGCCCTCACGGTTTTGGCCTCTTAGGGCAGGCGGGACGCTACCACCATCCCTGCCCTCAAAAGGCGCTTCGATGGGTTAAGGTTTCCCCACGCGTATAAGGCGTGGTTCGTTCTCCTCAACTCCCAATATGGGATACCTTCATCCACCCCCCTCTCAGGGGTCCAGCGTCCTCGCTGGCACATCGGGTCGGGTCCGTGGCTCTGATACCACTGTAACAGCCCACGATCACCCGCCATCGACGTATTGTCCGCTTTGGGCAGGCGGGACGCTACCACCATCCCTGCCCTCACGGTTTTGTCCTCAACAGGCGCCTCGATGGGCTGAGGTTTTCCCACGCTTATAAGGTGTGATTCGTTCTCCTCAACTCCCGATGTGGGATACCTTCATCCACCCACCCTCTCAGGGGCCCAGCTTCCTCGCTGGCACGTCGGGTCGGGTCCATAGCTCTGATACCATTGTAACAGCCCACGACCACCCGCCACCGAGTAATTGTCCGCTTTGGGCAGGCGGGACGCTACCACCATCCCTGCCCTCACGGTTTTGCCCTCTTAGGGCAGGCGGGACGCTACCACCATCCCTGCCCTCAAAAGGCGCCTCGATGGATTGAGGTTTCCCCACGCTTATACGGCGTGGTTCGTTCTCCTCAACTCCCGATGTGGGATACCTTCATCCACCCCCCTCTCAGGGGCCCAGCGTCCTCTCTGGCACATCGGGTCGGGTCTGTGGCTCTGATACCATTGTAACAGCCCACGACCACCCACCATCGAGGTATTGTCCGCTTTGGGCAGGCAGGACGCAACCGCCAACCCTGCCCTCACGGTTTTGTCCTCTTCGGGCAGGTGGGATGCTACCACCATCCCTGCCGTCAAAAGGCGCCTCAATGGGTTGAGGTATCCCCATGCCTATAAGGCGTGGTTCGTTCTCCTCAACTCCCGATGTGGGATACCTTCATCCACCCCTCCTCTCAGGGGCCCAGCGTCCTCACTGGCACATCGGGTCGGGTCCATGGCTCTGATACCATTGTAACAGCGCACGACCACCCGCCATCGAGGTATTGTCCGCTTTGAGCAGGCGGGACGCTAATACCATCCCTGCCCTCACTGTTTTGTCCTCTTATGGCAGGCGGGACGCTACCACCATCCCTGCCCTCAAGAGGCGCCTCGATGGGTTGAGGTTTCCCCACGTTTATAAGGCGTGGTTCGTTCTCCTCAACTCCCGATGTGGGATACCTTCATCCACCCCCCTCCCAGGGGCCCAGCGTCCTCGCTGGCACATCGGGTCGGGTCCATGGCTCTGATACCACTGTAATAGTCCATGACCACCTGCCATCAAGGTATTGTCCGCTTTGGGCAGGCGGGACGCTACCACCATCCCTGCCCTCACGGTTTTGCCCTCTTAGAGCAGGCGGGACGCTACCACCATCCCTGCCCTCAGAGCCATGGACCCGACCCGATGTGCCAGCGAGGATGCTGGGCCCCTGAGAGGGGGTGGATGAAGGTATCCCACATTGGGAGTTGAGGAGAACGAACCACGCCTTATAAGCGTGGGGAAACCTCAACCCATCGAGGCGCCTTTTGAGGGCACGGATGGTGGTAGCATCCCGCCTGCCCTAAGAGGGCAAAACCGTGAGGGCAGGGATGGTGGTAGCGTCCCGCCTGTCCAAAGCGGACAATACCTTGATGGTGGGTGGTCGTAGGCTGTTACAGTGGTATCAGAACCATGGACCCGACCCGATGTGCCAGCGAGGACGCCGGGCCCCTGAGGGGGGCTGGATGAGGGTATCCCACATTGGGAGTTGAGGAGAACAAACCACGCTTTATAAGCGTTGGGAAACCTCAACCCATCGATGCGCCTTTTGAGGGCAGGGATGGTGGTAGCGTCCCACCTGCCCTAAGAAGGCAAAGCCGTGAGGGCAGGGATGGTGGTAGCGTCCCGCCTGCCCGAAGCGGACAATACCTCGATGGCGGGTGGTCGTGGGCTGTTACAGTGGTATCAAAACCATGGACCCGACCCGATGTGCCAGCGAGGACGCAGGGCCCCTGAGAGGGGGGTGGATGAAGGTATCCCGCATCGGGAGTTGAAGAGAACGAACCACGCCTTATTAGCGTGGGGAAACCTCAACCCATCGAGCTGCCTTTTGAGGGCAGGGATGGTGGTAGCGCCCCGCCCGCCCTAAGAGGACAAAACCGTGAGGGTAGGGATGGTGGTAGCGTCCCGCCTGCCCAAAGCGGACAATACCTCGATGGCGGGTGGTCGTGGGCTGTTACAACAATGTAACAACCCCACCCCCTAGGCCAGAAGCGTTACGTTTTCCTAACTTCTTACTTAAATTCTGGGTTGAAACGAGCAGAGTTTCCCCTGAAAACTGACTGTTTCCTGGCTAAACGCCTTACAATAAGTCCCTGTAGATTAACTGTAACACCCCCAGCCCCTAGGACAGAAGTATTACGCTTTTCTAACTTCGTACTTAATTCCTGGGACGAAACGGACAGAGTTTCGCCTAAAAACTGACCGTTTCCAGGCTAAAAGTCTTACAAAAAGTCCCTGTAATCAACGGAAGCGCAAAACATTAAAAGAAACTCAACGGCCACACGCCGGAGTTCATAATTCAACGAGCTACTCGCTCGGAGTACACCAACCAGATTGATTCATGAATAAAGAAGAAATGGAAGATACAACTCAACGGTTAATAAAACCGGATTTACATCCCAAAACATAGCTAAATTAAACCAAGAAGACATCTAACTAACTTGATTGTTGGCTCAGACGGCCATACAGAGCGACCCTTATACCATATGCATTACATGAACTAAAATAATCGTTTACAGACCTTTATAAACTAAGAGTACATTACATGACTTCATTAAACACGTAGGGTCCCTTCCAATGAGCACATACAATGCCTTGTAAGCAACAATAGGTTCCTTCTGGACTTATCTGACTCAACTTCTTCCTGTCAGAAAGAAAACCTGGGGAAAAGGGGAAAGAGTAGTGGGATGAGCAACCACATGCTCAGTGAGTGTCCCCCAACCCCCTTAAAACCAAAACCGTTGCAGGCAATACTATCTTTACTAGTCACATATCACGTTTCCATACTTTACTATCATAATAGATATTCACAGAACCTTTATGGGAGGATCACTAAACATAAACTACACTTCGACCACGCAATCATATTTCTAGGTTCCTCAATGACGGAGTTCTTTACTAGCAAGCAGTTAGGCACGTGAGTAAGCATCGAAGGCTAAGTATAAGGATCTTTTCTTTTCATAACATAACTTTCTTTCTTATATATCACACGCATAAACACGTATCAAGCATTTAAGTACTTTTAAACATCATATTAAGCTATATGACACCTTCATTCATGGAATTCTTAACGTGTTATAACTTTCTTTCTCATCTCATACACTTTAAATCAGACAGATTTGCTATGGATAAGAATGATGCCACATAAGATTAGAATTCACGTTCAACCATGCTTGTGGATCATTTCATAACTCATTCATTGAAAACTTTCTTTCTTTCGTTGAAAACATTTTCTTAGTCTTCAAAGGAAGTTTCATTTTGTTTGGTCGTGTAACGACCCTTATAAGCTTTTCACACATCATTCCATATAGCCTTTTGGGCCTATAAAAAGAACTTCCTTACCTTTTTAATCGTTTAAAATGGCAAAGGGCCAATTGCTTTTCTTAACTTAGTACGAAAGTACTTCTGGCATAAGATCATTACAGGGTGCTGATTGGGTGAGAACTATTCTCGACCCCATAGTGAGACCTAACGCTCACGCTTAAGCTCTTACTCCCGGGATGGCATATAACATATCGGACCATTACATTAGCCCTCGTCAGGGCCTCTAGGGTTTATCCGGACTTATCCCCTAGGGTAACATCACATCATTCTTTTCATTCTTTTCATATGGTCCGAAGCACATTATCTTAGCCACTTTAAAGCGTATGGGCCATAACGGCTAATAATTTTGTTGTGTCTTTTGGTAAAATCATTTATCACATAACTCACACTTTTCTAAACCGTTTTAGGGAATCCCCCGTCCAAGCAGGTTCACTCCCAAATACTGTTTGTATAGTGAAAATAGGCCATTGCTTGCTATTAGTCATGGCTACTATTAGTTTGAAAACACGAGTAACGTTCTTTGTCAAATCACCACACTTTCACACATAATGCATCTTAGACATAAAAAGGGGGAAGGGATTCACACGTTTAACATTCAAACACTTCATAATTATTTCAACAACACAATGAGCCACATATGACCTCGCAATCCACACGATTGCGGTCAATTCACAACCCAGTCTCCCTCCTCGCTTGCACCATATCACAAGACCTCGAACGCTCATAATTCTCTCCTCAAACCATCCAACTACCAATTCGATTCATCGATTTGTTAATCACAACATATTATCATATTAGCTTATGAAAAAGGGAGTGAGGTTTAGGCTCTTACCTGAGCAACCAGCACCATTCAGCGGTGCGTTACAATAAGCGCACATATAGCCACATTTATCCATAAATCGACAACACTTTATTCATTAAATCAAACATAATTTGATTCTAAACATATACGATGCATTTCGAAGTAACTTTCCTAAGCATGAATGTACTAGAAAAAGCTAAACATATTCCAATAGCTTTGAATTTAATTCGTTTACATGCACTAACTAGTTTAACTAAAATCGAAGCTAAACACGCTTATATAACTTCGAGATTAATTCTTTTAACATGCATTAGCTAATCCACTTGATTTGAAGCTAAACACATTTCATTAACTGCGAAATTAGCTTATTTGCACGCATGGGTTAATCAATTCGAATGGAAGCTAAACACGTCAAAAGGATTTCGTTTGTAATCCTCTTTCATACATTAGCTAAATAACTTGAATAGAAGCTAAGCACGTTAACGCAACTTCGATTTTAATTCTTTTTCATACATTAACTCATTAACTTGAATCGATGCTAAACACGTTAAACTAACTTTGTTTTTAATCCTTTTCATGCATCAACTGATTAACTTGAATCGATGCTAAACACGTTAAATTAACTTCGAATTAACATCTCAAGCATGAATTACATTCATTGTTTCGAATCGACGCTAAACACATTTAATTTACTTCGAATTAACAACTCAGGCATGATTTACGTTTATCGATTCGAATTGAAGCTAAACGCACATAATTCGCATTCATTTACAATCTCAGGCATTCATTAACTACATGCATTCGAATTAACGCTAAACGCATATAATTCACTTCGAATCATAATTTCAGGCATAAATTGACTACATGAATCGAACTTAAGCAGGTATAGCTCACTTCTTGACATTTCTACGCATTTTAACAAACCCTAACTTGACATGCAACATCAATCTGCTGAAAACATTTTCGAAATTAGTAATAGCTTAGGAGGCGAGAACACCCACCTCGAATTCCATGCTAGAGGACCCGATTTAGCTTGAATTGAGGCCAAAAATCGAACACTAACACCCAGATACTCCTCTGCTCTTCGCGCGTGACTCGACCTAGCCGAAACCCAAAAACCTAACTCGCGATTTCGGAGGAATTTAGGCACAATTGAGATGGAATTAGGGCGAGAATCCAATTTATAGAAGAGAAGAAGTTTGAAACTCACCTTGCATGCCTGTGAATTTTGTTCAAGCGTCGACCCTGCCCGCGCTGAATTCGGCCAAACCGTGGCCGATTTTCACTCAACCACTGCGCAGAGGTGGTCGTCGGCTCCTGGGTGAGGAGGGGCAGGGTTGAATTTCGGTAGTTGAGGTGCGTGGGAGGCATGGAGAGGCCGAGCTTGCTGGTTCTGAGAGAATGGCGAAGGAGAACAGAGAGGTCACGAGGAAGAAGAGGAAAAATGTTTGGGTTTTCTTTTGGGGGGATCTTCATGCGTGCCCAAACCCTTTCGCCCCTCTCTCTCCCCCCCTTTTTTTTGACTCAAGCTGATCAGTGATTAGCACCGCTAGTCTAGTTCGTATCCTGAACTCTAAACCCGAATCACTAATACGACCTTTCGTCGATTATTCGATCTCAAAAACGTCTAGGTTCAATTCGATAAACCACAAACTAATTCTAAGGTTGAAAACCTAATCGTTTTCAGGAAACGACAAAATAAATCGAATAACGACTAAATTAAACTATCGATATAATTTAAAGGCATAAATAGCACGAATTGACTTTGAAATCAATAATAGCAATAATAATCTCTTTTTTAATGAAATTATAGTTCTCAAAAGCACATCGATAATAATTTAACTCATACAGTTACTAAAAATACGAATTTAGAATGCAAAAAGGAAATTTAGTTAGCTTAATGGAAAACGAAAATGCGGGGCCTTACACTGTTCCCCCCTTGAAAGAATTTCGTCCCCGAAATTCTAAATCTAAATTCGGCCTTTCCTAAAATGAACGCACGCAGGTAAGATTTACACGGTGGGTTTCCAAAATGTTCCATTTTACAATCACTACTTTTTAAATCAAAAGAAAATTGCCTTATGGTATCCAGTCTCCTCCTCGCCAATCTCTTCAAGCGTCTACTCGCTCTATTTAGGCGCCGAGGGCAAATCGCATTGAAGAGAGGCAAATGAGTTGGCGTGAAAAACCATATTAAACTCATTTTCGAAAGGGACAACGACTTGAATCACCTACGCACTACTCGCATCATGATAAGGAGCTCCATGCACGTGCATCGCTATGGGTTGGTGCCCAAGGATATGACTTCAAACCGCAAAGAACAAGGGTCATAACGGTTAACCCTGAGATCCCTATGACACTCTAGAGTGATAAAAACAACTCGTAGTATACGTAGGATCACTTTAGCATGATGACATCACATGAAATCGATAACTCAATGTTTTCAAGCCGAGAATCACATGCAGCATGAATCAATCCATCACACACATATGGTACGCAACTTACAAGAGGATAAATATACAACCCACTATTCATGCAAGGAAACAACTTGGGAAGTTAGACGACAGGGATGTGGGACAAAACTCAGCAATTGACTTGTACGTATCCATGCATTAATTGTGCATGGGAGGTTGATACATGGTTTCTTGGTTGTGGCGGGTTTAGCAAAGGATTCCTCATACCTAATGTTGCTTATATATAACTCAACTATCGTTCCACTAGGGTTTAACTGCCAGGGTAAGGTGGCTTCCCAGGGCATTACCTCTTGGGGGATTTGCTATCTCATAGGGAAAACAGACTTTGAGTTTAACCAACGCAATGCGGCTTCTTATAGGTTCTTACGAGCAAGTCTGTATGTACATAGATGTAACCTGAGAAATGGTAGTGGTACTATGCCCAATGGTGTCGTGTCTGGCTATAAGACAACTAGGTTGAAGATAAGGCCAAACATGCTAAACAAAGTATAGTAAGACAGCGATGGTGGCATATATGATGGCTAGCAAAGCACTATCCAAGGTTCTCTATGAAACCTACCATGTGCATATAGAATTCAGCATGCAAGACTTGATGTGGCTAACTCTGTCATACTAAGCCAGGATCCGTAGTTATAGCCTGTCAAGGATTGTTTTACACACACCCATTCATATCCCTTTAAGTCACGCATTCAAGTATGGTCGCGAGTATGCTAGCATGTCATATGGTCTAGGCAAAGAAGGTACAGGGCCAATAAATGCGAATGAAATCCCTATGGCCACAAGATCTTTTTGCTAGGCATATGATTTTTTAGCCACTCAATCAAACATAAGAGGCATAGACCTTAGTTCGAAAAGAAGATGAGTAACTCCCTTACAATCATAATTATTCTAGCATGCCATTCAATGATGCATTCAGAGATAAACATTTCAAAGCAAAGGTTGCAATCACACAATCACACTATGTGCACGATCAGCTAACTATGACTACATATGCCTAGCTATGCAGTGATCAGCTAATTATGACTACACGAAGCAACAACTCATGTAGGTTGAATTCTTTGGCCAATTAAGTGACATACCCAATAAGAATCAAGTCGAAGAAGCACCACATAGCTTACTTACTTTACCGACAGTTAATAAACATACAGTTGGCCCTGCATATCATTCTAAGTCACTATATAAGCTTTCAAGGTCCGTACATTGTGCAATATGCCATGGTTTCAAGTTCACAACTAATGTCACATAAGGGGTTATTTAGAAGGGCATAAAGGATTGCATTTCTCATTTGCAAACTAAGGTCAAGGTATGTCTTGAAACTTGTCAAAATCATTAAAAATTAGCCATCAACCGACTAACGGGCGTAAGAACGAATCTAAGTGTCAATAACACGTATGGGATAACACTTAGGTCACAATCAGCAGGACTCTGCCACAATCACTCATATTGGCATGCGCACACACGAAGTTATCACTCAGCCTTCTTAACAATCAAACATTCACGTAAAAAGGCTTATTGTCAAAAGAAGCTTTTAGTCAAAAGGGGTAATTCTTAGTCGCTTATAACTTGTCATTTACACATCAAGCAACATATGCATCTTAGCAGACAAGCATCCAAAATGTTTAGTTGTGCATAGAAACTTACAACAGTAGCAGAGACTCGAGTGTGATTATGAGGCAAATGCAAGCTTTCAAATGCGGCATTAAAACCTAACCACATAATTAGAAGGGTCTTTCAATGCGAAGCAAACATCTTAATTCACTATTTAGAAAAGTCTCAACTTTCAAAATCTCTAGGTTTTCAAACGAGAAATAGTCCAACTACCTCTAGCCTATCCCTACCAACCATTAAGTACGTCTACTCACTCCATTACGGAGCCCAAGGAGCAAATCGTACCTTAGGGGCAAGAATATGCTTAGAGTTCAAACATTTTCAACCGTTCGAGTTCAACCCAAGTACACTTTAAACCTTTGATTTAAATCATCAAGGCGCATTGATAAAGTAATTGCTGCTAAGCTAACACCTAGCTCATTCATGAATACACAAGTCATTCAGTCCACACTCTAATATAAGGCTCACTTATGCAATCAATAAGTTCACTAAAGCCATGCATAGCCCATTAGACGCACCTACTTTCACAACAAGGAGCGCATTTGCACACAAAGGCACGGCACATAACACCTCATTCTAAATACGTTCCTAGGTGACTATATGAAATACAAGACTCGGGTCGCGGCCTATGGTCGCAGGACCTTTGCTCTGATAGCATCAATGTAACACCCCCAGCCCCTAGGCCAGAAGCATTATGCTTTTCTAACTTCTTACTTAATTCCTGGGACGAAACGAACAGAGTTTCCCCTAAAAACTGACCGTTTCCAGGCTAAAAACCTTACAAAAAGTCCCTGTAATCAACGGAAGCGCAAAACATTAAAAGAAACTCAACGGCCACACGCTGGAGTTCATAATTCAACGAGCTACTCGCTCGGAGTACACCAACCAGATTGATTCATGAATAAAGAAGAAATGGAAGATACAACTCAATAGTTAACAAAACCGGAGTATTAAGATTTACATCCCAAAACATAGCTAAATTAAACCAAAAAGACATCTAACTAACTTGATGGTTGGCTCAGACGGCCATACAGAGCGACCTTTATATCATATGCATTACATGAACTAAAATAATCGTTTACAGACCTTTATAAACTAAGAGTACATTACATGACTTCATTAAACACGTAAGGTCCCTTCCAATGAGCACATACGACGCCTTGTAAGCAACAATAGGTTCCTTCTGGACTTATTTGACTCAACTTCTTCCTGTCAGAAAGAAAACCTGGGGAAAAGGGGAAAGAGTAGTGGGATGAGCAACCACACGCTCAGTGAGTGTCCCCCAACCCCTTAAAACCAAAACCGTTGCAGGCAATACTATCTTTACTAGTCACATATCACGTTTCCATACTTTACTATCATAATAGATATTCATAGAACCTTTATGGGAGGATCACTAAACATAAACTTTACTTCGACCACGCAATCATATTTCTAGGTTCCTCAACGACGGAATTCTTTACTAGCAAGCAGTTAGGCACATGAGTAAGTATCAAAGGCTAAGTATAAGGATCTTTTCTTTTCATAACATAACTTTCTTTCATATATATCACATGCATAAACACGTATCAAGCATTTAAGTACCTTTAAACATCATATTAAGCTATATGACACCTTCATTCATGGAATTCTTAACGTGTTATAACTTTCTTTCTCATCTCATACACTTTAAATCAGACAGATTTGCTATGGATAAGAATGATGCCACATAAGATTAGAATTCACGTTCGACCATGCTTGTGGATCATTTCATAACTCATTCATTGAAAACTTTCTTTCTTTCGTTGAAAACATTTTCTTAGTCTTCAAAGGAAGTTTCATTTTGTTTGGTCGTGTAACGACCCTTATAAGCTTTTCACACATAATTCCATATAGCCTTTTGGGCCCATAAAAAGAACTTCCTTACTTTTTTAATTGTTTAAAATGGCAAAGGGCCAATTGCTTTTCCTAACTTGGTACGAAAGTACTTCTGGCATAAGATCATTACAGGGTGCTGATTGGGTGAGAACTATTCTCGACCCCATAGTAAGACCTAACGCTCACGCTTTAGCTCTTACTCCCGGGATGGCTACATATAACACATCGGACCATTACATTACCCTCGTCAGGGCCTCTAGGGTTTATCCGGACTTATCCCCTAGGGTAACATCATTCTTTTCATTCTTTTCATATGGTCCGAAGCACATTATCTTAGCCATTTTAAAGCGTATGGGCATAACGGCTAATAATTTTTGTTGTGTCTTTTGGTAAAATCATTTATCACATAACTCACACTTTTCTAAACCGTTTTAGGGAATCCCCCGTCCAAGCAGGTTTACTCCCAAATACTGTTTGTATAGTGAAAATAGGCCATTGCTTGCTATTAGTCATGGCTACTATTGGTTTGAAAACACGAGTAACGTTCTTTGTCAAATCACCACACTTTCACACATAATGCATCTTAGACATAAAAAGGGGGAAGGGATTCACACGTTTCACATTCAAACACTTCATAATTATTTCAACAACACAATGAGCCACACATGGCCTCGCAATCCACACGATTGCGGTCAATTCACAACCCGAACTCCCTCCTCACAAGCACCGTACCACGGGACCTCGAACGCTCATGATTCTTTCCTCAAACCATCCAACTACCAACTCGATTCATCGATTCATTAATCACAATATATTATCCTATTAGCTTATAAAAAGGGGTGAAGTTTAGATTCTTACCTGAGCACCCAGCACCATTCAGCGGTGTGCTACAACAAGCGTTCATATGGCCACATTTATTCATGAATCGACAACACTTTATTCCATAAATCAAACAGAATTTGATTCTAAACATATACGATACATTTCGAAGTAACTTTCCTAAGAATGAATGTATAAAGAAAAGAGGTTCGAGTGAAAACTAAACATATTTCAATAGCTTCGAATTTAATTCGTTTACATGCATTAGCTAGTTTAACTCGAATCGAAGCTAAACACGTTTATATAACTTTGAGATTAATTCCTTTAACATGCATTAGCTAATCCACTTGATTCGAAGCTAAACACATTTCATTAACCTCGAAATTAGCTCATTTGCACGCATCGGTTAATCAATTCGAATGGAAGCTAAACACGTCAAAAGGATTTCGTTTTCAATCGTTTTTCATACATTAGCTAAATAACTTGAATAGAAGCTAAGCACGTTAACGCAACTTCGATTTTAATTCTTTTTTATACATTAACTCATTAACTTGAATTGATGCTAAACACGTTAAATTAACGTCGTTTTTAATCCTTTTTCATGCATCAACTAATTAACTTGAATCGATACTAAACACGTTAAATTAACTTCGAATTAACATCTCAAGCATGAATTACATTCATTGTTTCGAATCGACGCTAAACACATTTAATTTACTTCGAATTAACAACTCAGGCATGATTTACGTTTATCGATTCGAATTGAAGCTAAACGCACATAATTCGCATTCATTTACAATCTCAGGCATTCATCGACTACATGCATTCGAATTAACGCTAAACGCATATAATTCACTTCGAATCATAATTTCAGGCATAAATTCACTACATGAATCGAACTTAAGCAGGTATAGCTCACTTCTTGACATTTCTACGCATTTTAACAAACCCTAACTTGACATGCAACATCAATCTGCTGAAAATATTTTCGAAATTAGTAATAGCTTAGAAGGCGAGAACACCTACCTCGAATTCCATGCTAGAGGACCCGATTTAGCTTGAATTGAGGCCAAAAATCGAACACTAACACCCAGATACTCCTCTGCTCTTCGCGCGTGACTCGACCTAGCCCAAACCCAAAAACCTAACTCGCGATTTCGGAGGAATTCAGGCACAATTGAGATGGAATTAGGGCGAGAATCCAATTTACAGAAGAGAAGAGGTTCGAAACTCACCTTGCATGCCTATGAATTTTGTTCAAGCGTCGACCCTGCCCGCGCTGAATTCGGCCAAACCGTGGCCGATTTTCACTCAACCACTGCGCAGAGGTGGTCGCCGGCTCCTGGGTGAGCAGGGACAGGGTTGAATTTCGGTAGTTGAGGTGCGTGGGAGGCATGGAGAGGCCGAGCTTGCTGGTTCTGAGAGAATGGCGAAGGAGAACAGAGAGGTCACGAGGAAGAAGAGGAAAAATGTCTAGGGTTTCTTTTGGGGGGGTTTTCATACGTGCCCGACCCCTTTCGCCCCTCTCTCTCCCCTTTTTTTTTTGACTCAAGCTGATCAGTAATTAGCACCGCTAGTCTAGTTCGTATCCTGAACTCTAAACCCGAATCACTAATACGCCCTTTCGTCGATTATTCGACCTCAAAAACATCTAGGTTCAATTCAACAAACCACAAACTAATTCTAAGGTTGAAAACCTAATCGTTTTCAGGAGACGACTAAATAAATCGAACAACGACTAAATTAAACTATCGACATAATTTAAAGGCATAAATAGCACGAATTGACTTTGAAATCAATAATAGCAATAATAATCTCTTTTTTAATGAAATTATAGTTCTCAAAAGCACATCGATAATAATTTAACTCATACATTTACTAAAAATATGAATTTAGAACGTAAAAAGAAAATTTAGTTAGCTTAATGGAAAACGAAAATGCGGGGTCTTACACTCTTCCCCCCTTAAAAGAATTTCGTCCCCGAAATTCTAAATCTAAATTCGGTCTTTCCTAAAATGAACGCATGCAGGTAAGATTTACACGGTGGGTTTCCAAAAGGTTTCATTTTGCAATCACTACTTTTTAAATCAAAAGAAAATTGTCTTATGGTATCCAGTCTCCTCCTTGCCAATCTCTTCAAGCGTCTACTCGCTCTAATTAGGCGCCGAGGGCAAATCGCATTGAAGGAGGCAAATGAGTTGGCATGGAAAACCACATTAAACTCATTTTCAAAAGGGACAAGGACTTGAATCACCTACGCACTATTCGCATCATGACAAGGAGCTCTATGCACATGCATCGCTATGGGTTGGTGTCCAAGGATATGACTTCAGGCCGCAAAGAACAAGGGTCATAACGGTTAACCCTGAGACCCCATGACACTCTAGAGTGATAAGAGCAACTCAAAGCATTATGTAGGATCACCTTAGCATAATGACATCACATGAAATCGATAACTTAATGTTTTCAAGCCAAGAATCACGTGCAGCATGAATCAGTCCATCACACACATGGTACACAACTTACAAGAGGATAAATATACAACCTATTAATCATGCAAGGAAACAACTTGGGGAGTTAGACGACAGGGATATGGGACAAGACTCAGCAATAGACTTGTACATATCCACGCATTAATTGTTCATGGGAGGTTGATACATGGTTTCTTGGTTGTGGCGGGTTTAGCAAAGGATTCCTCATACCTAATGTCGCTCTTACATAACTCAACTATCGTTCCACAAGGGTTTAACTGCCAGGGTAAGTTGGTTTCCCAGGGCATTGCCACTTGGGGGATTTGCAATCTCATAGGGAGAACAGACTTTCAGTTTAACCAACGCAATGCCGCTTCTTATAGGTTCTTACGAGCAGGTATGTATGTATATAGATGTAACCCGAGAAATGGTAGTGGTACTATGCCCAACGGTGTTGTGTCTGGCTATAAGACAACTAGGTTGAAGGTAAGGCCAAACATGGTAAACAAAGTATAGTAAGACAGCATTGGTAGCATATATGATGGCTAGCAAAGCACTATCCAAGGTTCTCTATGAAACCTACCATGTACACATAAAATTTAGCATGCAAGACTTGATGTGGCTAACTCAGTCATACTATGTCAGGATACTTAGTTATAGCCTGTCAGGGATTGTTTTACACACATCCATTCATATCCCTTTAAGTCACGCATTCAAGTATGGTCGCAAGTACGCTGGCATGTCATATGGTCTGGGCAAAGAAGATACAAGGCCAATAAATGCGAATAAAACCCCTATGGCCGCAAGATCTTTTTTTTTTTTTTTTTTAGCTAGGCATATGAGTTTTTAGCCACTCAATCAAATATATGAAACATAGAACTTAGGCATATAGACAATGAGTAATTCCGCTACCATTACGAATATCTTAGCACATCATGCAAGGATACATACAAGGGTAAGCATTCAAATGCAAAGGCCACAGTCACGTAATCATGTTATAAGGTATGTTCATAGTTGCTATGCTATCATTAGATAAGCACGGTTATATGAAGTGAACACTCATATAACTTGAATTATTTGGCCAACTCAGTGGCGCACTCAACCAGAAGTAATTTAAACACGTACCAAATGGTTTATTTACTATACCTCTCACTTATGAAACACACGAATAACTATACATGCCATTTCATATAATGATATAGGCTTCCAAACGTTTATGAAAACATGGCGTGCTGTAAAACGCAACGGTTCACAATAATGTTGTACAAGAGTCACTTAGGCCGGCATAAACGATAGCAATCTTCATTAGCATTCTAGGGCCAAAGGTATGCCTTGGGCTTGTCCAAAGTAACTAGAGACTAGCCATTAATCAGATAATAAGGGGTAAGAGTAGTGGCGCTACTGGTCTTACGCGGTACATCTATCTTACAGGTGATCATATGGGTCTTACTGTAGTTCACTTGCCTTAGTGGAGATCATTACTATGTACAATTCCAAAGTCTGCTAGGTTCTTCCTCCCTTTCACTTTCTAGGTGTATTAGGGTTCGTCCAAGCCAAAACATCATCACTCCAATCACGGATAACAATCCATATAATAGAAAGCAGGTAATACACGGATTAGGTAACAATGGCAAAGAAGGAGAACGGTAGGTACACTTTACGCAATGTTTATTCACATCCTATCGCTAGCACATAGTTTTTCAAGCATGCATACGAAAATATCCTTTAATTTCACTCAGGTAATTCAAAATTCACATTAGCAAGGTACCATTTAGTAAGATTATCAATCATAGCGGCTAATTTCCAATCATTCCTTTCCTAGCTCAAAACGAAGGATTCTATCAATGTACACATCTTAGCACATACGCATCTACGACCTACATTTGATAAACATAAGGGCGCGTATTTGCGAATCTAAACTACCTCATCATCACTAATTGAGAGTTAAGCCTTCGGTGTAAGAAAACTTGGCTCGGCTCTAACTCCCTGAACAAAAGGCTTTAACCTGCAAGGTCCTTAGGTTTTCAAAAGGAAAAAGTTTAACTGCTTCTACCTCTCTCTCTACCAACCTTGAATACGTCTGCTCACTTCATTACGGGGCCCGAGGAGTAAATCGTACTTTGGGGGCAAAGAATATGCTTAGAGTTCAAACAATTTCAACTATTCGAGTTCAATCCAAGTGCACTTTAAACCTTTGATTTAATTCATCAAGGCGCATTTATAAAGCAATCGCTGCTAAGCTAACACTTAGCTCATTCACGAATACGCGAGTCATTCAGTCCACACTCTAATATAAGGCTCACTTATGCAATTAATAAGTTCACTAAAGCCACGCATAGCCCATTAGACGCACCGACTTTCACAACAACGAGCGCATTTGCACACAAAGGCACGACATATAGCACCTCATCCTAAATACGTTCCTAGGCGACTATATGAAATGCAAGACTCGGGTCGCAGCCTATGGTCGCAGGACCTTTGCTCTAATACCATCAATGTAACACCCCCAGCCCCTAGGCCAGAAGCGTTACGCTTTCCTAACTTCTTACTTAATTCCTGGGACGAAACGGACAGAGCTCCCCCTAAAAACTGACCATTTCCAAGCTAAAACCCTTACAATAAGTCCCTATAAATCAACGGAAGCGCAAAACTTTTAAAACATAGTTCAACGGCCACACGCCGGAGTTCACAACTCAACGAGCCACTCGCTCGGAGTACACCAACCAGATTGATTCATGAATAGAGAAGAAATAGAAGATACAACTCAACGGTTAACAAAACCGGAGTATTAAGATTTACATCCCAAAACATAGCTAAATTAAACCAAGAAGACATCTAACTAACTTGATGGTTGGCTCAGACGGCCATGCAGAGTGACCTTTATACCATATGCATTACATGAACTAGAATAATCGTTTACAGACCTTTATAAACTAAGAGTACATTACATGACTTCATTAAACACGTAAGATCCCTTCAAATGAGCACATACGACGCCTTGTAAGCAACAATAGGTTCCTTCTGGACTTATCTGACTCAACTTCTTCCTGTCAGAAAGAAAACCTGGGGAAAAGGGGAAAGAATAGTGGGATGAGCAACCATACGCTCAGTGAGTGTCCCCCAACCCCCCCTCAAAACCAAAACCGTTGCAGGCAGTACTATCTTTACTAGTCACATATCACGTTTCCATACTTTACTATCATAATAGATATTCATAGAACCTTAATGGGAGGATCACTAAACATAAACTTCACTTCGACCACTCAGTCATATTTCTAGGTTCCTCAACGACGGAGTTCTTTACTAGCAAGCAGTTAGGCACGTAAGTAAGCATTGAAGGCTAAGTATAAGGATCTTTTCCTTTCAAACATAACCTCCTAACATTCCATTTAAACTACACATGAACCCTCAATCATATGATGTGTATTTAAGGTTATCCCTTTTCATATTTACACTTTTCTTGGTATTTCATTCATATAATATACAGATCACACACATAAACACACATCAAGCATTTAAGTACCTTTAAACATCATATTAAGCTATATAACACCCTCGCATGCTATTCACACATCAACGTTCACTCTTTTAGGAAGAGACGCCTTCATTCATGGAATTTTTAACGTGCTATAACTTTCTTTCTCATCTCATACACTTTAAATCAGACAGATTTGCTATGGATAAGAATGATGCCACATAACATAAGAATCCACGTTCAACCATACCTGAGAATCATTTCATAACTCATTCATTGAAAACTTTCTTTCTTTCGTTGAAAACGTTTTCTTAGTCTTCAAAGGAAGTTTCATTTCGTTTGGTCGTGTAACGACCCTTATAAGCTTTTCATACATCATTCCATATAGCCTTTTGGGCCCATAAAAAAAAACTTCCTTTCCTTTTTAATCGTTTAAAAATGGCAAAGGGCCAATTGCTTTTCTTAACTTAGTACGAAAGTACTTCTGGCATAAGATCATTACAGGGTGCTGATTGGGTGAGAACTATTCTCGACCCCATAGTGAGACCTAACGCTCACGCTTAAGCTCTTACTCCCGGGATGGCTACATATAACATATCGGACCATTACATTAGCCCTCGTCAGGGCCTCTAGGGTTTATCCGGACTTATCCCCTAGGTTAACATTACATCATATCATATTGTCCGCAGCACATTATCTTAGCCACTTAAAGCGTATCGGCCATAACGGCTAGTAATTTTCCGTTTCAAACAATAAAATCATTCAACGTATAATTCCATCTCCCTTTTGTTAAAAACGTTTTAGGGATTCCTCCAAACACTATTTGAATAGCTAAAATAGGCCATAGCTCGTTACTAGATATGGCTATTATTCATTTAAAACACATGAAAAGTCATTTGCTAAAACATCACCCTTCCACACACATGTTACATTTTAAACATACAAGGAAAAGGGAAATACACATATCACATTTAAACACTTCGTAATCATTTCAACACAATAAGCCACACATGGCCTCGCAATCCACACGATTGCGGTAATTTCACAACCCGAACTCCCTCCTCACAAGCACCGTACCACAAGACCTCGAACGCTCATGATTCTTTCCTCAAACCATCCAACTGCCAACTCGATTCATCGATTTATTAATCACAACATATTATCATATTAGCTTATGTAAAAAGGGAGGGAAGATTAGGCCCTTACCTGAGCAACCAGCATCATTCAGCGAAGCGTTACAACAAGCGTGCATATAGCCACATTTATTCATAATTCGACAATACTTTATTCAGTAAATCAAACATAATTCGATTCTAAACATATACGTTGCATTTCGAAGTAACTTCCCTAAGCATGAATGTATTAAAAGGGTTCGAATTTATTTCGTTTACACACATAATACATTAGCTAGTTCAATTCGAATGGGAGCTAAACACGTTAAACTAACTTCGTTTTTAATCCATTTTCATATATTAGCTAAATAACTTGAATCGATGCTAAACATATAAAACTAACTTCGTTTCTAATTCCTTTTCCAACAATAACTCAATAACTCGATTCGAAGCTATATACGTTAAATTAACTTCGATTTTAGTTCCGTTTTAAACAATGACTCATTAACTCGAGTCGAAGCTAAATACATTAAATTAACTTCGATTTTAATTCCGTTTCAAACAATGACTCATTAACTCGAACCGAAGCTAAATACGTTAAATTAACTTCGATTTTAATTCCGTTTTAAACAATGACGTTCATTAACTTCGGAATCGAAGATGCTAAATACGTTAAACTAACTTCGTTTTTGATTCTTTTTATACATTAGCTAATTTTAATCGAATTCAAGCTAACCACGTGTAACAAATTCGAATTGGCCTCATGTACATGCATTAGCTAGTTGAATCCAACCGACCTACTCACATTCAAACAAATTCGAATCAAACTAACTTGCCTGTAATAGCTAATTTAGGTCATTCAACAAGCATCATACACGAACTGAAGCAAGCCTAGGTTAACATGCATCATTAAACTGCTGAAATTCGATTGAAAATTAATACTAATTTAGGAGAGGAGGAACACCCACCTCGATCCTAGCTTAGGGCACACAGATTAGCTGGATTTGGAGCAAGTTCAAACACCAATTGCTCAAAGTCTCCTCTGTCCTTTGCGTAATTCATGACCTAGCCCCGGCCCGCAAACCTAACTCGCGATTTCTGAGAATTTTAGGCATAATTTAGAAGAATTTAGGGTGAGGATCGAATTTATAGAAGGAGAAGAGGTTCGAATTCACCTCGCATGCCCTAAAACAGACGGATGTTCGGCCGAGCTCGTGTCGATTCGCACCTGTCTGCGGCCGGTTCTAGCCTAGCCACGCGTGAGGTGGTTCGCCGTCCTTGGCTGCGACGGTCACCGGCGTGGTCGCGGCTCCTCGACCCCCCCTCCGCTCCTTCTCACTCTCGCTCCAACTCTCGCTCTCTCTCTCTCTCTCTCTGCCGCGGTGTCACGAGGGTTGGCCGGCGCCTGACCTGCCGGTGCGCCGCCGTCGACCTCGGCCCCGACTCGCCGTCCGGTGGCCCTCTTCTCTCTCTTTCTCTCTCTCTGCCGTGGGGTTGTGGTCGGGGTGGGGGTGCCGTGAAGAGCCTCAAGACCCCCCCTTCGCGTTTCTCTGCCCAGTGAAAGAAGGGGCTTCGGCCCCCTATGTTCTCTTTTTTTTTTTTTTTGAGTTGATTCGGTTAATAACTCAATCAACTAAAACCGCTAGTCCAATGTCAAATGTCTTGTTCTAAACTCAAAACGATGCATAACCCTTCATCAATTATTCGAATCCAAAAACGTCGAAGTTCGATTTAATAAGTCTCGAAACTAATTCTAAGGTTGAATACCTAATCGTTTTCAGGAAACGACTAAATAAATCGAATAACAACTAAATTAAACTATCGATATAATTTAAAGGTATAAATGGCACGAATTAATGTGATGGTGGTATTAAGATTTACATAATAATTTATGTGTGTGCAAGACCCCGCATTTTCGTTCTCCATTAAGCTAACTAAATTTCCTTTTTGCATTCTAAATTCGGATTTTTAGTAACTGTATGAGTTAAATTATTATCGATGTGCTTTTGGGAACTATAATTTCATTAAAAAAAAATTATTATTGCTATTAATGATTTCATTAAATTATATTGATAGTTTAATTTAGTCGTTATTCGATTTATTTAGTCGTTTCCTGAAAACGATTAGGTTTTCAACCTTAGAATTAGTTTGTGGTTTATTGAATTGAACCTAGACGTTTTTGAGATCGAATAATCGACGAAAGGTCATATTAGTGATTCGGGTTTAGAGTTCAGGATACGAACTAGACTAGCGGTGCTAATTACTGATCAGCTTGTCCAAAAAAAAGGGAAGAGAGAGGGGCGAAAGGGGTCGGGCACGCATGAAAACCCCCCCAAAAGAAAACCCAGACATTTTTCCTCTTCTTCCTCGTGACCTCTCTGTTCTCCTTCGCCATTCTCTCAGAACCAGCAATCTCGGCCTCTCCATGCCTCCCACGCACCTCAACTACCGAAATTCAGCCCTGTCCTTCCTCACCCAGGAGTCGGCGACCACCTCTGCGCAGTGGTTGAGTGAAAATCGGCCACGGTTTGGCCGAATTCAGCGCGGGCAGGGTCGATGCTTGAACAAAATTCACAGGCATGCAAGATGAGTTTCGAACCTTTTCTCTTCTATAAATTGGATTCTCGCCCTAATTCCATCTCAATTGTGCCTAAATTCCTCCGAAATCGCGAGTTAGGTTTTTGGGTTTGGGCTAGATCGAGTCACGCGCGAAGAGCGGAGTAGTATCTGGGTGTTAGTGTTCGATTTTTGGCCTCAATTCAAGCTAAATCGGGTCCTCTAGCATGGAATTCGAGGTGGGTGTTCTCGCCTCCTAAGCTATTACTAATTTCGAAAATGTTTTCAGCAGATTGATGTTGCATGTCAAGTTAGGGTTTGTTGAAATGCGTAGAAATGTCAAGAAGTGAGCTATACCTGCTTAAGTTCGATTCATGTAGTCAATTTATGCCTGAAATTATGATTCGAAGTGAATTATATGCTTTTAGCGTTAATTCGAATGCATGTTGTTAATGAATGCCTGAGATTGTAAATGAATGCAAATTATGTGCGTTTAGCTTCAATTCGAATCGATAAACATAAATCATGCCTGAGTTGTTAATTCGAAGTAAATTAAATGTGTTTAGCGTCGATTCGAAACAATGAATGTAATTCACACTTGAGATGTTAATTCGAAGTTAATTTAACGTATTTAGCATCGATTCAAGTTAATCAGTTGATGCATGAAAAGGATTAAAAATGAAGTTAGTTTAACGTGTTTAGCATCGATTCAAGTTAATGAGTTAATGTATGAAAAAGAATTAAAATCGAAGTTGCGTTAACGTGCTTAGCTTCTATTCAAGTTATTTAGCTAATGTATGAAAAAGGATTAAAAACGAAGTCCTTTCAACGTGTTTAGCTTCCATTCGAATTGATTAACCCATGCGTGCAAATGAGCTAATTTCGAGGTTAATGAAATGTGTTTAGCTTCGAATCAAGTAGATTAGCTAATGCATGTTAAAGGAATTAATCTCGAAGTTATATAAACGCGTTTAGCTTCGATTCAAGTTAAATAGCTAATGCATGTAAACAAATTAAATTCGAAGCTATTGAAATATGTTTAGCTTTCATTCGAACCCTTTTTAGTACATTCATGCTTAGGAAAGTTACTTCGAAATGCATCGTATACGTTTAGAATCAAATTATGTTTGATTTACTGAATAAAGTGTTGTCGATTTATGGATAAATGTGGCTATATGTACGCTTATTGTAACGCACCGCTGAATGGTGCTGGTTGCTCAGGTAAGAGCCTAAACCTCACTCCCTTTTCCATAAGCTAATATGATAATATGTTGTGATTAATAAATCGATGAATCGAATTGGGAGTTGGATGGTTTGAGGAAAGAATTATGAGCGTTCGAGGCCTTGTGGTATGGTGCAAGCGAGGAGGGAGACTGGGTTGTGAATTGACCGCAATCGTGTGGATTGCGAGGCCATGTGTGGCTCATTGTGTTGTTGAAATAATTTGAAGTGTTTGAATGTGAAACGTATGAATCCCTTCCCCCTTTTTATGTCTAAGATGCATTATGTGTGAAAGTGTGGTGATTTGACAAAGAACGTTACTCGTGTTTTCAAACTAATAGTAGCTATGACTAATAGCGAGCAATGGCCTATTTTCACTATACAAACAGTATTTGGAAGTGAACCTGCTCGGACGGGGGATTCCCTAAAACGGTTTAGAAAAGTGTGAGTTATGTGATAAATGATTTTACCAAAAGACATAACAAAAATTATTAGCCGTTATGGCCCATACGCTTTAAAATGGCTAAGATAATGTGCTTCGGACCATATGACAAGAATGAAAAGAATGATGTTACCCTAGGGGATAAGTCCGGATAAACCCTAGAGGCCCTGATGAGGGCTAATGTAATGGCCCGATATGTTATATGTAGCCATCCCGGGAGTAAGAGCTAAAGCGTAAGCGTTAGGTCTCACTATGGGGTCGAGAATAGTTCTCACCCAATCAGCACCCTGTAATGATCTTATGCCACAGGTACTTTTGTACTAAGTTAAGAAAAGCAATTGGCCCTTTGCCATTTTAAACGATTAAAAAGGTAAGGAAGTTCTTTTTATGGGCCCAAAAGGCTATATGGAATGATGTGTGAAAAGCTTATAAAGGTTGTCACACGACCAAACAAAATGAAACTTCCTTTGAAGACTAAGAAAACGTTTTCAATGAAAGAAAGAAAGTTTTCAATGAATGAAATATGAAATGATCCACAAGCATGGTTGAACGCGAATTCTAATCTTATGTGGCATCATTCTTATCCATAGCAAATCTGTCTGATTTAAAGTATATGAGATGAGAAAGAAAGTTATAACACTTTAAGAATTCCATGAATGAAGGTGTCATATAGCTTAATATGATGTTTAAAGGTACTTAAATGTTTGATACGTGTTTATGCGTGTGATATATAAGAAAGAAAGTTATGTTATGAAAAGAAAAGATCCTTATACTTAGCCTTCGATGCTTACTCACGTGCCTAACTGCTTGCTAGTAAAGAACTCCGCCGTTGAGGAACCTAGAAATATGATTTCGTGGTCGAAGTGAAGTTTATGTTTAGTGATCCCCCCATTAAGGTTCTATGAATATCTATTATGATAGTAAAGTATGGAAACGTGATATGTGACTAGTAAAGATAGTACTGCCTGCAACGGTTTTTGCTTTGAGGGGGGGTTGGGGGACACTCACTGAGCGTGTGGTTGCTCATCCCACTATTCTTTCCCCTTTTCCCCAGGTTTTCTTTCTGACAGGAAGAAGTTGAGTCAGATAAGTCTAGAAGGAACCTATCGTTGCTTACAAGGCATCATATGTGCTCATTTAAAGGGATCTTACGCGTTTAATGAAGTCATGTAATGTGCTCTTAGTTAATAAAGGTCTGTAAACGATTATTCTAGTTCATGTAATGCATATGGTATAAAGGTCACTCTGCATGGCCATCTAAGCCAACCATCAAGTTAGTTAGATGTCTTCTTGGCTTAATTTAGCTATATTTTGGGATGTAAATCTTAATACTCCGGTTTTGTTAACCATTGAGTTGTATCTTCTATTTCTTCTCTATTCATGAATGAATCTGGTTAGTGTACTCCGAGCGAGTGGCTCGTTGAGTTATGAACTCCGGCGTGTGGCTGTTGAGCTATGTTTTAAAAGTTTTGCGCTTCTGTTGATTTACAGGGACTTATTGTAAGGCTTTTAGCCTGGAAATGGTCAGTTTTTAGGGGGAGCTCTGTCCGTTTCGTACGAGGAATTAAGTAAGAAGTTAGGAAAGCGTAACGCTTCTGGCCTAGGGGCCGGGGGATATGACACCCTCGCATGCTATTCACAAACTGGGCAGAGAAACGCGAAGGGGGGGTGTCTTGAGGCTCTTCACGGCACCCCCACCCCGACCACAACCCCACGGCAGAGAGAGAGAGAGAGAGAGAGAGAGAGAGAGTTGGAGCGAGAGTGAGAAGGAGCGGAGGGAGGGCTCGAGGAGCCGCGACCACGCCGGCGACCGTCGCAGCCAAGGACGGCGAACCACCTCACGCGTGGCTGGGCTAGAACCGGCCGCAAACAGGGGCGAATCGACACGAGCTCGGCCGAACATCCGTCCGTTTTAGGGCATGCGAGGTGAATTCGAACCTCTTCTCCTTCTATAAATTCGATCCTCGCCCTAAATTCTTCTAAATTGTGCCTAAAATTCTCAGAAATCGCGAGTTACGTTTGTGGGCCGGGGCTACGTCGTGAATTGCGCAAAGGACAGAGGAGACTTTGAGCAATTGCTGTTTGAACTTGCTCCAAATCCAGCTAATCTGGGTGCCCTAAGCTAGGATCGAGGTGGGTGTTCCTCGCCTCCTAAATTAGTATTAATTTTCAATCGAATTTCAGCAGTTTAATGATGCATGTTAACCTAGGCTTGCTTCAATTCGTGTATGATGCTTGTTGAATGACCTAAGTTAGCTATTACAGGCAAGTTAGTTTGATTCGAATTTGTTTGAATGTGAGTAGGTCGGTTGGATTCAACTAACTAATGCATGTACATGAGGCCAATTCGAATTTGTTACACGTGGTTAGCTTGAATTCGATTAATATTAGCTAATGTATAAAAAGAATTAAAAACGAAGTTAGTTTAACGTGTTTAGCATCGATTCAAGTTAATTAGTTAATGTGTGAAAAAGAATTAAAAACCGAAGTTATATGAACGTATTTAGCTTTGATTCGAGCTAATGAGTCATTGTTTAAAACGGAATTAAAATCGAAGTTAATTTAACGTATTTGGCTTTGATTCGAGTTAATGAGTCATTGTTTAAAACGGAATTAAAATCGAAGTTAATTTAACGTATTTAGCTTCGAATCGAGTTATTGAGTTATTGTTTGAAAAGGAATTGGAAACGAAGTTAGTTTGATATGTTTAGCATCGATTCAAGTTATTTAGCTAATATATGAAAATGGATTAAAAACGAAGTTAGTTTAACGTGTTTAGCTCCCATTCGAATTGAACTAGCTAATGTATTATGTGTGTAAACGAAATAAATTCGACCTCTTTTTAATACATTCATGCTTAGGGAAGTTACTTCGAAATGCAACGTATATGTTTAGAATCGAATTATGTTTGATTTACTGAATAAAGTATTGTCGATTTATGAGTAAATGTGGCTATATGCACGCTTGTTGCAACGCTTCGCTGAATGACGCTGGTTGCTCAGGTAAAGGCCTAATCTTCCCTCCCTTTTTACATAAGCTAATATGATAATATGTTGTGATTAATAAATCGATGAATCGAGTTGGTGGTTGGATGGTTTGAGGAAAGAATCATGAGCGTTCGAGGTCTTGTGGTACGGTGCAAGTGAGGAGGGAGACTGGGTTGTGAATTGACCGCAATCGTGTGGATTGCGAGGCCATGTGTGGGTCGTTGTGTTGAAATGATTACGAAGTGTTTAAATGTGATTTGTGTATACCCTTTTCCTTGTATGTTTAAAATGTAACATGTGTGTGGAAGGGTGATGTTTTAGCAGATGACTCTTTATGTGCTTTAAATGAATAATAGCCATGTCTAGTAACGAGCTATGGCCTATTTTAGCTATTCAAATAGTGTTTGGGAGGAATCCCTAAAACGTTTTTAACAAAAGGGAGATGGGAATTATCCGTTGAATGATTTTATTGTTTGAAACGGAAAATTACTAGCCGTTATGGCCGATACGCTTTAAGTGGCTAAGATAATGTGCTGCGGACAATATGATATGATGTAATTTTAACCTAGGGGATAAGTCCGGATAAACCCTAGAGGCCCTGACGAGGGCTAATGTAATGGTCCGATATGTTATATGTAGCCATCCCGGGAGTAAGAGCTTAAACGTGAGCGTTAGGTCTCACTATGGGGTCGAGAATAGTTCTCACCCAATCAGCACCCTGTAATGATCTTATGCCAGAAGTACTTTCGTACTATGTTAAGAAAAGCAATTGGCCCTTTGCCATTTTTAAACGATTAAAAGGAAAGGAAGTTTTTTTTTTTTTTTATGGGCCCAAAAGGCTATATGAAATGATGTATGAAAAGCTTATAAGGGTCGTTACACGACCGAACGAAATGAAACTTCTTTTGAAGACTAAGAAAACGTTTTCAACAAAAGAAAGAAAGTTTTCAATGAATGAGTTATGAAATGATCCACAAGCATGGTTGAACGTGAATTCTAATCTTATGTGGCATCATTCTTATCCATAACAAATCTGTCTGATTTAAAGTATATGAGATGAGAAAGAAAGTTATAACACGTTAAGAATTCCATGAATGAAGGTGTCATATAGCTTAATATGATGTTTAAAGGTACTTAAATGTTTGATACGTGTTTATGCGTGTGATATATAAGAAAGAAAGTTATGTTATGAAAAGAAAAGATCCTTATACTTAGCCTTCGATGCTTACTCACGTGCCTAACTGCTTGCTAGTAAAGAACTCCGCCGTTGAGGAACCTAGAAATATGATTTCGTGGTTGAAGTGAAGTTTATGTTTAGTATCCCCCCATTAAGGTTCTATGAATATCTATTATGATAGTAAAGTATGGAAACGTGATATGTGACTAGTAAAGATAGTATTGCCTGCAACGGTTTTGGTTTTGAGGGGGTTGGGGACACTCACTGAGCGTGTGGTTGCTCATCCCACTATTCTTTCCCCTTTTCCCCAGGTTTTCTTTCTGACAGGAAGAAGTTGAGTCAGATAAGTCCAGAAGGAACCTATTGTTGCTTACAAGGCATCGTATGTGCTCATTTGAAGGGATCTTACGTGTTTAATGAAGTCATGTAATGTACTCTTAGTTTATAAAGGTCTGTAAACGATTATTCTAGTTCATGTAATGCATATGGTATAAAGGTCACTCTGCATGGCCATCTGAGCCAACCATGAAGTTAGTTAGATGTCTTCTTGGTTTAATTTAGCTATGTTTTGAGATGTAAATCTTAATACTCCGGTTTTGTTAGCCGTTGAGTTGTATCTTCTATTTCTTCTCTATTCATGAATGAATCTGGTTGGTGTACTCCGAGCGAGTGGCTCGTTGAGTTATGAACTCCGGCGTGTGGCTGTTGAGCTATGTTTTAAAAGTTTTGCGCTTCTGTTGATTTACAGGGACTTATTGTAAGGCTTTTAGCCTGGAAATGGTCAGTTTTTAGGGGGAGCTCTGTCCGTTTCGTCCCAGGAATTAAGTAAGAAGTTAGGAAAGCGTAACGCTTCTGGCCTACGGGCTGGGGGATATGACAGCCTCGCATGCTATTCACAAACTGGGCAGAGAAACGCGAAGGGGGGGTCTTGAGGCTCTTCACGGCACCCCCACCCTGACCACAACCCCACGGCAGAGAGAGAGAGAGAGAGAGAGAGAGAGAGTTGGAGCGAGAGTGAGAAGGAGCGGAGGGGGGCTCGAGGAGCCGCGACCACGCCGGCGACCGTCGCAGCCAAGGACGGCGAACCACCTCACGCGTGGCTGGGCTAGAACCGGCCGCAGACAGGGGCGAATCGACACGAGCTCGGCCGAACATCCGTCCGTTTTAGGGCATGCGAGGTGAATTCGAACCTCTTCTCCTTCTATAAATTCGATCCTCGCCCTAAATTCTTCTAAATTGTGCCTAAAATTCTCAGAAATCGCGAGTTACGTTTGTGGGCCGGGGCTAGGTCGTGAATTGCGCAAAGGACAGAGGAGACTTTGAGCAATTGCTGTTTGAACTTGCTCCAAATCCAGCTAATCTGGGTGCCCTAAGCTCGGATCGAGGTGGGTGTTCCTCGCCTCCTAAATGAGTATTAATTTTCAATCGAATTTCAGCAGTTTAATGATGCATGTTAACCTAGGCTTGCTTCAATTCGTGTATGATGCTTGTTGAATGACCTAAATTAGCTATTACGGGCAAGTTAGTTTGATTCGAATTTGTTTGAATGTGAGTAGGTCGGTTGGATTCAACTAGCTAATGCATGTACATGAGGCTAATTCGAATTTGTTACACGTGGTTAGCTTGAATTCGATTAAAATTAGCTAATGTATAAAAAGAATTAAAAATGAAGTTAGTTTAACGTGTTTAGCATCGATTCAAGTTAATTAGTTAATGTGTAAAAAAGAATTAAAAACCGAAGTTATATGAACGTATTTAGCTTCGATTCGAGCTAATGAGTCATTGTTTAAAACGGAATTAAAGTCGAAGTTAATTTAACGTATTTAGCTTTGATTCGAGTTAATGAGTCATTGTTTAAAACGGAATTAAAATCGAAGTTAATTTAACGGATTTAGCTTCGAATCGAGTTATTGAGTTATTGTTTGAAAAGGAATTAGAAACGAAGTTAGTTTGATATGTTTAGCATCGATTCAAGTTATTTAGCTAATATATGAAAATGGATCAAAAACGAAGTTAGTTTAACGTGTTTAGCTCCCATTCGAATTGAACTAGCTAATGTATTATGTGCGTAAACGAAATAAATTCGAACCCTTTTAATACATTCATGTTTAGGGAAGTTACTTCGAAATGCAACGTATATGTTTAGAATCGAATTATGTTTGATTTACTGAATAAAGTATTGTCGATTTATGAGTAAATGTGGCTATATGCACGCTTGTTGTAACGCTTCGCTGAATGATGCTGGTTGCTCAGGTAAAGGCCTAATCTTCCCACCCTTTTTACATAAGCTAATATGATAATATGTTGTAATTAATAAATCGATGAATCGAGTTGGTAGTTGGATGGTTTGAGGAAAGAATCATGAGCGTTCGAGGTCTTGTGGTACGGTGCTTGTGAGGAAGGAGTTCGGGTTGTCAAATTACCGCAATCGTGTGGATTGCGAGGCCATGTGTGGTTCATTGTGTTGAAATAATTACGAAGTGTTTAAATGTGATATGTGTATTTCCCTTTTCCTTGTATGTTTAAAATGTAACATGTGTGTGGAAGGGTGATGTTTTAGCAAATGACTTTTCATGTGTTTTAAATGAATAATAGCCATGTCTAGTAACGAGCTATGGCCTATTTTAGCTATTCAAATAGTGTTTGGAGGAATCCCTAAAACGTTTTTAACAAAAGGGAGATGGGAATTATACGTTGAATGATTTTATTATTTGAAACGGAAAATTACTAGCCGTTATGGCCGATACGCTTTAAGTGGCTAAGATAATGTGCTGCGGACAATATGATATGATGTAATGTTAACCTAGGGGATAAGTCCGGATAAACCCTAGAGGCCCTGACGAGGGCTAATGTAATGGTCCGATATGTTATATGTAGCCATCCCGGGAGTAAGAGCTTAAGCGTGAGCGTTAGGTCTCACTATGGGGTCGAGAATAGTTCTCACCCAATCAGCACCCTGTAATGATCTTATGCCAGAAGTACTTTCATACTAAGTTAAGAAAAGCAATTGGTCCTTTGCCATTTTTAAACGATTAAAAAGGAAAGGAAGTTTTTTTTTTATAGGCCCAAAAGGCTATATGGATTGATGTATGAAAAGCTTATAACGGTCATTACACGACCGAACGAAATGAAACTTCCTTTGAAGGCTAAGAAAACGTTTTCAACGAAAGAAAGAAAGTTTTCAATGAATGAGTTATGAAATGATTCTCAAGTATGGTTGAACGCGGATTCCAATCTTATGTGGCATCATTTTTATCCATAGCAAATCTGTCTGATTTAAAGTGTATGAAATGAGAAAGAAAGTTATAGCACATTAAAAATTCCATGAATGAAGGCGTCTCTTCCTAAAAGAGTGAACGTTGATATGTGAATAGCATGCGAGGGTGTCATATAGCTTAATATGATGTTTAAAGGTACTTAAATGCTTGATGTGTGTTTATGTGTGTGATCTGTATATTATATGAATGAAATACCAAGAAAAGTGTAAATATGAAAAGGGATAACCTTAAATACACATCATATGATTGAGGGTTCATGTGTAGTTTAAATGGAATGTTAGGAGGTTATGTTTGAAAGGAAAAGATCCTTATACTTAGCCTTCGATGCTTACTTACGTGCCTAACTGCTTGCTAGTAAAGAACTCCGTCGTTGAGGAACCTAGAAATATGACTGAGTGATCGAAGAGAAGTTTATGTTTAGTGATCTTCCCATTACGGTTCTATGAATATCTATTATGATAGTAAAGTATGGAAACGTGATATGTGACTAGTAAAGATAGTACTGCCTGCAACGGTTTTGGTTTTGAGGGGGGGTTGGGGGACACTCACTGAGCGTATGGTTGCTCATCCCACTATTCTTTCCCCTTTTCCCCAGGTTTTCTTTCTGACAGGAAGAAGTTGAGTCAGATAAGTCCAGAAGGAACCTATTGTTGCTTACAAGGCGTCGTATGTGCTCATTGGAAGGGATCTTACGTGTTTAATGAAGTCATGTAATGTACTCTTAGTTTATAAAGGTCTGTAAACGATTATTCTAGTTCCTGTAACGCATATGGTATAAAGGTCACTTTGCATGGCCATCTGAGCCAGCCATCAAGTTAGTTAGATGTCTTCTTGGTTTAATTTAGCTATGTTTTGGGATGTAGATCTTAATACTCCGGTTTCGTTAGCCGTTGAGTTGTATCTTCTATTTCTTCTCTATTCATGAATCAATCTGGTTGGTGTACTCCGAGCGAGTGGCTCGTTGAGTTATGAACTCCGGCGTGTGGCCGTTGAGCTATGTTTTCAAATGTTTGCGCTTCCGTTGATTTACAGGGACTTATTGTAAGGCTTTTAGCCTGGAAATGGTCAGTTTTTAGGGGGAACTCTGTCCGTTTCGTCCCAGGAATTAAGTAAGAAGTTAGGAAAGCGTAACGCTTCTGGCCTAGGGGCTGGGGGTGTTACATTGATGGTATCAGAGCAAAGGTCCTGCGACCATAGGCCGCGACCCGAGTCTTGCATTTCATATAGTCGCCTAGGAAAGTATTTAGGATGAGGTGCTATATGTCGTGCCTTTGTGTGCAAATGCGCTCCTTGTTGTAAAAGTCGGGGCGTCTAATGGGCTATGCATGGCTTTAGTGAACTTATTAATTGCATAAGTGAGCCTTATATTAGAGTGTGGACCGAATGACTCGCGTATTCGTGAATGAGCTAAGTGTTAGCTTAGCAGCGATTGCTTTATAAATGCGCCTTGATGAATTAAATCAAAGGTTTAAAGTGTACTTGGATTGAACTCCAACAGTTGAAATTGTTTGAACTCTAAGCATATTCTTTGCCCCCAAAGTACGATTTGCTCCTCGGGCCCCATAATGGAGTGAGCAGACATTTTCAAGGTTGGTAGAGAGAGTTGGAGCGAGAGTGAGAAGGAGCGGAGGGGGGGCTCGAGGAGCCGCAGCCACGCCGGCGACCATCGCAGCCAAGGACGGCGAACCACCTCACGCGTGGCTGGGCTAGAACCGGCCGTAGACAGGGGCGAATCGATACGAGCTCGGCCGAACATCCGTCCGTTTTAGGGCATGCGAGGTGAATTCGAACCTCTTCTCCTTCTATAAATTCGATCCTCATCCTAAATTCTTCTAAATTGTGCCTAAAATTCTCAGAAATCGCGAGTTAGGTTTGTGGGCCGGGGCTAGGTCGTGAATTGCGCAAAGGACAGAGGAGACTTTGAGCAATTGGTGTTTGAACTTGCTCCAAATCCAGCTAATCTGTGTGCCCTAAGCTAGGATCGAGGTGGTGTTCCTCGCCTCGTAAATTAGTATTAATTTTCAATCGAATTTCAGCAGTTTAATGATGCATGTTAACCTAGGCTTGCTTCAATTCATGTATGATGCTTGTTGAATGACCTAAATTAGCTATTACAGGCAAGTTAGTTTGATTCGAATTTGTTTGAATGTGAGTAGGTTGGTTGGATTCGACCAGCTAATGCATGTACATGAGGCTAATTCGAATGTGTTGCACGTGGTTAGCTTGAATTCGATTAAAATTAGCTAATGCATAAGAAGAATTAAAAACGAAGTTAGTTTAACATGTTTAGCATCGATTCAAGTTAATTAGTTAATGTGTGAAAAAGAATTAAAAACCGAAGTTATATGAACGTATTTAGCTTCGATTCGAGCTAATGAGTCATTGTTTAAAACGGAATTAAAATCGAAGTTAATTTAACGTATTTAGCTTCGATTCGAGTTAATGAGCCATTGTTTAAAACGGAATTAAAATCGAAGTTAATTTAACGTATTTAGCTTCGATTCGAGTTAATGAGTCATTGTTTAAAACGGAATTAAAATCGAAGTTAATTTAACGTATTTAGCTTCGAATCGAGTTATTGAGTTATTGTTTGAAAAGGAATTAGAAACGAAGTTAGTTTGATATGTTTAGCATCGATTCAAGTTATTTAGCTAATATATGAAAATGGATTAAAAACGAAGTTAGTTTAACGTGTTTAGCTCCCATTCGAATTGAACTAGCTAATGTATTATGTGTGTAAACGAAATAAATTCGAACCCTTTTAATACATTCATGCTTAGGGAAGTTACTTCGAAATGCAACGTATATGTTTAGAATCGAATTATGTTTGATTTACTGAATAAAGTATTGTCGATTTGTGAATAAATGTGGCTATATGCACGCTTGTTGTAACGCTTCGCTAAATGATGCTAGTTGCTCAGGTAAGGGCCTAATCTTCCCTCCCTTTTACGTAAGCTAATATGATAATATGTTGTGATTAATAAATCGATGAATCGAGTTGGTAGTTGGATGGTTTGAGGAAAGAATCATGAGCGTTCGAGGTCTTGTGGTACGGTGCGTGTGCGGAGGGAGTTCGCGTTGTGAAATTACCGCAATCGTGTGGATTGCGAGGCCATGTGTGGCTCATTGTGTTGAAATGATTACGAAGTGTTTAAATGTGATATGTGTATTTCCCTTTTCCTTGTATGTTTAAAATGTAACATGTGTGTGGAAGGATGATGTTTTAGCAAATGACTTTTCATGTGTTTTAAATGAATAATAGCCATATCTAGTAACGAGCTATGGCCTATTTTAGCTGTTCAAATAGTGTTTGGAGGAATCCCTAAAACATTTTTAACCAAAGGGAGATGGGAATTATACGTTGAATGATTTTATTGCTTGAAACGGAAAATTACTAGCCGTTATAGCCGATACGCTTTAAGTGGCTAAGATAATGTGCTGCGGACAATATGATACGATGTAATGTTAACCTGGGGGATAAGTCCGGATAAACCTAGAGGCCCTGACGAGGGCTATTGTAATGGTCTGATATGTTATACGTAGCCATCCCGGGAGCAAGAGCTTAAGCGTGAGCGTTAGGTCTCACTATGGGGTCGAGAATAGTTCTCACCCAATCAGCACCCTGTAATGATCTTATGCCAGAAGTACTTTCATACTAAGTTAAGAAAAGCAATTGGTCCTTTGCCATTTTTAAACGATTAAAAAGGAAAGGAAGTTTTTTTTTTTATAGGCCCAAAAGGCTATATGGATTGATGTATGAAAAGCTTATAACGGTCATTACACGACCGAACGAAATGAAACTTCCTTTGAAGGCTAAGAAAACGTTTTCAACGAAAGAAAGAAAGTTTTCAATGAATGAGTTATGAAATGATTCTCAAGTATGGTTGAACGTGGATTCCAATCTTATGTGGCATCATTCTTATCCATAGCAAATCTGTCTGATTTAAAGTGTATGAGATGAGAAAGAAAGTTATAGCACATTAAAAATTCCATGAATGAAGGCGTCTCTTCCTAAAAGAGTGAACGTTGATGTGTGAATAGCATGCGAGGGTGTCATATAGCTTAAGATGATGTTTAAAGGTATTTAAATGCTTGATGTGTGTTTATGTGTGTGATCTGTATATTATATGAATGAAATACCAAGAAAAGTGTAAATATGAAAAGGGATAACCTTAAATACACATCATATGATTGAGGGTTCATGTGTAGTTTAAATGGAATGTTAGGAGGTTATGTTTGAAAGGAAAAGATCCTTATACTTAGCCTTCGATGCTTACTTACGTGCCTAACTGCTTGCTAGTAAAGAACTCCGTCGTTGAGGAACCTAGAAATATGACTGAGTGGTCGAAGTGAAGTTTATGTTTAGTGATCCTCCCATTAAGGTTCTATGAATATCTATTATGATAGTAAAGTATGGAAACGTGATATGTGACTAGTAAAGATAGTACTGCCTGCAACGGTTTTGGTTTTGAGGGGGGTTGGGGGACACTCATTGAGCGTGTGGTTGCTCATCCCACTATTCTTTTCCCTTTTCCCCAGGTTTTTCTTTCTGACAGGAAGAAGTTGAGTCAGATAAGTCCAGAAGGAACCTATTGTTGCTTACAAGGCGTCGTATGTGCTCATTGGAAGGGATCTTACGTGTTTAATGAAGTCATGTAATGTACTCTTAGTTTATAAAGGTCTGTAAACGATTATTCTAGTTCATGTAATGCATATGGTATAAAGGTCACTCTGCATGGCCATCTGAGCCAACCATCAAGTTAGTTAGATGTCTTCTTGGTTTAATTTAGCTATATTTTGGGATGTAAATCTTAATACTCCGGTTTTGTTAACCATTGAGTTGTATCTTCTATTTCTTCTCTATTCATGAATGAATCTGGTTAGTGTACTCCGAGCGAGTGGCTCGTTGAGTTATGAACTCCGGCGTGTGGCTGTTGAGCTATGTTTTAAAAGTTTTGCGCTTCTGTTGATTTACAGGGACTTATTGTAAGGCTTTTAGCCTGGAAATGGTCAGTTTTTAGGGGGAGCTCTGTCCGTTTCGTACGAGGAATTAAGTAAGAAGTTAGGAAAGCGTAACGCTTCTGGCCTAGGGGCCGGGGGATATGACACCCTCGCATGCTATTCACAAACTGGGCAGAGAAACGCGAAGGGGGGGTGTCTTGAGGCTCTTCACGGCACCCCCACCCCGACCACAACCCCACGGCAGAGAGAGAGAGAGAGAGAGAGAGAGAGAGAGTTGGAGCGAGAGTGAGAAGGAGCGGAGGGAGGGCTCGAGGAGCCGCGACCACGCCGGCGACCGACGCAGCCAAGGACGGCGAACCACCTCACGCGTGGCTGGGCTAGAACCGGCCGCAAACAGGGGCGAATCGACACGAGCTCGGCCGAACATTCGTCCGTTTTTGGGCATGCGAGGTGAATTCGAACCTCTTCTCCTTCTATAAATTCGATCCTCGCCCTAAATTCTTCTAAATTGTGCCTAAAATTCTCAGAAATCGCGAGTTACGTTTGTGGGCCGGGGCCACGTCGTGAATTGCGCAAAGGACAGAGGAGACTTTGAGCAATTGCTGTTTGAACTTGCTCCAAATCCAGCTAATCTGGGTGCCCTAAGCTAGGATCGAGGTGGGTGTTCCTCGCCTCCTAAATTAGTATTAATTTTCAATCGAATTTCAGCAGTTTAGTGATGCATGTTAACCTAGGCTTGCTTCAATTCCTGTATGATGCTTGTTGAATGACCTAAATTAGCTATTACAGGCAAGTTAGTTTGATTCGAATTTGTTTGAATGTGAGTAGGTCGGTTGGATTCAACTAGCTAATGCATGTACATGAGGCCAATTCGAATTTGTTACACGTGGTTAGCTTGAATTCGATTAAAATTAGCTAATGTATAAAAAGAATTAAAAACGAAGTTAGTTTAACGTGTTTAGCATCGATTCAAGTTAATTAGTTAATGTGTGAAAAAGAATTAAAAACCGAAGTTATATGAACGTATTTAGCTTCGATTCGAGCTAATGAGTCATTGTTTAAAACGGAATTAAAATCAAAGTTAATTTAACGTATTTAGCTTTGATTCGAGTTAATGAGTCATTGTTTAAAACGGAATTAAAATCGAAGTTAATTTAACGTATTTAGCTTCGAATCGAGTTATTGAGTTATCGTTTGAAAAGGAATTAGAAACGAAGTTAGTTTGATATGTTTAGCATCGATTCAAGTTATTTAGCTAATATATGAAAATGGATTAAAAACGAAGTTAGTTTAACGTGTTTAGCTCCCATTCGAATTGAACTAGCTAATGTATTATGTGCGTAAACGAAATAAATTCGAACCCTTTTAATACATTCATGTTTAGGGAAGTTACTTCGAAATGCAACGTATATGTTTAGAATCGAATTATGTTTGATTTACTGAATAAAGTATTGTCGAATTATGAATAAATGTGGCTATATGCACGCTTGTTATAACGCTTCGCTGAATGATGTTGGTTGCTCAGGTAATCTTCCCTTATTTTTACATAAGCTAATAGGATAATATGTTGTGATTAATAAATCGATGAATCGAGTTGGTAGTTGGATGGTTTGAGGAAAGAATCATGAGCGTTCGAGGTCTTGTGGTACGGTGCTTGTGAGGAGGGAGTTTGGGTTGTGAAACTACCGCAATCGTGTGGATTGTGAGGCCATGTGTGGCTCATTGTGTTGAAATGATTACGAAGTGTTTAAATGTGATATGTGTATTTCCCTTTTCCTTCTATGTTTAAAATGTAACATGTGTGTGGAAGGGTGATGTTTTAGCAAATGACTTTTCATGTGTTTTAAATGAATAATAGCCATATCTAGTAACGAGCTATGGCCTATTTTAGCTATTCAAATAGTGTTTGGAGGAATCCCTAAAACGTTTTTAGGAAAAGGGAGATGGGAATTATACGTTGAATGATTTTATTGTTTGAAACGGAAAATTACTAGCCGTTATTGCCGATACGCTTTAAGTGGCTAAGATAATGTGCTGCGGACAATATGATATGATGTAATGTTAACCTAGGGGATAAGTCCGGATAAACCCTAGAGGCCCTGACGAGGGCTAATGTAATGGTCCGATATGTTATATATAGCCATCCCGGGAGTAAGAGGTTAAGCGTGAGCGTTAGGCCTCACTATGGGGTCGAGAATAGTTCTTACCCAATCAGCACCCTGTAATGATCTTATGCCAGAAGTACTTTCGTACTAAGTTAAGAAAAGCAATTGGCCCTTTGCCATTTTTAAACGATTAAAAGGAAAGGAAGTTTTTTTTTTTTTTTATGGGCCCAAAAGGCTATATGAAATGATGTATGAAAAGCTTATAAGGGTCGTTACACGACCGAACGAAATGAAACTTCCTTTGAAGACTAAGAAAACGTTTTCAACGAAAGAAAGAAAGTTTTCAATGAATGAGTTATGAAATGATCCACAAGCATGGTTGAACGTGAATTCTAATCTTATGTGGCATCATTCTTATCCATAACAAATCTGTCTGATTTAAAGTATATGAGATGAGAAAGAAAGTTATAACACGTTAAGAATTCCATGAATGAAGGTGTCATATAGCTTAATATGATGTTTAAAGGTACTTAAATGTTTGATACGTGTTTATGCGTGTGATATATAAGAAAGAAAGTTATGTTATGAAAAGAAAAGATCCTTATACTTAGCCTTCGATGCTTACTCACGTGCCTAACTGCTTGCTAGTAAAGAACTCCGCCGTTGAGGAACCTAGAAATATGATTTCGTGGTTGAAGTGAAGTTTATGTTTAGTATCCCCCCATTAAGGTTCTATGAATATCTATTATGATAGTAAAGTATGGAAACGTGATATGTGACTAGTAAAGATAGTACTGCCTGCAATGGTTTTGGCTTTGAGGGGGGCTTGGGGAACACTCACTGAGCGTGTGGTTGCTCATCCCACTATTCTTTCCCCTTTTCCCCAGGTTTTCTTTCTGACAGGAAGAAGTTGAGTCAGATAAGTCCAGAAGGAATCTATTGTTGCTTACAAGGCGTCGTATGTGCTCATTGGAAGGGATCTTACGTGTTTAATGAAGTCATGTAATGTACTCTTAGTTTATAAAGGTCTGTAAACGATTATTCTAGTTCACGTAATGCATATGGTATAAAGGTCACTCTGCATGGCCATCTGAGCCAACCATGAAGTTAGTTAGATGTCTTCTTGGTTTAATTTAGCTATGTTTTGAGATGTAAATCTTAATACTCCGGTTTTGTTAGCCGTTGAGTTGTATCTTCTATTTCTTCTCTATTCATGAATGAATCTGGTTGGTGTACTCCGAGCGAGTGGCTCGTTGAGTTATGAACTCCGGCGTGTGGCCGTTGAGCTATGTTTTAAATGTTTTGCGCTTCCGTTGATTTACAGGGACTTATTGTAAGGCTTTTAGCCTGGAAATGGTCAGTTTTTAGGGGGAGCTCTGTCCGTTTCGTCCCAGGAATTAAGTAAGAAGTTAGGAAAGCGTAACGCTTCTGGCCTACGGGCTGGGGGATATGACAGCCTCGCATGCTATTCACAAACTGGGCAGAGAAACGCGAAGGGGGGGTCTTGAGGCTCTTCACGGCACCCCCACCCTGACCACAACCCCACGGCAGAGAGAGAGAGAGAGTTGGAGCGAGAGTGAGAAGGAGCGGAGGGGGGGCTCGAGGAGCCGCGACCACGCCGGCGACCGTCGCAGCCAAGGACGACGAACCACCTCACGCGTGGCTGGGCTAGAACCGGCCGCAGACAGGGGCGAATCGACACGAGCTCGGCCGAACATCCGTCCGTTTTAGGGCATGCGAGGTGAATTCGAACCTCTTCTCCTTCTATAAATTCGATCCTCACCCTAAATTCTTCTAAATTGTGCCTAAAATTCTCAGAAATCGCGAGTTACGTTTGTGGGCCGGGGCTAGGTCGTGAATTGCGCAAAGGACAGAGGAGACTTTGAGCAATTGCTGTTTGAACTTGCTCCAAATCCAGCTAATCTGGGTGCCCTAAGCTAGGATCGAGGTGGGTGTTCCTCGCCTCCTAAATTAGTATTAATTTTCAATCGAATTTCAGCAGTTTAATGATGCATGTTAACCTAGGCTTGCTTCAATTCGTGTATGATGCTTGTTGAATGACCTAAATTAGCTATTACGGGCAAGTTAGTTTGATTCGAATTTGTTTGAATGTGAGTAGGTCGGTTGGATTCAACTAGCTAATGCATGTACATGAGGCTAATTCGAATTTGTTACACGTGGTTAGCTTGAATTCGATTAAAATTAGCTAATGTATAAAAAGAATTAAAAAGAAGTTAGTTTAACGTGTTTAGCATCGATTCAAGTTAATTAGTTAATGTGTGAAAAAGAATTAAAAACCGAAGTTATACGAGCGTGTTTAGCTTCGAATCGAGTCAATGAATTGTTGTTTAAAATGGAATTAAAATCGAAGTTAATTTAACGTATTTAGCTTTGATTCGAGTTAATGAGTCATTGTTTAAAACGGAATTAAAATCGAAGTTAATTTAACGTATTTAGCTTCGAATCGAGTTATTGAGTTATTGTTTGAAAAGGAATTAGAAACGAAGTTAGTTTGATATGTTTAGCATCGATTCAAGTTATTTAGCTAATATATGAAAAGGGATTAAAAACGAAGTTAGTTTAACGTGTTTAGCTCCCATTCGAATTGAACTAGCTAATGTATTATGTGTGTAAACGAAATAAATTCGAACCCTTTTAATACATTCATGCTTAGGGAAGTTACTTCGAAATGCAACGTATATGTTTAGAATCGAATTATGTTTGATTTACTGAATAAAGTATTGTCGATTTATGAATAAATGTGGCTATATGCACGCTTGTTGTAACGCTTCGCTGAATGATGCTGGTTGCTCAGGTAAGGCCTAATCTTCCCTCCCTTTTTACATAAGCTAATATGATAATATGTTGTGATTAATAAATCGATGAATCGAGTTGGTAGTTGGATGGTTTGAGGAAAGAATCATGAGCGTTCGAGGTCTTGTGGTACGGTGCTTGTGAGAAGGGAGTTCGGGTTGTGAAATTACCGCAATCGTGTGGATTGCGAGGCCATGTGTGGCTCATTGTGTTGAAATAATTACGAAGTGTTTAAATGTGATATGTGTATTCCCTTTTTCTTGTATGTCTAAAATGTAACATGCATGTGGAAGGGTGATGTTTTAGCAAATGACTTTTCATGTGTTTTAAATGAATAATAGCCATATCTAGTAACGAGCTATGGCCTATTTTAGCTATTCAAATAGTGTTTGGAGGAATCCCTAAAACGTTTTTAACAAAAGGGAGATGGGAATTATACGTTGAATGATTTTATTATTTGAAACGGAAAATTACTAGCCGTTATGGCCGATACGCTTTAAGTGGCTAAGATAATGTGCTGCGGACAATATGATATGATGTAATGTTAACCTAGGGGATAAGTCCGGATAAACCCTAGAGGCCCTGACGAGGGCTAATGTAATGGTCCGATATGTTATATGTAGCCATCCCGGGAGTAAGAGCTTAAGCGTGAGCGTTAGGTCTCACTATGGGGTCGAGAATAGTTCTCACCCAATCAGCACCCTGTAATGATCTTATGCCAGAAGTACTTTCGTACTAAGTTAAGAAAAGCAATTGGCCCTTTGCCATTTTTAAACGATTAAAAAGGAAAGGAAGTTTTTTTTTTATAGGCCCAAAAGGCTATATGGAATGATGTATGAAAAGCTTATAAGGGTCGTTACACGACCGAACGAAATGAAACTTCCTTTGAAGACTAAGAAAACGTTTTCAACGAAAGAAAGAAAGTTTTCAATGAATGAGTTATGAAATGATTCTCAAGTATGGTTGAACGTGGATTCTAATCTTATGTGGCATCATTCTTATCCATAGCAAATCTGTCTGATTTAAAGTGTATGAGATGAGAAAGAAAGTTATAGCATGTTAAAAATTCCATGAATGAAGGCGTCTCTTCCTAAAAGCGTGAACGTTGATATGTGAATAGCATGCGAGGGTGTCATATAGCTTAATATGATGTTTAAAGGTACTTAAATGCTTGATGTGTGTTTATGTGTGTGATCTGTATATTATATGAATGAAATACCAAGAAAAGTGTAAATATGAAAAGGGATAACCTTAAATACACATCATATGATTGAGGGTTCATGTGTAGTTTAAATGGAATGTTAGGAGGTTATGTTTGAAAGGAAAAGATCCTTATACTTAGCCTTCGATGCTTACTTACGTGCCTAACTGCTTGCTAGTAAAGAACTCCGTCGTTGAGGAACCTAGAAATATGACTGAGTGGTCGAAGTGAAGTTTATGTTTAGTGATCCTCCCATTAAGGTTCTCTGAATATCTATTATGATAGTAAAGTATGGAAACGTGATATGTGACTAGTAAAGATAGTACTGCCTGCAACGGTTTTGGTTTTGAGGGGGGGTTGGGGGACACTCACTGAGCGTATGGTTGCTCATCCCACTATTCTTTCCCCTTTTCCCCAGGTTTTCTTTCTGACAGGAAGAAGTTGAGTCAGATAAGTCCAGAAGGAACCTATTGTTGCTTACAAGGCGTCGTATGTGCTCATTTGAAGGGATCTTACGTGTTTAATGAAGTCATGTAATGTACTCTTAGTTTATAAAGGTCTGTAAACGATTATTCTAGTTCCTGTAACGCATATGGTATAAAGGTCACTCTGCATGGCCATCTGAGCCAGCCATCAAGTTAGTTAGATGTCTTCTTGGTTTAATTTAGCTATGTTTTGGGATGTAGATCTTAATACTCCGGTTTCGTTAGCCGTTGAGTTGTATCTTCTATTTCTTCTCTATTCATGAATCAATCTGGTTGGTGTACTCCGAGCGAGTGGCTCGTTGAGTTATGAACTCCGGCGTGTGGCCGTTGAGCTATGTTTTAAAAGTTTTGCGCTTCCGTTGATTTACAGGGACTTATTGTAAGGCTTTTAGCCTGGAAATGGTCAGTTTTTAGGGGGAGCTCTGTCCGTTTCGTCCCAGGAATTAAGTAAGAAGTTAGGAAAGCGTAACGCTTCTGGCCTAGGGGCTGGGGGTGTTACATTGATGGTATCAGAGCAAAGGTCCTGCGACCATAGGCCGCGACCCGAGTCTTGCATTTCATATAGTCGCCTAGGAACGTATTTAGGATGAGGTGCTATATGTCGTGCCTTTGTGTGCAAATGCGCTCCTTGTTGTGAAAGTCGGTGCGTCTAATGGGCTATGCATGGCTTTAGTGAACTTATTAATTGCATAAGTGAGCCTTATATTAGAGTGTGGACTGAATGACTCGCGTATTCGTGAATGAGCTAAGTGTTAGCTTAGCAGCGATTGCTTTATAAATGCGCCTTGATGAATTAAATCAAAGGTTTAAAGTGTACTTGGATTGAACTCCAACAGTTGAAATTGTTTGAACTCTAAGCATATTCTTTGCCCCCAAAGTACGATTTGCTCCTCGGGCCCCATAATGGAGTGAGCAGACATTTTCAAGGTTGGTAGAGAGAGTTGGAGCGAGAGTGAGAAGGAGCGGAGGGGGGGCTCGAGGAGCCGCAGCCACGCCGGCGACCATCGCAGCCAAGGACGGCGAACCACCTCACGCGTGGCTGGGCTAGAACCGGCCGTAGACAGGGGCGAATCGATACGAGCTCGGCCGAACATCCGTCCGTTTTAGGGCATGCGAGGTGAATTCGAACCTCTTCTCCTTCTATAAATTCGATCCTCACCCTAAATTCTTCTAAATTGTGCCTAAAATTCTCAGAAATCGCGAGTTAGGTTTGTGGGGCGGGGCTAGGTCGTGAATTGCGCAAAGGACAGAGGAGACTTTGAGCAATTGGTGTTTGAACTTGCTCCAAATCCAGCTAATCTGTGTGCCCTAAGCTAGGATCGAGGTGGTGTTCCTCGCCTCGTAAATTAGTATTAATTTTCAATCGAATTTCAGCAGTTTAATGATGCATGTTAACCTAGGCTTGCTTCAATTCATGTATGATGCTTGTTGAATGACCTAAATTAGCTATTACAGGCAAGTTAGTTTGATTCGAATTTGTTTGAATGTGAGTAGGTTGGTTGGATTCGACCAGCTAATGCATGTACATGAGGCTAATTCGAATGTGTTGCACGTGGTTAGCTTGAATTCGATTAAAATTAGCTAATGCATAAGAAGAATTAAAAACGAAGTTAGTTTAACATGTTTAGCATCGATTCAAGTTAATTAGTTAATGTGTGAAAAAGAATTAAAAACCGAAGTTATATGAACGTATTTAGCTTCGATTCGAGCTAATGAGTCATTGTTTAAAACGGAATTAAAATCGAAGTTAATTTAACGTATTTAGCTTCGATTCGAGTTAATGAGCCATTGTTTAAAACGGAATTAAAATCGAAGTTAATTTAACGTATTTAGCTTCGATTCGAGTTAATGAGTCATTGTTTAAAACGGAATTAAAATCGAAGTTAATTTAACGTATTTAGCTTCGAATCGAGTTATTGAGTTATTGTTTGAAAAGGAATTAGAAACGAAGTTAGTTTGATATGTTTAGCATCGATTCAAGTTATTTAGCTAATATATGAAAAGGGATTAAAAACGAAGTTAGTTTAACGTGTTTAGCTCCATTCGAATTGAACTAGCTAATGTATTATGTGTGTAAACGAAATAAATTCGAACCCTTTTAATACATTCATGCTTAGGGAAGTTACTTCGAAATGCAACGTATATGTTTAGAATCGAATTATGTTTGATTTACTGAATAAAGTATTGTCGATTTGTGAATAAATGTGGCTATATGCACGCTTGTTGTAACGCTTCGCTAAATGATGCTAGTTGCTCAGGTAAGGGCCTAATCTTCCCTCCCTTTTACGTAAGCTAATATGATAATATGTTGTGATTAATAAATCGATGAATCGAGTTGGTAGTTGGATGGTTTGGGGAAAGAATCATGAGCGTTCGAGGTCTTGTGGTACGGTGCGTGTGCGGAGGGAGTTCGCGTTGTGAAATTACCGCAATCGTGTGGATTGCGAGGCCATGTGTGGCTCATTGTGTTGAAATGATTACGAAGTGTTTAAATGTGATATGTGTATTTCCCTTTTTCTTGTATGTTTAAAATGTAACATGTGTGTGGAAGGATGATGTTTTAGCAAATGACTTTTCATGTGTTTTAAATGAATAATAGCCATATCTAGTAACGAGCTATGGCCTATTTTAGCTGTTCAAATAGTGTTTGGAGGAATCCCTAAAACATTTTTAACCAAAGGGAGATGGGAATTATACGTTGAATGATTTTATTGCTTGAAACGGAAAATTACTAGCCGTTATAGCCGATACGCTTTAAGTGGCTAAGATAATGTGCTGCGGACAATATGATACGATGTAATGTTAACCTGGGGGATAAGTCCGGATAAACCTAGAGGCCCTGACGAGGGCTATTGTAATGGTCTGATATGTTATACGTAGCCATCCCGGGAGCAAGAGCATAAGCGTGAGCGTTAGGTCTCACTATGGGGTCGAGAATAGTTCTCACCCAATCAGCACCCTGTAATGATCTTATGCCAGAAGTACTTTCATACTAAGTTAAGAAAAGCAATTGGTCCTTTGCCATTTTTAAACGATTAAAAAGGAAAGGAAGTTTTTTTTTTTATAGGCCCAAAAGGCTATATGGATTGATGTATGAAAAGCTTATAACGGTCATTACACGACCGAACGAAATGAAACTTCCTTTGAAGGCTAAGAAAACGTTTTCAACGAAAGAAAGAAAGTTTTCAATGAATGAGTTATGAAATGATTCTCAAGTATGGTTGAACGTGGATTCCAATCTTATGTGGCATCATTCTTATCCATAGCAAATCTGTCTGATTTAAAGTGTATGAGATGAGAAAGAAAGTTATAGCACGTTAAAAATTCCATGAATGAAGGCGTCTCTTCCTAAAAGAGTGAACGTTGATGTGTGAATAGCATGCGAGGGTGTCATATAGCTTAATATGATGTTTAAAGGTACTTAAATGCTTGATGTGTGTTTATGTGTGTGATCTGTATATTATATGAATGAAATACCAAGAAAAGTGTAAATATGAAAAGGGATAACCTTAAATACACATCATATGATTGAGGGTTCATGTGTAGTTTAAATGGAATGTTAGGAGGTTATGTTTGAAAGGAAAAGATTCTTATACTTAGCCTTCGATGCTTACTTACGTGCCTAACTGCTTGCTAGTAAAGAACTCCGTCGTTGAGGAACCTAGAAATATGACTGAGTGGTCGAAGTGAAGTTTATGTTTAGTGATCCTCCCATAAAGGTTCTATGAATATCTATTATGATAGTAAAGTATGGAAACGTGATATGTGACTAGTAAAGATAGTATTGCCTGCAACGGTTTTGGTTTTAAGGGGGTTGGGGGACACTCACTGAGCGTGTGGTTGCTCATCCCACTATTCTTTCCCCTTTTCCCCAGATTTTTTTCTGACAGGAAGAAGTTGAGTCAGATAAGTCCAGAAGGAACCTATTGTTGCTTACAAGGCGTCGTATGTGCTCATTGGAAGGGATCTTACGTGTTTAATGAAGTCATGTAATGTACTCTTAGTTTATAAAGGTCTGTAAACGATTATTCTAGTTCATGTAATGCATATGGTATAAAGGTCACTCTGTATGGCCATCTGAGCCAACCATCAAGTTAGTTAGATGTCTTCTTGGTTTAATTTAGCTATGTTTTGGGATGTAAATCTTAATACTCCGGTTTTGTTAACCGTTGAGTTGTATCTTCTATTTCTTCTCTATTCATGAATCAATCTGGTTGGTGTACTCCGAGCGAGTGGCTCGTTGAGTTATGAACTCCGGCGTGTGGCCGTTGAGCTATGTTTTAAAAGTTTTGCGCTTCCGTTGATTTACAGGGACTTATTGTAAGGCTTTTAGCCTGGAAATGGTCAGTTTTTAGGGGGAGCTCTGTCCGTTTCGTCCCAGGAATTAAGTAAGAAGCTAGGAAAGCGTAACGCTTCTGGCCTAGGGGCTGGGGGTGTTACATTGATGGTATCAGAGCAAAGGTCCTGCGACCATAGGCCGTGACCCGAGTCTTGCATTTCATATAGTCGCATCGGAACGTATTTATGATGAGGTGCTATATGTCGTGCCTTTGTGTGTAAATGCGCTCCTTGTTGTAAAAGTCGGTGCGTCTAATGGGCTATGCATGGTTTTAGTGAACTTATTAATTGCATAAGTGAGCCTTATATTAGAGTGTGGACTGAATGACTCGCGTATTCGTGAATGAGCTAAGTGTTAGCTTAGCAGCGATTGCTTTATAAATGCGCCTTGATGAATTAAATCAAAGGTTTAAAGTGTACTTGGATTGAACTCGAACAGTTGAAATTGTTTGAACTCTAAGCATATTCTTTGCCCTCAAAGTACGATTTGCTCCTCGGGCCCCATAATGGAGTGAGCAGACGTATTCAAGGTTGGCAGAGAGAGAGGTAGAAGCAGTTAAACTTTTTCCTTTTAAAAACCTAAGGGCCTTGCAGGTTAAAGCCTTTTGTTCAGGGAGTTAGAGCCGAGCCAAGTTTTCTTACACCGAAGGCTTAACTCTCAATTAGTGATGATGAGGTAGTTTAGATTCGCAAATACGCGCCCTTATGTTTATCAAATGTTGGTCGTAGATGCGTATGTGCTAAGATGTGTACATTGATGGAATCCTTCGTTTTGAGCTAGGAAAGGAATGATTGGAAATTAGCTGCTATGATTGATAATCTTACTAAATGGTACCTTGCTAATGTGAATTTTGAATTGCCTGAGTGAAATTAAAGGATATTTTCGTATGCATGCTTGAAAAACTATGTGCTAGCAGTAGGATGTGAATAAACATTGCGTCAAGTGTACCAACCGTTCTCCTTCTTTGCCATTGTTACCTAATCCGTGCATTACCTGCTTTCTATTATATGGATTGTTATCCGTGATTAGAGTGATGATGTTTTGGCTTGGACGAACCCTAATACACCTAGAAAGTGAAAGGGAGGAAGAACCTAGCAGACTTTGGAATTGTACATAGTAATGATCTCTACTAAGGTAAGTGAACTACAGTAAGACCCATATGATCACCTGTAAGATAGATGTACCGCGTAAGAACAGTAGCGCCACTACTCTTACCCCTTGTTATCTGATTAATGGCTAGTCTCTAGTTACTTTGGACAAGCCCAAGGCATACCTTTGGCCCTAGAATGCTAATGAGGATTGCTATCGTTTATGCCGGCCTAGGTGACTCTTGTACAACATTATTGTGAACCGTTGTGTTTTACAGCACGCCATGTTTTCATAAACGTTTGGAAGCCTATATCGTTATATGAAATGGCATGTATAGTTATTCGTGTGTTTCATAAGTGAGAGGTATAGTAAATAAACCATTTGGTACGTGTTTAAATTACTTCTGGTTGAGTGCGCCACTGAGTTGGCCAAATAATTCAAGTTATGTGAGTGTTCGCTTCATATAACCGTGCTTATCTAATGATAGCATAGCAACTATGAACATACCTTATAACATGATTACGTGACTGTGGCCTTTGCATTTGAATGCTTACCCTTGTATGTATCCTTGCATGATGTGCTAAGATATTCGTAATGGTAGCGGAATTACTCATTGTCTATATGCCTAAGTTCTATGTTTCATATATTTGATTGAGTGGCTAAAAACTCATATGCCTAGCTAAAAAAAAAAAAAAAAAAGATCTTGCGGCCATAGGGGTTTTATTCGCATTTATTGGCCTTGTATCTTCTTTGCCCAGACCATATGACATGCCAGCGTACTTGCGACCATACTTGAATGCGTGACTTAAAGGGATATGAATGGATGTGTGTAAAACAATCCCTGACAGGCTATAACTAAGTATCCTGACATAGTATGACTGAGTTAGACACATCAAGTCTTGCATGCTGAATTCTATGTGTACATGGTAGGTTTCATAGAGAACCTTGGATAGTGCTTTGCTAGCCATCATATATGCTACCAATGCTGTCTTACTATACTTTGTTGAGCATGTTTGGCCTTACCTTCAACCTAGTTGTCTTATAGCCAGACACAACACCGTTGGGCATAGTACCACTACCATTTCTCGGGTTACATCTACATACATACATACTTGCTGGTAAGAACCTATAAGAAGCGGCATTGCGTTGGTTAAACTGAAAGTCTGTTTTCCCTATGAGATTGCAAATCCCCCAAGTGGCAATGCCCTGGGAAACCACCTTACCCTGGAAGTTAAACCCTTGTGGAACGATAGTTGAGTTATGTAAGAGCAACATTAGGTATGAGGAATCCTTTGCTAAACTCGCCACAACCAAGAAACCATGTATCAACCTCCTATGAACAATTAATGCGTGGATACGTACAAGTCTATTGTTGAGCCTTGTCCCACATCCCTGTCGTCTAACTTCCCAAGTTGTTTCCTTGCATGACTAGTGGGTTGTATATTTATCCTCTTGTAATTTGCGTACCATATGTGTGTGATGGATTGATTCATGCTGCATGTGATTCTCGGCTTGAAAACATTGAGTTATCGATTTCATGTGATGTCATCATGCTAAGGTGATCCTACGTATACTACGAGTTGTTTTTATCACTCTAGAGTGTCATAGGGGTCTCAGGGTTAACCGTTATGGCCCTTGTTCTTTGCGGTTTGAAGTCATATCCTTGGGCACCAACCCATAGCGATGCATGTGCATGGAGCTCCTTATCATGATGCGAGTAGTGCGTAGGTGATTCAAGTCGTTGTCCCTTTCGAAAATGAGTTTAATATGGTTTTCCACGCCAACTCATTTGCCTCTCTTCAATGCGATTTGCCCTCGGCGCCTAAATAGAGCGAGTAGACGCTTGAAGAGATTGGCGAGGAGGAGATTGGATACCATAAGGCAATTTTCTTTTGATTTAAAAAGTAGTGATTGCAAAATGGAACCTTTTGGAAACCCACCGTGTAAATCTTACCTGCGTGCGTTCATTTTAGGAAAGACCGAATTTAGATTTAGAATTTCGGGGACGAAATTCTTTTAAGGGGGGAAGAGTGTAAGACCCCGCATTTTCGTTTTCTATTAAGCTAACTGAATTTCCTTTTTGCGTTCTAAATTCGTATTTTTAGTAACTGCATGAGTTAAATTATTATCGATGTGCTTTGGAGAACTATAATTTCATTAAAAAAGAGATTATTATTGCTATTATTGATTTCAAAGTCAATTCATGCTATTTATGCCTTTAAATTATATCGATAGTTTAATTTAGTCGTTTCATGAAAACGATTAGGTTTTCAACCTTAGAATTAGTTTGTGGTTTATTGAATTGAACCTAGACGTTATTGAGATCGAATAATCGACGAAAGGTCGTATTAGTGATTCGGGTTTAGAGTTCAGGATACGAACTAGACTAGCGGTGCTAATTACTGATCAGCTTGAGTCCAAAAAAGGGGAGAGAGAGGGGCGAAAGGGGTTGGGCACGCATGAAAACCCCCCCAAAAGAAAACCCAGACATTTTTCCTCTTCTTCCTCGTGACCTCTCTGTTCTCCTTCGCCATTCTCTCAGAACCAGCAAGCTCGACCTCTCTATGCCTCCCACGCACCTCAACTACCGAAATTCAACCCTGTCCCTCCTCACCCAGGAGCCGGCAACCACCTCTACGCAGTGGTTGAGTGAAAATCGACCACGGTTTGGCAGAATTCCGCGCGGGCAGGATCGACGCTTGAACAAAATTCACAGGCATGCATGGTGAGTTTCGAACCTCTTCTCTTCTATAAATTGGATTCTCGCCCTAATTCCATCTCAATTGTTCCTAAATTCCTCCGAAATCGCGAGTTAGGTTTTTGGGTTTGGGCTAGGTCGAGTCACGCGCGAAGAGCAGAGGAGTATCTGGGTGTTAGTGTTCGATTTTTGGCCTCAATTCAAGCTAAATCGGGTCCTCTAGCATGGAATTCGAGGTGGGTGTTCTCGCCTCCTAAGCTATTACTAATTTCGAAAATGTTTTCAGCAGATTGATGTTGCATGTCAAGTTAGGGTTTGTTAAAATGAATAAAAATGTCAAGAAGTGAGCTATACCTGCTTAAGTTCGATTCATGTAGCCAATTTATGCCTGAAATTATGATTCGAAGTGAATTATATGCATTTAGCGTTAATTCGAATGCATGTAGTTAATGAATGCCTGAGATTGTAAATGAATGCGAATTATGTGCGTTTAGCTTCAATTCGAATCGATAAACGTAAATCATGCCTGAGTTGTTAATTCGAAGTAAATTAAATGTGTTTAGCGTCGATTCGAAACAATGAATGTAATTCATGCTTGAGATGTTAATTCGAAGTTAATTTAACGTGTTTAGCATCGATTCAAGTTAATCAGTTGATGCATGAAAAGGATTAAAAACGAAGTTAGTTTAACGTGTTTAGCATCGATTCAAGTTAATGAGCTAATGTATGAAAAAGAATTAAAATCGAAGTTGCGTTAACGTGCTTAGCTTCTATTCAAGTTATTCAGCTAATGTATGAAAAAGGATTAAAAACGAAATCCTTTTAACGTGTTTAGCTTCCATTCGAATCGATTAACCCATGCGTGCAAATGTGCTAATTTCACGGTTAATGAGATGTGTTTAGCTTCGAATCGAGTGGATTAGCTAACGCATGCTAAAAGAATTAATCTCGAAGTTATATAAACATGTTTAGCTTCGATTTTAGTTAAACTAGTTAGTGCATGTAAACGAATTAAATTCGAAGCTATTGGAATATGTTTAGCTTTTTCTAGTACATTCATGCTTAGGAAAGTTACTTCGAAATACATCGTATATGTTTAGAATCAAATTATGTTTGATTTACTGAATAAAGTGTTGTCGATTTTTGGATAAATGTGGCTATATGTACGCTTATTGTAATGCACCGCTGAATGGTGCTGGTTGCTCAGGTAAGTGCCTAAACCTCACTCCCTTTTTCATAAGCTAATATGATAATATGTTGTGATTAATAAATCGATGAATCGAATTGGTAGTTGGATGGTTTGAGGAAAGAATTATGAGCGTTCGAGGTCTTGTGGTATGGTGCAAGTGAGGAGGGAGACTGGGTTATGAATTGATCGCAATCGTGTGGATTGCGAGGCCATGTGTGGCTCATTGTATTGTTGAAATAATTATGAAGTGTTTGAATGTGAAACGTGTGAATCCCTTCCCCCTTTTTACGTCTAAGATGCATTATGTGTGAAAGTGTGGTGATTTGACAAAGAACGTTACTCATGTTTCCAAACTAATAGTAGCCATGACTAATAGCAAACAATGGCCTATTTTCACTATACAAACAGTATTTGGGAGTGAACCTGCTTGGACGGGGGATTCCCTAAAACGGTTCAGAAAAGTGTGAGTTATGTGATAAATGATTTTACCAAAAGACACAACAAAAATTATTAGCCGTTATGGCCCATGCGCTTTAAAATGGCTAAGATAATGTGCTTCGGACCACATGAAAAGAATGAAAAGAATGATGTTACCCTAGGGGATAAGTCCGGATAAACCTTAGAGGCCCTGACGAGGGCTAATGTAATGGTCCGATATGTTATATACAGCCATCCCGGAAGTAAGAGCTAAAGCGTGAGCGTTAGGTCTCACTGTGGGGTCGAGAATAGTTCTCACCCAATCAGCACCCTGTAATGATCTTATGCCAGAAGTACTTTCGTACTAAGTTAAGAAAAGCAATTAGCCCTTTGCCATTTTAAACGATTAAAAAGGTAAGGAAGTTCTTTTTATGGGCCCAAAAGGCTATATGGAATAATGTGTGAAAAGCTTATAAGGGTCGTTACACGACCAAACAAAATGAAACTTCCTTTGAAGACTAAGAAAACGTTTTCAACGAAAGAAAGAAAGTTTTCAATGAATGTGTTATGAAATGATCCACAAGCATGGTTGAACGTGAATTCTAATCTTATGTGGCATCATTCTTATCCATAGCAAATCTGTCTGATTTAAAGTGTATAAGATGAGAAAGAAAGTTATAACACGTTAAGAATTCCATGAATGAAGGTGTCATATAGCTTAATATGATGTTTAAAGGTACTTAAATGCTTGATACGTGTTTATGCGTGTGATATATAAGAAAGAAAGTTATGTTATGAAGAGAAAAGATCCTTATACTCAGCCTTCGATGCTTACTCACGTGCCTAACTGCTTACTAGTAAAGAACTCCGTCGTTGAGGAACCTAGAAATATGGTTGCGTGGTCGAAGTGAAGTTTATGTTTAGTGATCCTCCCATTAAGGTTCTATGAATATCTATTATGATAGTAAAGTATGGAAACGTGATATGTGACTAGTAAAGATAGTATTGCCTGCAACGGTTTTGGTTTTGAGGGGGGTTGGGGGACACTCACTGAGCGTGTGGTTGCTCATCCCACTATTCTTTCCCCTTTTCCCCAGGTTTTCTTTCTGATAGGAAGAAGTTGAGTCAGATAAGTCCAGAAGGAACCTATTGTTGCTTACAAGGCGTCGTATGTGCTCATTGGAAGGGATCTTACGTGTTTAATGAAGTCATGTAATGTACTCCTAGTTTGTAAAGGTCTGTAAACGATTATTCTAGTTCATGTAATGCATATGGTATAAAGGTCACTCTGCATGGCCATCTGAGCCAACCATCAAGTTAGTTAGATGTCTTCTTGGTTTAATTTAGCTATGTTTTGGGATGTAAATCTTAATACTCCGGTTTTGCTAACCGTTGAATTGTATCTTCTATTTCTTCTCTATTCATGAATCAATCTGGTTGGTGTACTCCGAGCGAGTGGCTCGTTGAATTATGAACTCCGGCGTGTGGCCGTTGAGCTATGTTTTAAAAATTTTACGCTTCCGTTGATTTACAGGGACTTATTGTAAGGCTTTTAGCCTGGAAATGGTCAGTTTTTGGGGGGGATTCTGTCCGTTTCATCCCAGGAATTAAGTAAGAAGTTAGGAAAGCATAACGCTTCTGGCCTAGGAGATGGGGGTGTTACACAGATGGTATCGGAGCAAAGGTCCTGCGACCATAGGCTGCGACCCGAGTCTTGCATTTCATATAGTCGCCTAGGAACGTATTTAGGATGAGGTGCTATATGTCGTGCCTTTGTGTGCAAATGCGCTCGTTGTTGTAAAAGTCGGTGCGTCTAATGGGCAATGCGTGGCTTTAGTGAACTTATTAATTGCATAAGTGAGCCTTATATTAGAGTGTCGACTGAATGACTCGCGTATTCGTGAATGAGCTAAGTGTTAGCTTAGCAGCGATTGCTTTATAAATGCGCCTTGATGAATTAAATCAAAGGTTTAAAGTGTACTTGGATTGAACTCGAACAGTTGAAATTGTTTGAACTCTAAGCATATTGTTTGCCCCCAAAGTACGATTTGCTCCTCGGGCCCCATAATGGAGTGAGCAGACATTTTCAAGGTTGGTAGAGAGAGTTGGAGCGAGAGTGAGAAGGAGCGGAGGGGGGGCTCGGGGAGCCGCGGCCACACCGGCGAACCACCTCACGCGTGGCTGGGCTAGAACCGGCCGCAGACAGGGGCGAATCGACACGAGCTCGGCCGAACATCCGTCCGTTTTAGGGCATGCGAGGTGAATTCGAACCTCTTCTCCTTCTATAAATTCGATCCTCACCCTAAATTCTTCTAAATTGTGCCTAAAATTCTCAGAAATCGCGAGTTAGGTTTGTGGGCCGGGGCTAGGTCGTGAATTGCGCAAAGGACAGAGGAGACTTTGAGCAATTGGTGTTTGAACTTGCTCCAAATCCAGCTAATCTGTGTGCCCTAAGCTAGGATCGAGGTGGGTGTTCCTCGCCTCCTAAATTAGTATTAATTTTCAATCGAATTTCAGCAGTTTAATGATGCATGTTAACCTAGGCTTGCTTCAATTCGTATATGATGCTTGTTGAATAACCTAAATTAGCTATTACAGGCAAGTTAGTTTGATTCAAATTTGTTTGAATGTGAGTGGGTCGGTTGGATTCAACTAGATAATGCATGTACATGAGGCTAATTCGAATTTGTTACACGTGGTTAACTTGAATTCAATTAAAATTAGCTAATGTATAAAAAGAATTAAAAACGAAGTTAGTTTAACGTGTTTAGCATTGATTCAAGTTAATTAGTTAATGTGTGAAAAAGAATTAAAAACCGAAGTTATATGAACGTATTTAGCTTCGATTCGAGCTAATGAGTCATTGTTTAAAACGGAATTAAAATCGAAATTAATTTAACGTATTTAGCTTCGATTCGAGTTAATGAGTTATTGTTTAAAACGGAATTAAAATCAAAGTTAATTTAACGTATTTAGCTTCGATTCGAGTTAATGAGTTATTGTTTAAAACGGAATTAAAATCGAAATTAATTTAACGTATTTAGCTTCGATTCGAGTTAAAGAGTTATAGTTTAAAATGGAATTAAAATCGAAGTTAATTTAACGTATTTAGTTTCGATTCGAGTTAAAGAATTATAGTTTAAAACGAATTAAAATCGAAGTTAATTTAACGCATTTAGCATCGATTCAAGTTATTTAACTAATATATGAAAGGGGATTAAAAACGAAGTTAGTTTAACGTGTCTAACTCCCATTCGAACTGAACTAGCTAATGTATTATGTGTGTAAACGAAATAAATTCGAACTGTTTGTAGTGCATTCATGCTTAGGGAAGTTGAATCGAAATGCCACGTATATGTTTAGAATCGAATTATGTTTGACTTACTGAATGAAATATTGTCGAATTATGAATAAATGTGGCTATATGCACGCTTGTTGTAACGCTTCGCTGAATGATGCTGGTTGCTCAGGCAAGGGCCTAATCTTCCCTCCCTTTTACATAAGTTAATATGATAATAGGTTGTGATTAATAAATCGATGAATCGAGTTGGTAGTTGGATGGTTTGAGGAAAGAATTATGAGCGTTCGAGGTCTTGTGGTACGGTGCGAGTGAGGAGGGAGACTGGGTTGTGAATTGACCGCAATCGTGTGGATTGCGAGGCCATGTGTGGCTCATTGTGTTGAAATGATTACGAAGTGTTTAAATGTGATATGTGTATTTCCCTTTTCCTTGTATGTTTAAAACGTAACATGTGTGTGGAAGGGTGATGTTTTAGCAAATGACTTTTCATGTGTTTTAAATGAATAATAGCCATATCTAGTAACGAGCTATGGCCTATTTTAGTTATTCAAATAGTGTTTGGAGGAATCCCTAAAACGTATTTAACAAAAGGGAGATGAGAATTATACGTTGAATGATTTTATTGTTTGGAAGGGAAAATTACTAGCCGTATGGCCGATACGCTTTAAGTGGCTAAGATAATGCGCTGCGGACAATATGATATGATGTAATGTTAACCTAGGGGATAAGTCCGGATAAACCCTAGAGGCCCTGACGAGGGATAATGTAATGGTCCGATATGTTATATGTGGCCATCCCGGAAGTAAGAGCTTAAGCGTGAGCGTTAGGTCTCACTATGGGGTCGAGAATAGTTCTCACCCAATCAGCACCCTGTAATGATCTTATGCCAGAAGTACTTTTGTACTAAGTTAAGAAAAGCAATTGGCTCTTTGCCATTTTTTTTAAACGATTAAAAAGGAAAGGAAGTTCTTTTTATGAGCCCCAAAGGCTATATGCAATGATGTATGGAAAGCTTATAAGGGTCGTTATACGACCAAACGAAATGAAACTTCCTTTGAAGACTAAGAAAACGTTTTCAACGAAAGAAAGAAAGTTTTCAGTGAATGAGTTATGAAATGATCCTCAAGTATGGTTGAACGTGGATTCTAATCTTATGTGGCATTATTCTTATCCATAGCAAATCTGTCTGATTTAAAGTGTATGAGATGAGAAAGAAAGTTATAGCACATTAAAAATTCCATGAATGAAGGCGTCTCTTCCTAAAAGAGTGAACGTTGATGTGTGAATAGCATGCGAGGGTGTCATATAGCTCAATATGATGTTTAAAGGTACTTAAATGCTTGATGCGTGTTTATGTGTGTGATCTGTATCTTATATGAATGAAATACCAAGAAAAGTGTAAATATGAAAAGGGATAACCTTAAATACACATCATATGATTGAGGGTTCATGTGTAGTTTAAATAGAGTGTTAAGAAGTTATATTATGAAAAGAAAAGATCCTTATGCTTAGCCTTCGATGCTTACTCGCGTGCCTAACTGCTTGCTAGAAAAGAACTCTGTCATTAAGGAACCTAGAAATATGATTGAGGGGTCAATGTGAAGTTTATGTTTAGTGATCCTCCCGTAAAGGTTCTATGAGTATCTATTATGATAGTAAAGTATGGAAACGTGATATGTGACTAGTAAAGATAGTATTGCTTGTAACGGTTTTTCTTTTAAGGGGGGTGGGGGACAATCACTGAGCGTGTGGTTGCTCATCCCATTACTCTTTCCCTTTTTCCCCAGGTTTTCTTTCGGACGGGAAGAAGTTGAGTCAGATAAGTCCAGAAGGAACCTATCGTTGCTTACAAGGCGTCGTTATTTTCGTAACTGTATGTGTAATACTAGCTAATGCATGCAAAAGAATTAAATTTGAAGCTATTGAAATATGTCTAGCTTTCATTCGAACCGTTTTTAGTACATTCATGTTTAGGAAAGTTACTTCGAAATGCATCGTATATGTTTAGAATCAAATTATGTTTGATTTACTGAATAAAGTGTTGTCGATTTATGGATAAATGTTGCTAAATGTACGCTTGTTGTAACGCACCGCTGAATGATGCTAGTTGCTCAGGTAAGAGCCTAAACCTTACTCCCTTTTTTATAAGCTAATATGATAATATGTTGTGATTAATAAATCGATGAATCGAGTTGGTAGTTGGATGGTTTGAGGAAAGAATCATGAGCGTTCGAGGTCCTGTGGTACGGTGCTTGCGAGGAGGGAGTTCGGGTTGTGAATTGGCCGCAATCGTGTGAATTGCGAGGCCATGTGTGGCTCATTGTGTTGTTGAAATAATAATGAAGTGTTTGAACGTGAAACGTGTGAATCCCTTTCCCCCTTTATGTCTAAGATGTATTATGCGTGAAAGTGTGGTGATTTGACAAAGAACGTTTCTCGTGTTTTCAAACTAATAATAGCCATGATTAATGGCAAGCAATGGCCTATTTTCGCTATACAAACAGTATTTGGGAGTGAACCTGCTTGAACGGGGGAATCCCTAAAACGGTTTAGAAAAGTGTGAGTTATGTGATAAATGATTTTACCAAAAGACACAACAAAATTATTAGCTGTTATGGCCGATACGCTTTAAGTGGCTAAGATAATGTGCTGCGGACAATATGATATGATGTAATGTTAACCTAGGGGATAAGTTCGGATAAACCCTAGAGGCCCTGACGAGGGCTAATGTAATGGTCCGATATGTTATATGTAGCCATCCCGCAAGTAAGAGCTTAAGCGTGAGCGTTAGGTCTCACTATAGGGTCGAGAATAGTTCTCACCCAATCAGCATCCTGTAATGATCTTATGCCAGAAGTACTTTCATACTAAGTTAAGAAAAGCAATTAGCCCTTTGCCATTTTCAAACGATTAAAAAGGAAAGAAAGTTCTTTTTATGGGCCCAAAAGGCTATATGGAATGATGTATGAAAAGCTTATAATGGTCGTTACACGACCAAACGAAATGAAACTTCCTTTGAAGACTAAGAAAACGTTTTCAATGAAAGAAAGAAAGCTTTCAATGAATGAGTTATGAAATGATCCTCAAGCATGTTTGAATGTGGATTCTTAGCCTATGTGTTAAAGGAAAGCTTTCAATGGATGCATTATGAATGATTCTTAAGTATGGTTGAACGTGGATTCCAATCTTATGTGGCATCATTCTTATCCGTAGCAAATCTGTCTGATTTATAGTGTATGAGATGAGAAAGATAGTAATAGCACGTTAAAAATTCCATGAATGAAGGCGTCTCTTCCTAAAAGAATGAACGTTGATATGTGAATAGCATGCGAGGGTGTCATATAGCTTAATATGATGTTTAAAGGTACTTAAATGCTTGATATGTGGTTATGTTTGTGATGTGTATATTATATGAATGAAATGCCAAGAAATGTGTATTTATGAAAAGGGATAACCTTATATGCACATCATATGATTGAGGGTTCATGTATAGTTTAGATGGAGTGTTAGGAAGTTATGTCATGAAAAGAAAATATCCTTATACCTAGCCTTCGATGCTTGCTCACGTGCCTAACCGCTTGCTAGTAAAGAACTCTATCATTAAGGAACCTAGAAATATGATTGAGGGGTCGAAGTGAAGTTTATGTTTAGTGATCCTCCCATAAAGGTTCTATGAATATCTATTATGATAGTAAAGTATGGAAACGTGATATCTGACTAGTAAAGATAGTATTGCTTGCAACGGTTTTGGTTTTAAGGGGATTGGGGGACACTCACTGAGCGTGTGGTTGCTCATCCCATTACTCTTTCCCCTTTTCCCCAGGTTTTCTGTCTGACGGGAAGAAGTTGAGTCAGATAAGTCCAGAAGGAACCTACTGTTGCTTACAAGGCGTCATATGTGCTCATTTAAAGAGATCTTACGTGTTTAATGAATTCATGTAATGTACTTTTAGTTTATAAAGATCTGTAAAGGATTATTCTAGTTCATATAATGCATATGGTATAAAGGTCGCTCTGTATGGCTGCCTGAGCCAACCATCAAGTTAGTCAGATGTCTTCTTGGTTTAATTTAGTTATGTTTTGGGATGTAAATCTTAATACTCCGGTTTTGTTAACCGTTGAGTTGTATCTTCCATTTCTTCTCTATTCATGAATCAATCTGGTTGGTGTACTCCGAGTGAGTGGCTCGTTAAGTTATGAACTCCGGCGTGTGGCCGTTGAGCTATGTCTTAAATGTTTTGCGCTTCCGTTGATTTACAGGGACTTATTGTAAGGCTTTTATCTTGGAAATGGTCAGTTTTTAGGGGGAGCTCTACCCGTTTCGTCCCAGGAATTAAGTAAGAAGTTAGGAAAGCGTAACGCTTCTGGCCTGGGGGCTGAGGGTGTTACATTGATGGTATCAGAGCGTCCCGCCTGCCCAAAGCGGACAATACCTCGATGGCTGGTGGTCGTGGGCTGTTACAATGGTATCAGAGCCATAGACCCAACCCGATGTGCCAGCGAGGACGCTGGGCCCCTGGGAGGGGGGTGGATAAAGGTATCCCACATCGGGAGTTGAGGAGAACGAACCACGCTTTTATAAGCGTGGGGAAACCTCAGCCCATCGAGGCGCCTTGATGGCGGGCGGTCGTGGGCAGGCGGGACGCTACCACCATCCCTGCCCTCACGGTTTTGCCCTCTTAGGGCAGGCGGGACGCTACCACCATCCCTGCCCTCAAAAGGCGCCTCGATGGGTTGAGGTATCCCCACGCTTATAAGGCGTGGTTCGTTCTCCTCAACTCCCGATGTGGGATACCTTCATCCACCCCCCCTCTCAGGGGCCCAGCGTCCTCGCTGGCACATCGGGTCGGGTCCACGGCTCTGATACCACTATAACAGCCCACGACTACCCGCCATCGAGGTATTGTCCGCTTTGGGCAGGCGGGACCTACCACCATCCCTGCCCTCACGGTTTTGTCCTCTTAGGGCAGGCGGGACGCTACCACCATCCCTACCCTCAAAAGGCGCCTCGATGGGTTGAGGTTTCCCCACGCTTATAAGGCGTGGTTCGTTCTCCTCAACTTCCAACGTGGGATACCTTAATCCACCCCCCCTCTCAGGGGTCCAGAGTCCTCGCTGGCACATCGGGTCGGGTCCGTGGCTCTGATACCATTGTAACACCCCACGACCACCCGCCATCGAGGTATTGTCCGCTTTGGGCAGTCGGGACGCTACCACCATCCCTGCCCTCACGGTTTTGCCCTCTTAGGGCAGGCGGGACGCTACCACCATCCCTGCTCTCAAAAGGCGCCTCGATGGGTTGAGGTTTCCCCACGCTTATAAGGCGTGGTTCGTTCTCCTCAACTCCCGATGTGGGAACCTTCATCACCCCCCTCTCAGGGGCCCAGCGTCCTCGCTGGCACATCGGGTCGGGTCCATGGCTCTGATACCATTGTAACAGCCCACGACCACCGCCATCGAGGTATTGTCCGCTTTGGGCAGGCGGGACGCTACCACCATCCCTGCCCTCACGATTTTGTCCTCTTAGGGCAGGCGGGACGCTACCACCATCCCTGCCCTCAAAAGGCGCCTCGATGGCTTGAGGTATCCCCACGCTTATAAAGCGTGGTTCGTTCTCCTCAACTCCCGATGTGGGATACCTTCATCCACCCCCCCTCTCAGGGGCCCAGCTTCCTCGCTGGCACATCGGGTCGGGTCCATGGCTCTGATACCATTGTAACAGCTCACGACCACCCGCCATCGAGGCATTGTCCGCTTTGGGCAGGCGGGACGCAACCACCATCCCTGCCCTCACGGTTTTGTCCTCTTGGGGCAGGCGGGACGCTACCACCATCCCTGCCCTCAAAAGGCGCCTCGATGGGATGAAGGTGTCCCACATCGGGAGTTGAGGAGAACGAACCATGCCTTATAAGCGTGGGGAAATCTCAACCCATCGAGGCGCCTTTTGAGGGCAGGGATGGTGGTAGCGTCCCGCCAGCCCTAAGAGGGCAAAACTGTGAGGGCAGGGATGGTGGTAGCGTCCCGCCTGCCTAAAGCAGACAATATCTCGATGGCGGGTGGTCGTAGGCTGTTATAGTGGTATCAGAGCCGTGGACCCGACCCGATGTGCCAGCGAGGATGCTGGGCCCCTAAGAGGGGGGTGGATGAAGGTATCCCACATCGGGAGTTGAGGAGAACGAACCACGCCTTATAAGCGTGAGGAAACCTCAACCCATCTAGGCGCCTTTTGAGGACAAAACCATGAGGGCAGGGATGGTGGTAGCGTCCCGCCTGCCTAAAGCGGACAATACCTCGATGGCGGGTGGTCGTGGGCTGTTATAACAGTATCAGAGCCATGGACCCGACCCGATATGCCAGCGAGGACGCTGGGCCCCTGAGAGGGGAGGTGGATGAAGGTATCCCACATCGGGAGTTGAGGAGAACGAATCACGCCTTATAAGCATGGGGAAACCTCAACCCATCGAGGCGCCTTTTGAGGACAAAACCGTGAGGGCAGGGATGGTGGTAGCGTCCCGCCTGCCTAAAGCGGACAATGCCTCGATGGCGGGTGGTCGTGGGCTGTTACAATGGTATCAGAGCCATGGACCCGACCCGATGCGCCGGCGAGGACGCTGGGCCCCTGAGAGGGGGGGTGGATGAAGGTATCCCACATCGGGAGTTGAGGAGAACGAACCACGCCTTATAAGCGTGGGGAAACCTCAACCCATCGAGGCGCCTTTTGAGGACAAAACCGTGAGGGCAGGGATGGTGGTTGCGTCCCGCCTGCCCAAAGCGGACAATACCTCGATGGCGGGTGGTCGTGGGCTGTTATAAGTTGGATGAAGGTATCCCACATCGGGAGTTGAGGAGAACAAACCATGCCTTATAAGCTTGGAGAAACCTCAACCCATCGAGGCGCCTGTTGAGGGCAGGGATGGTGGTAGCGTCTCACCTGCCCTAAGAGGACAAAACCGTGAGGGCAGGGATGGTGGTAGCATCCCGCCTGCCCAAAGCGGACAATACCTCGATGGCGGGTGGTCGTGGGCTGTTACAGTGGTATCAGAGCCATGGACCCGACCCGATGTGCCAGCGAGGACGCTGGGCCCCTTAGAGGGGGGTGGATGAAGGTATCCCACACCGGGAGTTGAGGAGAACGAACCACGCCTTATAAGCGTGGGGAAACCTCAACCCATAGAGGCGCCTTTTGAGGGCAGGGATGGTGGTAGCGTCCCGCCTGCCTAAAGCGGACAATGCCTCGATGGCGGGTGGTCGTGGGCTGTTACAATGGTATCAGAGCCATGGACCCGACCCGATGTGCCAGCGAGGACGCTGGGCCCCTGAGAGGGGGGGTGGATGAAGGTATCCCACATCGGGAGTTGAGGAGAACGAACCACGCCTTATAAGCGTGGGGAAACCTCAACCCATCGAGGCGCCTTTTGAGGGCAGGGATGGTGGTAGCGTCCCGCCTGCCCAAAGCGGACAATACCTCGATGGCAGGTGGTCGTGGGCTGTTACAATGGTATCAGAGCATGGTCCTGCGACCATAGGCCGCAACCTGAGTCTTGTATTTCTTATAGTCACCTAGGAACACTTTGTGATTATGTGGCATATGCCTACCCTGTGTGCACGTGTGCCGTATAGTATGGCCATTTGCGACTTATGTATGGCTCGAGAAGGTCGATTGAGTAAAAGTGGCGAGTTATGCGTTAGCATAGGAGTCAAATAGCTCTCCCTACGCTTTCAAGTGACGTTGTGAGTACTTCATTGGTGCAATATGTTCCTAATGTGTTAATTGACTTAATTGATTGACTTTTATGCGATCTGGGTAAACCGATCAAATTAAACGTGAGCTGTGTGCTAGGATGTGAACCCAATTCGCTTCCCTGTTCTTGTGTGAGCTAAGTGATGATTTGAATGATAAATGTTTTCTTCGTGCGTTCTGATAAGATGATCAACAGTTCAAGCACGTCGATTTAAACTCGAACGATTGAAAACCTTTCTTTAAGCTCGTCTTTGCCCCTGAAGTACGATTTGCTCCTCGGGCCCCATAATGGAGTGAGCAGATGTACTCAAAGGTTGGTAGAGAGAGAGATAGAAGCAGTTAAACTATTTCCTTTTGTAAACCTAAGGGCCTTATAGGTTAAAGTCTTCTGATTAGTGGGTTAGAGCCGGGCCAAGTTTTTTTCTTACACCGAAGAATTAGCTTTTCGTTAGTAATGATGAGGTAGTCTAGATTCACTAATATGCGCCCTTATGTTTATTAAATGTTGCTTGTAAATGTGTATGTGCTAAGATGTGTGCGTCAATGAAATCTTTCATAATGAGCTAGGGAAGGAATGATTGAAAAATTTGTTACTATGATTGATAATCCTACTAAATGGTACCTTCCTGATGTGAATTTTGAATTGTCTGAGTGAAATTGAAGGATATTTTCGTACGCATGTGTGAAAATTTATGTGCTAGCGGTAAGATGTGAATAGACATTGCGTAAAGTGTACCTACCGTTCTCCTTCTTTGCAATTGTTACCTAAATCGTGCATTACTTGCTTCCTATTATACGGACTGTTATTCATGAATAGGGTGATGATGTTTTGGCTCGAACGAACCCTAATACACCTAGAAAGCTCAAGAGAGAATGAACCTAGCAGACTTTGGAATTGTACATCATAGATGATCCCTCCTAAGGCTAGTGACCTACACTAAGACTCCTACGATCACCTGTAAGATAGATGTACCTCGTAAGACCTCAACATGTGCCTATGAGGCCATTGACGTCAACCATACTCACACAATTCTAGCCGCTCAACACCAATATTTCCTAAATTGGATGGGGTTTAGAGCATGCCGTTGACCATAGACTGCAAAAGGAGGATTGCACGCATACCTACATGTCTAGGTGTTCTTCCTATGTGACAACATGTGGGTCCACATGCCTTAAAGATTTGTTATGATGTCATGTGCTGTGTAAGACCATAAGAATACATATAGATAGGATCGTTGTATGGAACCATCGACGTGTTTGCGATCAAATGCCAACCAAGTGAGTTTTTGTAATTGCTTGGCTTGAGTTTGATTGAACATGTGGCTGTATTAGTTAGAACGATTTGATTTGTGCAGTTAGTTTCGCACCATGACTCTTGGATCATCATTCACAACCCATCAATACTGTTCTCTTGCGTTATAGTTGGATTAGTCGAACTCGATGTATGTAATGCACGACTAAATGACGATAGAGCTGCATTTACATGAATAACATTCATAGACATATATATATATATATATATATATATATATATATATATATATATATATATATATATATATATATATATATATATATATATATATATATATATATCTCATGTTTAAGAAAGTAGTATGGTAGAATACTCGGGATCATGTCATAATACACAATTTTCAAGAATCCTGTGGATGATTGGCTTAGTAAATGCGTATCTTGGTATTTGCTTGACTTAAGTTGGCTTGGCATGTGGCTTGATTAGCCAATGGCGTAAGTTTTATAAATAAGGGCATGACATGACCTCTGACACGTTATCTGCATTCCCCGATTTCTATGATTCCATATTATAGCTAACTGCACACACACATATCTAGAGCATGTTGAGACGACCTTAGAAGCCTGCACTCATATATTCTTGCAACAAATCAAGTATTAAAGCTATTGGATAAGCATAACCCTTCATTTGTATGGATTTATGACTCAAGAGACAATCAGTTCCAAGTAGAGATCTTGGAGAAAGTCTCCCCACCATCAAAACTATCGACTTACATTATGCTTTAGCATTTCCATCTCAAAGTTATTCTTATCGACATGATACGCTCGTTTATATTGATTCGTGATTTTTGATTTCAGTGCTACTTAATTACGACCTTGGCATGTCCTGTCTAAGTTACGATGAATGTAAGACTCATAAGTTAGCTGGAATTGATATAAGAATATAGGAATGTCAATCATATATGTTTTCATTTTGTAAATTGCTTGCTAAATGTATATTAGTCGGTTGCATATTACCTCCAATTCGTAGACTTGAGAATGCTGAAATGCTGATGCAATGCGATACTATTGTGCTCGAGTAATGCTATGTGGTGTTACGTGACTTTCTTATTATTCCCAATGTATTGTAGAAGTTTCCATGATGATCATCATGATTCCAAAAGTGACTGAATTCATGTTTTAGAATGAGACTACCATATATGACCTTGCGATCTCATCTTCCCGATTGCTACACCTTTAGATGCTCACTTGTAGGTGCATATGCGTAGAGTTGTTGCCTGCCATGCAAACTGAGTCTAGATTATCAAAAATCTATGTTTCATTTTCAAAACAAACTCGATATGGTTATCCACGCCAACTCATTTGCCCCTCTTCGATGCGATTTGTCCTCGGCACCTAAATAGAGTGAGTAGATGCTTGAAGAGGATTGGCGAGGAGGAGACTGGATACCATAAGTCATTTTCTTTCGATTTAAAAGAAGTAGAGTCTGCAAAATAAAACCTTTTGAAAACCTACCGCGTAGATCTTAGTTATGTACGTGCATTCTAGCGAAGACAGAACTTGGATTTAGAATTTCGAGGACTAAATTCTTTTAAGGGGGGAAGAGTGTAAGGCCCCGCATTTTCGTTTTCCGTTAAGCTAACTAAATCTCCTTTTCACGTTCTAAATTCGTATTTTTAGTAACTGTATGAATTAAATGATTATCGATGTGCTTTTGGGAGTTATAATTTTTTTAAAAAGGGGATTATTATTATTGCTATTATTGATTTAAAATCAGTTCGTGCTATCTGCGCCTTCAAATCTTATCGATAGTTTGATTTAGTCGTTATTCGATTTATTTAGTCGCTTCCTGAATGCGAGTAGGTTGTTAACCGTAAAATTAGTTTCAAGGCTTATTAAAACCGAACCTTGATATATTTGGGAACGAATAGTCGATAGAAGGGCGTATTAGTGATTCGGGTTTAGAGTTTGGGATACGAACTAAACTAGCGGTGCTTGTTGTTAATCGGCTTGTAATAAAAAGAACAAAAAGGGAGGGGTATTTTTGTAATTAGGAGCGAGGCTTTTTCTTGCTCCCCCTTCACGCGACCCCCCCGAACACTCTCTCTCTCTCTCTCACTGCTCTGCGTTTTCTCCTCCTCTCCAGCCACAATGAACGCCAGCCACCTCCTCCCTCCTCACACCCACGCGTCGCCGGCGAGCCCCACAGTGGTCCCTGGGTGTAGCCAACGCCTCGCCGGCCTTCCCCAACCCCTCTACTCTCCTCTTCTTGCCGTGAACAGAGCCGAGCTGTAGCACTTCGGGTGGCCTCGAAGCACCGCCCATGGGCTGGATTTCGGCCAACCTCACCATAATCGACCTCCCGCATAAACTGAGTGGTTGAATTCAACCTAAATCAGCCACAAACGTCACCAAATTCTAGAGCTGGGGTTCGATTCGAGCAAGGCAGCAGGCTAGGGTTTGGGGTTCATCAATTGGCGTGCGTTTGGGACTAAATGGATCGAGGATTGAGATTTTCCGGCCCTCAAAGTCAAGCCAAACCCTTAGAACGGGTCCTCTAGCATGAAATCGAGGTGGGTGTTCCTCGCCTCCTAAAGTAATATTAATTTTCAAACGAATTTCAGCTGATTGATGTTGCATGTCAAGTTAGGGTTTGTTAAATTCGTTAGAAATGTCGAGAAATGAGCTATTCATGTTTAGGTTCGATTCATTTGGTTGATTTATGCCTGATATTGTAAATCGATGCGAATTATGTGCGTTTAGCTTCGATTCGAACCCATGAATGTAAATCATGCTTGAATTGTTAATTCGAAGTAATTTAAACGTGTTTAGCATCGATTCGAGCCCATGAGTGTAAATCATGCTTGAATTGTTAATTCGAAGTAATTTAAACGTGTTTAGCATCGATTCGAACCCATGAATGTAAATCATGGTTGACTTGTTAATTCGAAGTAATTTAAACGTGTTTAGCATCGATTCGAACCCATGAATGTAAATCATGCTTGAATTGTTAATTCGAAGTAATTTAAACGTGTTTAGCATCGATTCAAATCCATGAATGTAAATCATGCTTGAGATATTAACACGAAGTAATTTAAACGTGTTTAGCATCGATTCAAGTTAATGAGTTAATGTATGAAAAAGAATTAATATCGAAGTTATATTAACATGCTTAGCTTCTATTCAAGTTATTTAGCTAATATGTGAAAAATGATTAAAATCGAAGTTAGTTTGATATGTTTAGTATCGATTCAAGTTATTTAGCTAATATATGAAAAGGGATTAAAAACGAAGTTAGTTTAACGTGTTTAACTCCCGTTCGAATTGAACTAGCTAATGTATTATGTGTGTAAACAAAATAAATTCGAACTCTTTTTAGTACATTCGTGCTTAGGGAAGTTGATTCGAAATGCAACGTATATGTGTAGAATCGAATTATGCTTGATTTACTGAATAAAGTGTTGTCGAATTATGAATAAATGTGGCTATATGCACGCTTGTTGTAACGCTTCGCTGAATGATGCTGGTTGCTCAGGTAAGGGCCTAATCTTCCCTCCCTTTTACATAAGCTAATATGATAATATGTTATGATTAATAAATCGATGAATCGAGTTGGTAGTTGGATGGTTTGAGGAAAGAATTATGAGCGTTCGAGGTCTTGCGGTACGGTGCAAGTGAGGAGGGAGACTGGGTTGTGAATTGACCACAATCGTGTGGATTGCGAGGCCATGTGTGGCTCATTGTGTTGAAATGATTACAAAGTGTTTAAATGTGATATGTGTATTCCCTTTTCCTTGTATGTTTAAAATGTAACATGTGTGTGGAAGGGTGATGTTTTAGCAAATGACTCTTCATGTGTTTTAAATGAATAATAGCCATGTCTAGTAACGAGCTATGGCCTATTTTAGCTATTCACATAGTGTTTGGGAGGAATCCCTAAAATGTTTTTAACAAAAGGGAGATGGGAATTATACGTTGAATGATTTTATTGTTTGAAACGGAAATTACTAGCCGTTATGGCCGATACGCTTTAAGTGGCTGAGATAATGTGCTGCGGACAATTTGATATGATGTAAATAATGTTAACCTAGGGGATAAGTCCGGATAAACCCTAGAGGCCCTGACGAGGGCTAATATAATGGTCCGATATGTTATATGTAGCCATCCCGGGAGTAAGAGCTTAAGCGTAAGCGTTAGGTCTCACTATGGGGTCGAGAATAGTTCTCACCCAATCAGCACCCTGTAATGATCTTATGACAGAAGTACTTTCGTACTAAGTTAAGAAAAGCAATTGGCCCTTTGCCATTTTTAAACGATTAAAAAGGAAGGGAAGTTATTTTTATGGGCCCAATAGGCTATATGGAATGATGTATGAAAAGCTTATAAGGGTCGTTACACGACCAAACGAAATGAAACTTCGTTTAAAGACTAAGAAAACGTTTTCAACGAAAGAAAGAAAGCTTTCAATGAATTGAGTTATGAAATGATCCTCAAGTATGTTTGAATGTGGATTCTTAGCCCATGTATGAAAAGAAAGCTTTCAATGGATGCTTTATGAATGATTCTTAAGCATGGTTGAACGTGGATTCTAATCTTATGTGGTATCATTCTTATCCATAGCAAACCTGTCTGATTTAAAGTGTATGAGATGAGATAGAAAGTTACAGCACGTTAAAAATTCTATGAATGAAGGCGTCTCTTCCTAAAAGAATGAACCTTGATATGTGAATATTATACGAGGGTGTCATATAGCTTAATATGATGTTTAAAGGCACTTAAATGCTTGATATGTGTTTATGTGTGTGATATGTATATTATATGAATGAAATGCCAAGAAAAGTGTAATTATGAAAAGGGATAACCTTATATACACATCATATAATTGAGGGCTCATGTGTAAGTTTAAATGGAGTGTTAGGAAGTTATGTTATGAAAAGAAAAGATTCTTATACTTAGCCTTCGATGCTTACTCGCGTGCTTAACTGCTTACTAGAAAAGAACTCCGTCGTTGAGGAACCTAGAAATATGATTAAGTGGTATGTTTAGTGATCCTCCCATAAAGGTTCTATGAATGTCTATTATGATAGTAAAGTATGGAAACGTGATATGTGACTAGTAAAGATAGTATTGCTTGTAACGATTTTGGTTTTAAGTGGGTTGGGGGACACTCACTGAGCGTGTGGTTGCTCATCCCATTACTCTTTCCCCTTTTCCCCAGGTTTTCTGTCTGACGGGAAGAAGTTGAGTCAGATAAGTCCAGAATGAACCTATTGTTGCTTACAAGGCGTCATATGTGCTCATTTAAAGGGATCTTATGTGTTTAATGAAGTCATGTAATGTACTCTTAGTTAATAAAGGTCTGTAAATGATTATTCTAGTTCATGTAATGCATATGGCATAAAGGTCGCTCTGTATGGCTGCTTGAGCCAACCATCAAGTTAGTTAGATGTCTTCTTGGTTTAATTTAGTTATGTTTTGGGATGTAAATTTTAATACTCCGCTTTTGTTAACCATTGAGTTGTATCTTCCGTTTCTTCTATATCCATGAATCAATCTGGTTGGTGTACTCCGAGCGAGTGGCTCGTTGAGTTATGAACTTCGGCGTGTGGCTGTTGAGCTATGTTTTATATGTTTACGCTTCCGTTAATGTAACAGCCCACGACCACCCGCCATCGAGGTATTGTCTGCTTTGGGCAGGCGGGACGCTACCACCATCCCTGCCCTCACGGTTTTGTCCTCTTAGGGCAGGCGGGACGCTACCACCATCCCTGCCCTCAAAAGACGCCTCGATGGGTTTAGGTTTCCCCACCCTTATAAGGCGTGGTTCGTTCTCCTCAACTGTCAATGTGGGATACCTTCATCCACCCCCCTCTCGGGGGCCCAGCGTCCTCGCTGGCACACCGACACGGGTCCATGGCTCTAATACCATCGTAACAGCCCACGACCACCCGCCATCGAGGTATTATCCGCTTTGGGCAGGCGGGACGCTCCCACCATCCCTGCCCTCACGGTTTTGCCCTCTTAGGGCAGGCGGGACGCCACCACCATCCCTGCCCTCAAAAGGCGCCTCGATGGGTTGAGGTTTCCCCACGCTTATAAGGCGTGGTTCGTTCTCCTCAACTCCCGATGTGGGATACCTTCATCCACCCCCCTCTCAGGGGCCCAGCGTCCTCGCTGGCACATCGGGTCGGGTCCATGGCTCTGATACCACTGTAACAGCCCACGACCACCCGCCATCGAGGTATTGTCCGCTTTGGGCAGGCGGGACGCTACCACCATCTCTGCCTTCACGGTTCTGCCCTCTTAGGGCAGGCGGGACGCTACCACCATCCCTACCCTCAAAAGACGCCTCGATGGGTTGAGGTTTCCCCACGCTTATAAGGCGTGGTTCGTTCTCCTTAACTGTCGATGTGGGATACCTTCATCCCCCCCCTCTCAGGGGTCCAGCGTCCTCGCTGGCACATCGGGTCGGGTCCGCGGCTCTGATACCATCAATGTAACACCCCCAGCCCCTAGGCCAAAAGCGTTACACTTTCCTAACTTCTTACTCAATTCCTGGGACGAAACGGACAGAGCTCCCCCTAAAAACTGACCATTTCCAAGCTAAAAGCTTTACAATAAGTCCCTGTAAATCAACGGAAGCGCAAAACTTTTAAAACATAGCTCAACGGCCACACGCCGGAGTTCATAACTCAACGAGCCACTCGCTCGGAGTACACCAACCAGATTGATTCCTGAATAGAGAAGAAATAGAAGATACAACTCAACGGTTAACAAAGCCGGAGTATTAAGATTTACATCCCAAAACATAGCTAAATTAAACCAAGAAGACATCTAACTAACTTGATGGTTGGCTCAGGCGGCCATACAGAGCGACCTTTATACCATATGCATTACATGAACTAGAATAATCGTTTACAGACCTTTATAAACTAAGAGCACATTACATGACTTCATTAAACACGTAAGATCCCTTCCAATGAGCACATACGACGCCTTGTAAGCAATAATAGGTTCCTTCTGGACTTATCTGACTCAACTTCTTCCTGTCAGAAAGAAAACCTGGGGAAAGGGGAAAAAATAGTGGGATGAGCAACCACACGCTCAGTGAGTGTCCCCCAACCCCCCCTCAAAACCAAAACCGTTGCAGGCAGTACTATCTTTACTAGTCACATATCACGTTTCCATACTTCACTATCATAATAGATATTTATAGAACCTTAATGGGAGGATCACTAAACATAAACTTCACTTCGACCACTCAGTCATATTTCTAGGTTCCTCAACGACGGAGTTCTTTACTAGCGAGCAGTTAGGCACGTAAGTAAGCATCGAAGGTTAAGTATAAGGATCTTTTCCTTTCAAACATAACCTCCTAACATTCCATTTAAACTACACATGAACCCTCAATCATATGATGTGTATTTAAGGTTATCCCTTTTCATATTTACACTTTTCTTGGTATTTCATTCATATAATATACAAATCACACACATAAACACACATCAAGCATTTAAGTACCTTTAAACATCATATTAAACTATATGACGCCCTCGCATGCTATTCACACATCAACGTTCACTCTTTTAGGAAGAGACGCCTTCATTCATGGAATTTTTAACGTGCTATAACTTTCTTTCTCATCTCATACACTTTAAATCAGACAGTTTTGCTATGGATAAGAATGATGCCACATAAGATTAGAATCCACGTTCAACCATACTTGAGAACCATTTCATAACTCATTCATTGAAAACTTTCTTTCTTTCGTTGAAAACGTTTTCTTAGTCTTCAAAGGAAGTTTCATTTCGTTCGGTCGTGTAACGACCCTTATAAGCTTTTCATACATCATTCCATATAGCCTTTTGGGTCCACAAAAAAAAAAAACTTCCTTTCCTTTTTAATCGTTTAAAAATGGCAAAGGGCCAATTGCTTTTCTTAACTTAGCACGAAAGTACTTCTGGCATAAGATCATTACAGGGTGCTGATTGGGTGAGAACTATTCTCGACTCCATAGTGAGACCTAACGCTCACGCTTAAGCTCTTACTCCCGGGATGGCTACATATAACATATCGGACCATTACATTAGCCCTCGTCAGGGCCTCTAGGATTTATCCGGACTTATCCCCTAGGTTAACAATACATCATATCATATTGTCCGCAGCACATTATCTTAGCCACTTAAAGCGTATCGGCCATAACGGCTAGTAATCTTCCGTTTCAAATAATAAAATCATTCAACGTATAATTCCCATCTCCCTTTTGTTAAAAACGTTTTAGGGATTCCTCCAAATACTATTTGAATAGCTAAAATAGGCCATAGCTCATTACTAGATATGGCTATTATTCATTTAAAACACATGAAAAGTCATTTGCTAAAACATCACCCTTCCACACACATGTTACATTTTAAACATACAAGGAAAAGGGAAATACACATATCGCATTTAAACACTTCGTAATCATTTCAACACAATGAGCCACATATGGCCTCGCAATCCACACGATTGCGGTAATTTCACAACCAGAACTCCCTCCTCACATGCACCGTACCACAAGACCTCGAACGCTCATGATTCTTTCCTCAAACCATCCAACTAACAACTCGATTCATCGATTTATTAATCACAACATATTATCATATTAGCTTATGTAAAAAGGGAGGGAAGATTAGGCCCTTACCTAAGCAACCAGCATCATTCAGCGAAGCGTTACAACAAGCGTGCATATAGCCACATTTATTCATAAATCGACAATACTTTATTCAGTAAATCAAACATAATTCGATTCTAAACATATACGTTGCATTTCGAAGTAACTTCCCTAAGCATGAATGTATTAAAAGGGTTCGAATTTATTTCGTTTACACACATAATACATTAGCTAGTTCAATTCGAATGGGAGCTAAACACGTTAAACTGACATCGTTTTTAATCCATTTTCATATATTAGCTAAATAACTTGAATCGATGCTAAACATATCAAACTAACTTCGTTTCTAATTCCTTTTCAAACGATAACTCGATAACTCGATTCGAAGCTAAATACGTTAAATTAACTTCGATTTTAATTCTGTTTTAAACAATGACTCATCAACTCGAATCGAAGCTAAATACGTTAAATTAACTTTGATTTTAATTCCGTTTTAAACAATGAATCATTAGCTCGAATCGAAGCTAAATACGTTCATATAACTTCGGTTTTTAATTCTTTTTCACACATTAACTAATTAACTTGAATCGATGCTAAACACGTTAAACTACCTTCGTTTTTAATTCTTTTTATACATTAGCTAATTTTAATCGAATTCAAGCTAACCACGTGTAACAAGTTCGAATTAGCCTCATGTACATGCATTAGCTAGTTGAATCCAACCGACCTACTCACATTCAAACAAATTCGAATCAAACTAACTTGCCTGTAATAGCTAATTTAGGTCTTTCAACAAGCATCATACACGAATTGAAGCAAGCCTAGGTTAACATGCATCATTAAACTGCTGAAATTCGATTGAAAATTAATACTAATTTAGGAGGCGAGGAACACCCACCTCGATCTTAGCTTAGGGCACACAGACTAGCTGGATTTGGAGCAAGTTCAAACACCAATTTCTCAAAGTCTCCTCTGTCCTTTGCGCAATTCACGACCTAGCCCCGGCCCACAAACCTAACTCGCGATTTCTAAGAATTTTAGGCACAATTTAGAAGAATTTAGGGTGAGGATCGAATTTATAGAAGGAGAAGAGGTTCGAATTCACCTCGCATGCCCTAAAACGGACGGATGTTCGGCCGAGCTCGTGTCGATTCGCCCCTGTCTGCGGCCGGTTCTAGCCCAGCCATGCGTGAGGTGGTTCGCCGTCCTTGGCTGCGACGGTCGCCGGCGTGGTCGCGGCTCCTCGAGCCCCCCCTCCGCTCCTTCTCACTCTCGCTCCAACTCTCTCTCTCTCTCTCTCTCTCTCTGTCGCGGGGTCACGAGGGTTGGCTGGCGCCTGACCTGCCGGTGCGCCGCCGTCGACCTCGGCCCCGACTCGCCGTTCGGTGGCCCTCCTCTCTGTCTTTCTCTCTCTCTGCCGTGGGGTTGTGGTCGGGGTGGGGGTGCCGTGAAGAGCCTCAAGACCCCCCCTTCGCGTTCCTCTGCCCGTGAAAGAAGGGGCTTCGGCCCCTTATGTTCTTTTTTTTTTCTTTTTTTTTTTTTGTTGATTCGGTTAATAACTCAATCAACTAAAACCGCTAGTCCAATCTCAAATGTCTTGTTCTAAACTCAAAACGATGCATAGCCCTTCATCAATTATTCGAATCCAAGTACATCGAAGTTCGATTTAATAAGTCTCGAAACTAATTCTAAGGTTGAAAACCTAATCATTTTCAGGAAACGACTAAATAAATCGAATAACAACTAAATTAAACTATCGATATAATTTAAAGGCATAAATGGCACGAATGTACTTTGAAATCAATAATAGCAATAATAATCTCATCTTTAATGAAATTATGGTTCTCAAAGGCACATCGATAATAATTTAACTCATACAGTAACTGAAAATACGAATTTAGAACGTAAAAAGGAAATTTAGTTAGCTTAACGGAAAACGAAAATGCGGGGTCTTACACTCTTCCCCCCTTAAAAGAATTTCGTCCTCAAAATTCTAAATCTAAGTTCGGCCTTAATATTTAAAGGCATGTAAAAGAAAAACGACATGGCTAATGGCACACATAAAACGACATATACCAAGAAAAGTGTAAGTATGAAAAGAGATAACCTTAAATACACATCATATAATTGAGGGTTCATGTGTAGTTTAAATGGCATTGTAACAGCCCACGATCACCCGCCATCGAGGTATTGTCCGCTTTGGGTAGGCGGGACGCTACCACCATCCCTGCCCTCACAATTTTGTCCTCTTAGCGCAGGCGGGACGCTACCACCATCCCTGCCCTCAAAAGGACAAAACCGTGAGGGCAGGGATGGTGGTAGCGTTCCGCCTGCCCAAAGCGGACAATACCTCGATGGCGGGTGGTCGTGGGCTGTTACAATGGTATCAGAGCCAGGTTAACATGCATCATTAAATTGCTGAAATTCGATTGAAAATTAATACTAATTTAGGAGGCGAGGAACACCCACCTCGATCCTAGCTTAGGGCACACAGATTAGCTGGATTTGGAGCAAGTTCAAACACCAATTACTCAAAGTCTCCTCTGTCCTTTGCGCAATTCACGTCCTAGCCCGGCCCACAAACCTAACTCGCGATTTCTCGCATGCCCTAAAACGGACGTATGTTCGGCCGAGCTCGTGTCGATTCGCCCCTGTCTGCGGCCGGTTCTAGCCCAGCCACGCGTGAGGTGGTTCGCTGTCTTTGGCTGCGACGGTCGCCAGCATGGTCGCGGCCAAGGACGGCGAACCACCTCACGCGTGGCTGGGCTAGAACCGGCCGTAGACAGGGGCGAATCGACACGAGCTCGGCCGAACATCCATCCGTTTTAGGGCATGCGAGAAATCACGAGTTAGGTTTGTGGGCCGGGGCTTGGTCGTGAATTGCCCAAAGGACAGAGGAGACTTTGAGCAATTGGTGTTTGAACTTGCTCCAAATCCAGCTAATCTGCGTGCCCTAAGCTAGGATCGAGGTGGGTGTTCCTCGCCTCTTAAATTAGTATTAATTTTCAATCGAATTTCAGCAGTTTAATGATGCATGTTAACCTAGCTCTGATACCATTGTAACAGCCCACGACCACCCGCCATCGAGGTATTGTCCGCTTTGGGCTGGCGGGACGCTACCACCATCCCTGCCCTCAAGGTTTTGTCCTTTTGAGGGCAGGGATGGTGGTAGCGTCCCGCCTGCCCTAAGAGGACAAAACCGTGAGGGCAGGGATGGTGGTAGCATCTCGCCTGCCCAAAGCGGACAATACCTCGATGGCGGGTGGTCGTGGGCTGTTACAATGGGTCAGGGTGGGGGTGCTGTGAAGAGCCTCAAGACCCCCCCTTCGCGTTTCTCTGCCCAGTGAAAGAAGGGGCTTCGGCCCCTTATGTTCTCTTTTTTTTTTTTGGTTGATTCGGTTAATAACTCAATCAACTAAAACCGCTAGTCCAATCTCAAATGGCTTGTTCTAAACTCAAAACGATGCATAACCCTTCATCAATTATTCGAATCCAAATACGTCGAAGTTCGATTTAATAAATCTCGAAACTAATTCTAAGGTTGAAAACCTAATCGTTTTCAGGAAACGACTAAATAAATCGAACAACAACTAAATTAAACTATCGATATAATTTAAAGGCATAAATGGCACGAATTGACTTTGAAATCAATAATAGCAATAATAATCTCGTCTTTAATGAAATTATGGTTCTCAAAGGCACATCGATAATAATTTAACTCATACAGTTACTGAAAATACGAATTTAGAACGTAAAAAGGAAATTTAGTTAGCTTAACGGAAAACGAAAATGCGGGGTCTTACACTCTTCCCACCTTAAAAGAATTTCGTCCTCGAAATTCTAAATCTAAGTTCAGTCTTCCCTAGAATGCACGTACATAACTAAGATCCACGCGGTGGGTTTTCAAAAGGTTTCATTTTGCAAGCACTACTTTTTAAATCAAAAGAAAATTGTCTTATGGTATCCAGTCTCCTCCTCGCCAATCTCTTCAAGCGTCTACTCGCTCTTTTTAGGCGCCGAGGGAAAATCGCATTGAAGGAGGCAAATGAGTTGGCGTGGGAAACCATATTAAACTCATTTTCGAAAGGGACAAGGACTTGAATCACCTACGCACTATTCGCATCATGACAAGGAGCTCTATGCACATGCATCGCTATGGGTTGGTGTCCAAGGATATGACTTCAGGCCGCAAAGAGCAAGGGTCATAACGGTTAACCCTGAGACCCCATGACACTCTAGAGTGATAAGAGCAACTCAAAGCATTACGTTGGATGACCTTAGCATAATGACATCACATGAAATCGATAACTTAATGTTTTCAAGCCAAGAATCACGTGCAGCATGAATCAGTCCATCACACACATGGTACACAACTTATAAGAGGATAAATATACAACCCATTAATCATGCAAGGAAACAACTTGGGCAGTTAGACGACAGGGATGTGGGACAAGACTCAGCAATAGACTTGTACGTATCCACGCATTAATTGTTCATGGGAGGTTGATGCATGGTTTCTTGGTTGTGGCGGGTTTAGCAAAGGATTCCTCATACCTAATGTTGCTCTTACATAACTCAACTATCGTTCCACAAGGGTTTAACTACCAGGGTAAGGTGGTTTCCCAGGGCATTGCCACCATCCCTGCCCCTAGGTCTGATACCATCAATGTAACACCCTCAGCCCCTAGGCCAGAAGCGTTACGCTTTCCTAACTTCTTACTTAATTCCTGGGACGAAACGGACAGAGCTCCCCCGAAAAACTGACCATTTCCAGGCTAAAAGCCTTACAATAAGTCCCTGTAAATCAACGGAAGCGCAAAACTTTTAAAACATAGCTCAACGGCTACACGCTGGAGTTCATAACTTAACGAGCCACTCGCTCGAAGTACACCAACCAGATTGATTCATGAATAGCGAAGAAATGGAAGATACAATTCAACGGTTAACAAAACCGGAGTATTAAGATATACATCCCAAAAAATAGCTAAATTAAACCAAGAAGACATCTAACTAACTTGATGGTTGGCTCAGACGGCCATGCAGAGCGACCTTTATACCATATGCATTACATGAACTAGAATAATCGTTTACAGACCTTTATAAACTAAGAGTACATTACATGACTACATTAAACACATAAGATCCCTTCCAATGAGCACATACGACGCCTTGTAAGCAACAATAGGTTCCTTCTGGGCTTATCTGACTCAACTTCTCCCCGTCAGAAAGAAAACCTGGGGAAAAGGGGAAAGAGTAATGGGATGAGCAACCACACGGTCAGTGAGTGTCCCCCAACCCCCTTAAAAGAAAAACTGTTACAAGCAATACTATCTTTACTAGTCGCATATCACGTTTCCATACTTTACTATCATAATAGATACTCATAGAACCTTTATGGGAGGATCACTAAACATAAACTTCACTTTAACCCCTCAATCATATTTCTAGGTTCCTTAATGATAGAGTTATTTTCTAGCAAGCAGTTAGGCACGCGAGTAAGCATCGAAGGCTAAGCATAAGGATTTTTTCTTTTCATAATATAACTTCCTAACACTCCATTTAAACTACACATGAACCCTCAATCATATGATGTGTATATAAGGTTATCCCTTTTCATAAATACACATTTCTTGGCATTTCATTCATATAATATACACATCACACACATAAACACATATCAAGCATTTAAGTATCTTTAAACATCATATTAAGCTGTATGACACCCTCGCATGCTATTCACATATCAACGTTCATTCTTTTAGGAAGAGACGCCTTCATTCATGGAATTTTTAATATGCTATAACTTTCTCATCTCATACACTTTAAATCAAACAGATTTGCTATGGATAAGAATGATGCCACATAAGATTAGAATCCACGTTCAACCATACTTAAGAATCATTCATAATGCATCCATTGAAAGCTTTCCTTTAATACATAGGCTAAGAATCCACATTCAATCATGCTTGAGGATCATTTCATAACTCATTCATTGAAAGCTTTCTTTCTTTCGTTGAAAACGTTTTCTTAGTCTTCAAAGGAAGTTTCATTTCGTTTGGTCGTGTAACGACCCTTATAAGCTTTTCATACATCATTCCATATAGCCTTTTGGGCCCATAAAAAGAACTTCCTTTCCTTTTTAATCGTTTAAAAATGGCAAAGGGCCAATTGCTTTTCTTAACTTAGTACGAAAGTACTTCTGGCATAAGATCATTACAGGGTGCTGATTGGGTGAGAACTATTCTCGACCCCATAGTGAGACCTAACGCTCACGCTTAAGCTCTTACTCCCGGGATGGCTACATATAACAAATCGGACCATTACATTAGCCCTCGTCAGGGCCTCTAGGGTTTATCCGAACTTATCCCCTAGGTTAACATTACATCATATCATATTGTCCGCAGCACATTATCTTAGCCACTTAAAGCTTATCGGCCATAACAGCTAGTAATTTTGTTGTGTCTTTTGGTAAAATCATTTACCACATAACTCACACTTTTCTAAATCGTTTTAGGGATTCCACCGTTCCAGCAGGTTCACTCCCAAATACCGTTTGTATAGCGAAAATAGGCCATTGCTTGCTATTAATCATGGCTATTATTAGTTTGAAAACACGAAAAACGTTCTTTGTCAAATCACCACACTTTCACGCATAATGCATCTTAGACATAAAAGGGGAAAGGGATTCACACGCTTCACATTCAAACACTTCATAATTATTTCAACAACACAATGAGCCACACATGGCCTCGCAATCCACACGATTGCGGTCAATTCACAACCCGAACTCCCTCCTCACAAGCACCGTACCATAGGACCTCGAACGCTCATGATTCTTTCCTCAAACCATCCAACTACCAACTCGATTCATCGATTTATTAATCACAACATGTTATCATATTAGCTTATAAAAAAGGGAGTAAGGTTTAGGCTCTTACCTGAGCAACCAGCATCATTCAGCGGTGCGTTACAACAAGCGTACATTTAGCCACATTTATCCATAAATCGACAGCACCTTATTCAGTAAATCAAACATAATTTGATTCTAAACATATACGATGCATTTCGAAGTAACTTTCCTAAACATGAATGTACTAAAAAGGGTTCGAATGAAAGCTAAACATATTTCAATAGCTTCGAATTTAATTCTTTTACATGCATTAGCTAGTTTAACTCGAATCGAAGCTAAATACGTTAAACTAACTTCGTTTTCAATTCTTTTTCATATATTAGCTAAATAACTTGAATCGAAGCCAAGCACGTTAACATAACTTCGATATTAATTCTTTTTCATACATTAACTCATTAACTTGAATCGATGCTAAACACGTTAAACTAACTTCGAATTAAAATCTCAAGCATGATTTACATTCATGGATTCGAATCGATGCTAAACATGTCTAAATTACTTCGAATTAACAATTCAAACATGATTTACACTCATGGGTTCGAATCGATGCTAAACACATTTAAATTTCTTCGAATTAACAATTCAAGCATGATTTACACTCATGGGTTCGAATTGATGCTAAACACGTTTAAATTACTTCGAATTAATATCTCAGGCATAAATCAACCAAATGAATCGAACCTAAACATGAATAGCTCATTTCTTGACATTTCTAACGAATTTCACAAACCCTAACTTGACATGCAACATCAATCGGCTGAAATTCGTTTTGAAAATTAATATTAGTTTAGGAGGCGAGGAACACCCACCTGAATTCGCCTAATAGTGAAGTCAAGCAACGAGAATTGAAGGCCCTAACCACCGAACCGAACCCTAGCCCGAGCTCGTGACTCCCGGCCCTTTGGCTCACGGTTTCGCGTCCCTTGCTTCCCCTGAGGCTTGGTTTGGGTCCCAATTTATAGAGGAGGCTGGGATGGGGGGGGGGTTGCCGGTTTTGACAAGTGTTGGCCGGTTTTTGGGTGGCTGGGACGCGTAGGGTGAGGCTCGTGCGAAGTGGCGACATTTGGTGGTGGAATGGGGCGGTGGGGACGCGCGGTGTGGAGCTCCGCTTCACCGGTGACGCATGCCGACCGGTGACGCGTGCCCATCGGCGACGTCGCCAGGTGTCTGGCCGGTGAGGGGGAGGGAGAGAGAGAGAGGGAGGCGATTAGAGAGAGAGGGAGAGCAGAGAGTGAGAAGGAGAGGGGGGTCGGGGTCTCCGGCTTCTCAGTCCCGGCTTGTCCCCCCTTCCCTTTTTGCGTGTGTGTAAGACCCTCTCATTCACATCGGCTTGAGGAGAACGAACCACGCCTTATAGGCGTGGGGAAACCTCAATCCATCGAGGCGCCTTTTGAGGGCAGGGATGGTGGTAGCGTCTCGCCTACCCTAAGAGGACAAAACTGTGAGGGCAGGGATGGTGGTAGCGTCCCGCCTGCCCAAAGCGGATAATACCTCGATGGCGGGTGGTCGTGGGCTGTTACAATGGTATCAGGGCCATGGACCCGACCAGATGTGCCAGCGAGGATCTTGGGCCCCTGAGAGGGGGGGTGGATGAAGGTATCCCACATCGGGAGTTGAGGAGAACGAACCACGCCTTATAAGCGTGGGGAAACCTCAACCTATCGAGGCGCCTTTTGAAGGCAGGGATGGTGGTAGCGTCCCGCCTGCCCAAAGTGGACAATACCTCGATGGCGGGTGGTCGTGGGCTGTTACAATGGTATCAGAGCCATGGACCCGACCCGATGTGCCAGCGAGGATGCTGGGCCCTTGAGAGGGGGGATGGATGAAGGTATCCCACATCGGGAGTTGAGGAGAACGAACCATGCCTTATAAGCGTGGGGAAACCTCAACCCATCGAGGCGCCTTTTGAGGGCAGGGATGGTGGCAGCGTCCCGCCTTCCCTAAGAGGACAAAACCGTGAGGGCAGGGATGGTGGTAACGTCCCGCCTGCCCAAAGCGGACAATACCTCGATGGCGGGTGGTCGTGGGATGTTACAATTATGAAGGTATCCCACATCGGGAGTTGAGGAGAACGAACCACGCCTTATAAGCGTGGGGAAACCTCAACCCATTGAGGCGCCTTTTGAGGGCAGGGATGGTGGTAGCGTCCCGCCTGCCCTAAGAGGGAAAAACCGTGAGGGCAGGGATGGTGGTAGCGTCCCGCCTGCCCAAAGCGGATAATACCTCGATGGCGGGTGGTCGTGGGCTGTTACAATGGTATCAGAGCCATGGACCCGACCCGATGTGCCAGCGAGGACGCTGGGCCCCTGAGAGGGGGGTGGATGAAGGTATCCCACATCGGGAGTTGAGGAGAACGAACCACGCCTTATAAGCGTGGGGAAACCTCAACCCATTGAGCCGCCTTTTGAGGGCAGGGATGGTGGTAGCGTCCCGCCTACCCTAAGAGGGCAAAACCGTGAGGGCAGGGATGGTGGTAGCGTCCCGCCTGCCCAAAGCGGACAATACCTCGATGGCGGGTGGTCGTGGGCTGTTACACTACCTCCAATTATTTGGCACTTGCAATTTCGTGTTATGGCTGATGATGTTTAGTTTTATTTGCAACCTTGATGGTATTCGTTTCATTGTGAAGGATTATGGATCATGTTTGGTCCCTAGATTATGCTCATAACTAAGTTTAGGATTAGATTACTTCAATGTGGTTGAGTTTGGTTTTGCTATATTTAGATACTATTAGAGTTTGTAAATAATTAGGGAGTGTTCAGAATTTGATTTGTTTTATTTGTTTACTGTTTAATTACTTTAGAATGATGCTAGATTAGTTTATTTTTGTACTCAGTGACCTTAATCTCATCCTCGTCCCTGACGAGATGACCCTCAAGTACTACGGCGATAGTCGTATACTTATAGCATTTAGTTTACACTAAAATTATCGTGCCAGTTTTTGGTGCTGTTGCCGGGGACGACATCATAAGATTAGGTTGCATTTTCTTTTTCGTAGATACTTTATTATTAGGTTGCATATATCTTGCTTTATTTTATTGTTAGTTATGACTTGATTGAGTGCATTTCTTAAAATATTCAAAAATCCAAAAAAAAATTAGAAAGGCTGAAAATTTAAAAAAATTAGAAAAAATCTTGAAAACCCCTAAAAATTGAAAAATTGAAAAGCTTCAAAAATAGAATGGCAAGGTTCTATTTCCCTCAGTTTAAGCATGAGATCTTTTAGCGATACTTGAGTAGATTGAATGAATTTCGCGCTCAATGTGTTGATTATTGTTTTGAGAAATGGAAAATTTACAGGTGATCTTTGAGGGTCTTAATGATGAATATAGGGATCATGTTGAGACTATGTACCCCGGGGGTTTAGATTGTTTATTTGCTAAAACTCAAGATGAGGTTTGGGATTTCTTTAAAAAACTAGCTGGTGATACTTGCAAGTTTGAACAAGCTAGAAATAATTTTGGTTACCCAACTCATGGTGAGTCTATTTTTCCTATTAGTCCTTGCCCAAAGGATCCCTTTATAGGTTCACATGACCCATCTCACCCTTATTTGCCTTCAGTTTTGTGAAATTATTGTGAGTCTTCTGATCATGCTGATTGTCATTGCCCTTATCGTGCTTATGTGGATGCTACATGTGCCAGTGTTGAAAGGACGATTAATGAATTAACTGATCAGATGTTAGAGATAATGAAAAAAAAGAATTGTTGAATATTATCAATGTTTGAATCAAAGTAGAGAGACTTGTAGTGAGCCTGACTCTAGTTTAGGATCTCCCGAACCTGCAGTTAGTCTTGATGATGATTTTGATCCCTCTTATCAATATAGGCCCCACTTAAATGAAAACATGCCTTTGCGTAATCTAGAATAAGAGAGTGACGTCCCTACGTCTCTATCACCAGACCTTGCATCGCTCACTAGCTCTCCCAAGGATGACACTGAAGATGTCCTAGGTTATGCTGACCCACCCACCCCTTTTACTTACTCTCATGAATTTGAGGTGGGTGATGACCTTGAGATCCTTGATAGGTTATATATAAGCACCGTAACTAAAGTTAAGCCTCATGATTTAGATGATTTGGAAGATATTTCACAGGAGTTATGCAATGAGGTAACTGAACCAACTATTTTGGACTTTAATGATGATATTCTTTCTATAGAATATGAATCTTTTTTATGTGGGTTTGATGTCAATATAAGTTTAGATGTGGATCTTTGTGCCGAATATGAATCATTTCCTTTTGATCCTGTCCAAGCTGACCTCCTTTTTTAATATTGTAAGTCTGAAATTATCGAGTCTAATAATGTTGTCACTAAGAATTTTGATTTAAACCAAACTCTCGTGCTTTTTGATATTACAAGACTTGTGAACTTTGCACCCACTATTTTGCCTAGACTGCTCGTTCATGTTGATATAATTTATAGGCCAATGACCTCGACACTGGCCTGTTTGGAGTATGTTCATTTCCTTTCTAATTGGGCTCAACTATTTGATAAGTTGAAGTGGGCCCTTACTGGTGCTTTATTGGCTAGGTGGATGTACTTTTTCTGGCTCCAATTGACTGCTCTTCACTGTTTCTATGTGCTTGAGAGTTGGGCTTCTTTGTTTGATGAGCTGCTATGTGCTTTAATGAGTTTTGATTTTAGTAGCACTTTTTAGCTTAATATGGAGTGGCTGGTGCTCTATAGACCTCTAACTAAGCGGATTTCTAGAGGTATAGCATAGGTGTACTTTTGCACTTGACCTGGTATGATCGCTTTAACTTTTCTCTCTTATTCTTTTCGTACTTAGTTGTGGATATTTATGATTGCTTTCTTTCTTTTTGTACTTTGTTGTGGGTATTTAGGACTGTGATTGTATAGGTGATCGATCCTGTGGAGCAATTTGGGATTTGTTGAGTTGTGTTGGCTATGATCACCGTTGGTTATGTTATGATTTTGTGAATGTTTATTAGTAGTTGTGGATATCTAGGATTGTTCTTGTGTATGTTTTTGTCCCTTTGTTTGGTTTCCTTGATTTTGGGTTTTGTTTCCTTGGTTTTGTGTTTTTTTTTTAATTTAGTTTGGCAAGTTTTGGTTTTTCTTTGGTTTAGTTTTTGTTTAATAGTTTCTTCTTGTTCCCTTTTTGGTGTTTTAGTGACTTTCTTTTGGTCTTACATTTTGTTTTTCTTTTCTTTTATCTTTTGTCTCGTTTTAGGTTTCTTTTGGTATAGTTTGGGATTTAGTAGGTCCTTGGTATTGATTTTGTATTTATTTTAGTGAATATGTGTGTTTTGGTGTAGTTTTGATTTGTTTTGTTTTGTTTGGGTTTTGGTTGTAGTTTAGTTCGGTTTTGCTTTCTTGGTTGATTGTGATTTTGGTGATTTTGATTTGATTTCTTGTTTCATGTTTGTTTTGGCTTTCTTTTATGATTTTGATTATGATTTTTGTGATTTCTAGTTAGGTTTTGGTTTGTTTTGGTGATTTTTGTGATTTTTATTATTTTTGGCAAGTTTTGGTTCTATTTTAGAAGAAGATACTGGTGCTTGTTTTTGGTTTTGGTTTTGATTTTCATTGTATCGTAGTTTGTATATATTTGTGGTTTCGTGTGGTTTTACCGTTGTATAGCTGATGTAATTACTTTTTGGCACCTTAATTCCCAGAATGAGGACATTATGAAGTTTTGATGTGGGGGTGAGGTGCCCATTTGTATATATTTTTCGAAAATTTTGAAAAATAAGAAATTGTTGTTTTTCTGTTGGGATTTGTGTGCTTTCTTAGGTAGTTGTGATCCCATATGCTAGGTTATTGAGTTATATGTAAATAGAGTTTGCATGATGAAACGTCTAGTTGAGGATGTAGATCTGATTTCTCATAATAACCTCATCTCGTATCTGTGATTTTATGCTACCTTGGTCACTTTATTGTCAATTCTTAGGGTCTTACTGTTAAGTTGGCATGTGAACTTTTTGTTTATCGAAATTGCCTTCTGTGCTCTTGAAAAATGCGAAAAAAAAGTCTAAAAAAGATAGAATAAAAACCGCGCACCAATGTTCATAGCCACTATCTTTATTTCGTATCTTTAATTGGCTTGAATATGTGCTATTTTATTTGATTTCACATCTGTTTGGGTAATGAAATAAGTGCTTTGCACATTCCAATAACACCCCTTTTTAGGGAAGGCACGGATATTGTAAGTTAAGCGGGTTTAGCATGTGTGCGTTATTTTTCTTATAAAGAAAAAAAAGAAAAAAGGAAAAAATGGAGTAAAGAAGGCAATTATGCAAGGAAACGGGAATCGTGTAAATGTTAGCAATATGATTCATAAGAGTTGGCATACATTAGCTCATGCACCAAGGTCTACATACCATTGCATATAGAGTGTGGGCTGAAAAATGAGAGTCGGGATGCTTCTTTTGACTTGAATATCTTCTGATTGTACGTTCTATTCGTATATACTTTTATGACTTGGTTGCTACGGTGCTGCAATTGCTTGGGTTGTGTACATAATTTTCCAATTACTTGTATATCTGTTTCTATGTTTGGGAAAACCAAAGAGATTTTCTTTCATTTTTGAAATAATTTTTGTGGGTATTTAACTTGAAAACCCTCACGAGACATCACTCGTCCACTTGGGAAATCGGGGGGTTTAAAGGGCTTGTTGCATATGCTAAATGCAACCGTGATTCCTAGATAGTGAATTAGGATTATGTTTTTCTTATTTTCCATTTCTTTTTATGTAGTTTAGTTGTTTTACTCGAGGATGAGCAAAATCTTGGTGTGGGGGTATTTATTCGTGCTTAAAATATGCTATTTTTATGATATCTTTATATTCGATTTATGCTTGAAATAATTGTTCTATTTAGATTTTTATTTGATTTGATTTTATTTTGTAGGTACTGAATAATTTGAAAAAAATACGGAAAAAAGATGAAAAAATGCCGAAAATGAAGCATTGGGCCAAATTGACTCAAACCCGACCCAAATTCCTTAGCCAGTTTTCTTTTATAACCCAAAAAAAGGGAAAACCACAATTAAAAAAACCCCAAACCCCACGCGCACAACACATGACTCACTTCCCCCCTTATCTTTCTCTTTCTCTCTCCTTTGAAGCTTAAGAGATCCCGACCACCCCCCTTTCCTCGTTCTTCTTCAACCATCATCGGATCCCCATCTGACCTCTTTCTCTTTCTCCCTCTCTCGAACTCCTTTCTCTCTCTTCACACCTCCAGCACCGAATGCACAGCATAGCACACCAGTTTGCATCATCTACAACATCCACGCGTTTCCAGATTGACGACTGAGATTGAGTCGGGCTGAGTATATATTAAAGGTTATGGTGTCTGAGGTAGAATTAATTTAGGAGCTAGGTTTTAGTTTTCAGTTTTTAGGTTTTAATTTATGGGTTTTTGTTTAATTTGGAATTTTAGCAATCTAAGATTTGTTCTGTTTCAAGTTTTTGATTCGAATTTGTAACAGCCATTTCAGGCTGAATTTATGGTTTATTTTCGTGTTCAATTTTAGTGATTTGTGGATCGATTTCAATCATTTGTTTTGATTTTGAGTTGTTAAATTCGATGTCTAGCTTGCATTTTGCATATTCGAAGCTTAGTAGTTGATTTGGAGTAGTTAATCGTGCTTTCTGGCTTAGAATTGCAAAGAATTTGGCATGACTGGTTCTGGGTTCTCGGCTGAGCAATGCTCATCGCCATTCATGGAGCTCGGCTCCATCTCCTTCCCAAAATTTGGGTTTGTTCTCTATTATTCTTTTCTCGTGATGCTTTTACTTTATGATGCTGGAACAACTAAAATCTCCCTTTCCCGGTTCTCTGGCTGTTTGGTTTTGAATCTAGGTTTTAATTGGTTCTGTTGCTGCTTTGTTTCATTTAAAGCTTTAGATTGATTCTACATTTTTTGTTCTCAATTTATACTTTCATTTGATGCATTTAACCCATTCTCTAAACTTGCTGCCCTCCTCATTTAAACTGGCTTTCATTTGTTTTATTCGAATTTGGGATGATCTAACTTGCTGCGTCCAATTGTTTGACACTTGCAATTTTGTGTTATGGCTGATGATGTTTAGTTTTATTTGCAACCTTGATGGTATTCGTTTCATTGTGAAGGACTATGGATCATGTTTGGTCCTTAGATTATGCTGGTCACTACACTTAGGATTAGAGTACTTCAATATGGCCGAGTTTGGTTTTGCTATATTTAGATACTATTAAAGTTTGTGAATAATTAAGGATTATTTAGAATTTGATTTGTTTTATTTGTTTACTACTTAATTAGTTTAGAATAATGCTAGATTAGTTTACATTCGTACTCAGTGACCTTGATCTCATCCTCATCCCTAAGGAAACGACCCTCAAGTACTATGATGATAATTGTATACTTGGGGCATTTAGTTTACACTCAAAATCATCGTATAATATGCTTTGGTACAGCAAAAGCAAGATGAATATATTAAGCAATGAGCCTCTAAGGTTGATGTTCTTACTACACATAATAAGATGTCAGTAGCTCAAATTGTTCAACAAGCTACATCTTCATCGACATCCCCGGGAAAACTTTCTAGTAAGCCTGAGGGAAATCCCCAAGTGCAATGTGACTGTGCTACCTTAAAAGGGGGGTAGAGGAGTCTACGAGAATGGAGCTTGAGGAAGGTGGAGTGGCGTCTAGAGTTGAAAGTGAGATGAAAAATGTTGAGTTTGAGATCCTACCCTTTGGAGGGTCGTGTAATGTGGTGATACCTAAAGAGTTTCCCCTTAAACTTAAAGACCTAGGTAGCTTTTTTATTCCTTGTATAGTTGGTTGATGAGGATCGATAAGGCTTTATATGATCTTTGTGTAAGTGTTAGTCTTATACCCTATCCCGTTTTCCAGCAACTTGGTTTAGGAGAGTTGCAACCAACACCTATTTCACTTCAATTTGCGGATGGTTCCATGAAGTGTCCTTTGGGTATTTTAAAGGATGTTCCTTTGAAGGTAGGTGATTTAATATGCTAGATGACTTTATCATCTTAGATATGGCCGTATATGTGTATGCCCAGATTATTATTCTAGGGAGACCCTTCTTGACCACTTCGGGGTGTAAAGTTGATGCAAAGGGATCATGTTTGACATTTGATGTGGGGGAGAGTCATATTAAATTTGTCTTATTTGAAAACTATTGTATCCTCTCTCCTTCATCTGGTTTAATAGAAGATATAGATCTTCATGAGATTAGCACATTGGATAATTGGTGGCATGTTGACCCTTTCGTGTTTGAATGTGTTACATCTAAAAGTCTCGGCATAGATTATGCTAGGGTGAAGTTTAATGTGCCTGTGCCACCTAGTGTACTTGAAGACGAGACTTATGCTACTAATGAGGTGTCTATGAGTGATTATTGCAGGTTTGCTCAAGTAGTGTAGGCCATGCCTCAAATTGATGATATCGAGGTGACTTTGGCCTAGGAGTCGAACTTAGAAATGACCCGTCTGATGGAGCCTACTACAAATTCATTCTGTGCACGGATCACGTTAAATAGAGTCACTTGATAATAAGGAAGGACCTTTATGCTGAGCTCTTGAGATGGTACCTTCTATTGCATTATTTTGATTTCGAGGTCCGCAGTAAAGGAAAATTGGGAGATGTGGGGGACCCTATTAACAAGCCTGTTGTCCGTTACCTTTCTAATCCCGAGCCCTCTTAGAAGAGACAGTTGAGCTCCTGACCCTAGAAGACCGCTTCTTCGGAGGCAGCCTAGATTTTTTTTTTTTTTTTTTGTTTACTAACTTTTTATTTTCTTTCACAGTGTATAGTGTGTTATTTTTGTTTTAAAAAAAGGAAAGAAAAAGAAAAAAAAAGAAAAACGAAGAGAAAAGCAAGAAAAAGAAAAAAAGTGAGCAAAAATAGAGTGAGCAAAGAGGCAGTAAGAAGAGTGAAAAATCATTCCCAAAAAATCACAATGAAATAATAAAAGAGGTTTAGCCACTATTCTTGAGGTCTCCACGGACCCCTCGTGGTGTCCAATATAGTCCGTGGAGGAGCTACTTGGAAAGCTGAAGAAAACTCAGAGACAGGGCTCACCATGGACACTCCGTGGTGAGGCTCTCCATTCGCCGCGGTCCAGGGTTTTTCAAGCCTTTGACCTGAGCATCCCTTTAATTTTTTCTATCTCTCGACCATTCTCTCTCTAAACTCTCTCTTTCTCTCTCTAAAACCTCCATAACCTCCAACTGCTGAAATCTTCAATTTGTCATCATTTTTCCTCAAATTTCTTTCCTTTCTTCTTATATTCTTCCTTTTTTCATTAAATCTCCTGGAAATTTCTCTTTTCTTGCCCTCTTTCTCTCACACTCTGCCCATCTTCATACCCCAAATTTCAACAACTCCACTTCAACCTCAATTTTTCTAAATTCTCTCTTTTTCTTTCTTATCACTTCCTATTTCACTTTTGTTTTCATAAATTTTGCATTTTTAGTTATTTTGTCCTTAGTTAGAGTTTTCAAGCTTTCACCCATCCATTCACCATTTCAATGGCACCCAAGAAAAAGGAAAGAACTAACCAAGAGGTGCGGACATCTAGTCAAGCACCTCAAAGAGCACCTTGGACTTTCTGAACCTCAACAAATGCACAAAACCGAGGTAATATCCTTAACCCACTTGGTTTAACGCATCGCAAGCATATTGCTAGATACAATTATTTGAGTAGTAAGTTAGTTTTTGCTTCTCATTATTATGAGGAGGATTTATTGACTAGGCTGGGTTTATTGGATGATATCCATTGGTTGTTTGCTAGGGAGGTATAGGGAAATTTTTAGAGACTAGAAACCACACTTATCGTGACCTCACCCTTGAATTTTTAAGCACATCGCATGTGGAGGTCACGAGTGGGCCTGTTGTGAAGAAGGATACATTTCCTTCTATCTAAATAGGAGTTTTTATGAACTACACTTAAGTGCCTTTAATAGCATATTCAGTTTTGCAACAAGTATGGACTTGCCTTGTCGATATGTCCCTAAAGAATTTAACCCGAATACATTTTGGCATGAAATTGCTGGAGATCATTGGTATGATACGAGCAACTCTAAAGGCACTATCATTAGAAACCCTTGCATTTGAGTAGCCCAAATATTGCTTACTTGTGGCTGTTTTATGAGGGAGGATAGTTTAAATGTGCCCCATCTGTCTGAATTGTATTTCTTGCATAGGATGCTCCAAGGTGACCGACTTGACCCTGGTTCATCCTTTGGTTAATCCATTGTATAGTGCAGCCACTAGTTCTGCACAGAGGATTGTGATTGGAAGCCTTATTACCTACATTACTAGGTCTGTAGGGATAGAACCAAACCCTGATGATAGAGTTCCCAGTTCCGAGCTGTTAAAGTTTACTAGTTTTGAATAAACAAAATTTCGTAAGATAAAGGTTGGGCTTATATGTTGGATTTATTGTGGGAACCATCTCATGCCTCTCCCTAATGTTGAATGAGCCACTCTCTTGAACTGGGCCAATCTATACTTTTTACCGGGCGACGAAGAGTTAGCACAACCCATACCACGTCCTCCCCCGCCTCCCCTAAGGGCCTCTAGTTCATCCCAACTGTCCTGCTCCTCTAATTATGCTAGTTTGCATGCTACGCTTCTGTCCATTCAAGAGGAGCAAGCGTCCCTCCGAGCTTACATTCAAACTAAATATACCGAACTCCGTGACTTTCTCCAAGAGCAGCATGGTGAGCTCCGTGGGATGATTACCTCCCAAAATTAATACTTTCAAAACTTTAGGGACTACTTAGAGACTTGGCAAGACTGACATATTTCTCATCCCCACCCTCGTTCTTCTCCCACGTCTTCTCCTTTTTTAGTTCTTCTTTTTCTTCCCCATTGATTTTTATGTCCTTGCATTGAGGATAATGCTTTGTCCAAGCATAGGGGAGTTATGTGTGAATCTGTGTATGTGATATGGATGTGTGAGTAGTTTGCCTTTTTAGTTGATCATTTTGTTCATTCTATTATTAGGTTTCTTTTCTCAGGTTTAGCTTTATTTTCATATTTTCAACAATTTTAGTTGCATTTTATTGTGTTAAAGCCAAAAAAAAAGAAAAAGAAAACAAAAGAAAAAAACAAAAGAGGGAAAAAGCAATAAAATCTTTTGATGATGAGTCATAGAATAAATTGCTTTCTTTGGCTTTCTTTGGCTTATTTTGAGCCTTTTTGTTATGCTTATTTGTGAATGAATATTTAATTTAAATTTTTGTAATGTGCTTCATGTTTTATCCATCATGTTGGCTGCGATTTGATTACTTAATAAATCTTTGCCTGAATATTTGCCACGTATGATCTTATGAGCTAATTGAACTTTGGTAGTTGTCCCGTGAGACTTTAAGCCTTATCTAGTCTAATTTATCATTTTAGTCACATATTCTTTTTCATATGTGGCTCTTCCTTGATTTCAAATTTCTAGAACTTGCTTTGACTCTTGTTCATGATCACATTTAGTATGTATGTTTAGGCGATATGATTGAGGCATTCTTGAATTTATATAGCCACCCTTTTATGATTTATCCCTTGCTAGCCTCATTAGGCCTTGACCTTTTTTTTTTCCGCCTTAATGCAAACCTATAATATTGAACCTTGGACGAATACTTATTCTATCCTTTTTAGCCAAGACTATAGAGTTTCATTAGTGATCGGGAGTAGTTGGTGGATAATGATGTTGTTGTTGAGTGTGGTTTGTTTGAATGCAACGAGGGATTTGCGCAATATTTCCCTTGGAGTCATTTGGGTTGAATTTTATAAATTGTTAGAAAAAGTGTTGAAAAGTGCATAATTTATTTCTTTTGCCAAAATCCTTCTCTTATTAAAAAAACGAAAAACGAAAAACAAAGAAGTAAAATCAAAAGAAAATCAAAATAAAGAAGAAAGAAGAAAAAATTGTTGAAAGAGAAAAAGAAAGGGAAGCAAAAATAATGCAAGGATTTAGTATAAATTTTATTTTTCAATAGTTTTTCACATACTTGACCAACTTAGGGTTATTTTGTTTATTTGAGGCATATTAGTGTTGGGTGTGAGGAGGATTTTCGTGAAAAGTTAGGTGAACGTGATTCATACTCTTAGTCTTTGGCTTTGACCTCCACAAATCCCAACATATTTGTTCCCCTCTCATCTTTACCCATAGCCCTGTCACAACCCTATCAAAGTCATCATGATTATCTAGCATGTGTTACATTTTTGTGGTAGCGAATTTGGCAGTCTTATTAAGCATATAGTAGATTTGATCCTTTGGAATGCGACTTGAGTGAACCGCTTTACATTTTTAAACACACGAGTGATGAGTATTGAATTCCTAAAGTGAGGGTCTACTGGTTCTTTCAGCTCTCCCTATCGTATATGCCAATATGATTGCTTAAGCTGATTTAAGTGATCGATTCAACGTTTAATGTGATGGCATTTGTTCTTTCCCTCATCCATTTTGTAATACTTTTCATCACTTTTGGGCTAGCTGCTTGGGTTGGTAGGCTATAGATGTTGCTACTTATAGTTACATGAGGAAATTCATCATTTTAGTTTTGGTTTCCATAGTTACTTGAGGACAAGCAATGGTTTAAGCATGGGAGAGTTTGATAGATGCTTAGAATGTACTCCATTCTAGGGTTGTTTTGCTGTATTTTTAGGGAGAGTTATGTACTTTATGTTATAATCTATACTCATTTTCCCGTTTTACGCTTGGGTATGGTTTTTTCTGTATTTTGTAGATTTTTGGACCTTTTTGTCCTTCCTTTAACGCAATTGAGTATATTTTGACTCCCCATGGATACCCCTAAGTTGCCATACTCGTGGAGAAGAAAGAAGAACCAGAGAATGCTGAGACAGAGGCGACCAGGGACCCTTTGTGGTAACGGCCACAGTCCATGGTAAGCCTGAAACTGCTACCTCTTCGTCTTCCTTCATCTTATAGCTGAGAACGGTTGAGTTTATGCATAAATAGGGTTCTTTTCAGCTATAAGGAGGAAGAGCGCAGAAAGCTAAGCATCCAACTCTCACTTCTATCATTAATTTTAGGATTTTTCAAGTTTCATTACAGTTAAGAAAGGGAATTAGAGTGAGCTTGAAGCTTGGGAAGCCCTTGAAGACCACCATAGTTGCTAAGTTTTTCTTCCCCTTCTAATCTCTTTTTGAACTCTGGTTTAGATGTTGTATATTTCTATTATCTTTGAGTAGTTTTTCTTAATCTAGGGACTTTGTAGCAAAAGTATTGATGTTGGACCTCTAATTTTCAATTTTTGTGCTTTATCCAATTGGTTTGATTGAATTCTATCTTGTGGATAAATTGATATGAGCAAGTTTTGGCTAGATTTACCTGCATACGCTAGATAGTTGAGTGAAGTAGTGAAAGGAGAAACTCACTATCAGAACAACAAGTTGGAACTTGATTTTACGACAGGTCAAAAGAAAATTATTTATTAGGAGGAAAACATTTGTAATCAAGAATCCCTAACAAAGACTAAACCAAGGATGTTTGAAAGAATGTCTTATTGGGTTAGTTTAGTCAATTTAGTTTGTTCCAAAAGGAAAGATTGAATACTTAATTCGATCGCACTCCTTTGAATCATCCAAACTAGATAAAGTGCATATCTAAATCCAAAGATCCAATTCTTTACTAGGCAAAGCAATTCCCTAGATGTTTTTAATTCGTTTGAATTTTTAACAGTTAAATAGGGATAGTTCAGATAACTTATTAGAAATTTGGTCGCTTACTTATTTAAAATATGTTAAAACTCGGTAAGCTACACTTGGTCTCTATGGGATCGATATTAAAACTATATTGCAACAGCTATGTGCTTGCAGTAACAATCACCACAACATTCACTAAAGCATCAAAAAGTTTGCCATCTATCATTGTCCTCATATTTCATAACTGCTACTGCTAAGCGCACACGGTGGTTGGCACCATTTCTACCCATTGCAAAGAGTAAAACAGCTCCAGCAAGCCTTTTTAAATGAGCCCCATCAACTCAAATAATTAGTCTACAACATCTATGAAATCCATCAATCACACGTTTAAAGCTTATAAACAGCCTTTCGATCCTTGGATTTTGTAAAATCCTTTCCTGATTGCCTTGTTGGGCTTGTGACTTTGCATCACTTGAAGCTATATCCTAGTGAATACGTGCTTGGGACCTAGGGTTTGTGTTTCTCAGCATATCTATGTAGTAGGATAGCTTTTTTTGTGACTCATCACGTCTTCCTTTAATCTTCTAGAAAATTAGCTTCCTTCATCTCCTATTCACATGATCGTTCAATATGAACTCATATCTATGTAATAAGAAATTCTTCATATCTATAGGCTACAGATAAGGGTTTTATTTGAAGCCATTAGGCAAATTTTTAGGCATCCACTTAGATGAAGCCATAAAATTGTCCACCAATCTTTGACAGCTATCATGATATTCGTCATTGCATGTCTTCACTTGGAAAGTTATCCCTCTAGAAGTCTAGATGGATGAAGCCTCTATGAATAAGATTTAAATACACTTTTTGACAGTAACTCTTTGAAGTTGAAACATTCTTCTACTTGATAAGGTTTTTACCTCCTATACATAATAATCTGTTACACCTTTATGCAAGGTGTTTTGCTTACAAACATGACCCACTGCCTAATATTAATCTTCCCATTAGGCTTAGCTTCCCAAAGCTCTCCATCATCCATCTTGTTAATGAGGTTGATAGTGTTGGCGTCTTCTCAGCATTCATCATACAATTTTATTGAAAGCTTGAAAGTGGAAATATTTAAGAGGGACTTGAACTACTAAGACCATTAGAGATGCTTGCTCATAGAGAAATGGAGATGCTCTAACGACTACAGTACACATTGATATTTTCACATGGCTACAATTGTCTTCACATGGTTGCAATAGACAATATTATTTTACGGACTTAACACTTGATAAAATAGTACAACAATGGAGCAACAACTTTTCAGAGCCTTTTAATACTGATAAGACTAGTCATTCATATTGAGATTCTGCATGCCTTTATCTCCAATGATATCTTCCAGTCCATCATTATTCGAATAATCATCAAAATCTTCATCAAGTTAAAGGTGGTTTGGATTCCATTTTTCAAATAATTCATGAAGATATTTCTTTCCTTTTTTAATAAGAATTTTTCAGCTCCAACGTCAAAGGGATAATCAAAGGCGTCTTTTGAAATAGCTCTCTCTACCTTCATAGATTGGCTAGATTCATTATGATAAATGAAAGTAGTGTTCTAGCAATACATTAGTGTTCTTCCTTGTTCAATTAATGCCCGCATTTGATTGTAAATGTTGTAAAAACTAATGACTCTTGCTAAAGCAGGATCACTAACTAACTCTTATCGTTTTGGAAGCCATTCTTATCGTTGATCATTGGAATCATCTTAATAAACTATTTGAACAACATAATGGGTTAGTTTGGCTTTTTCATTTTCATACTCAATTATTGCATAAGGTACCTCCACATGTAGGAATCTATTGTATGAAATTTTTGTTGGACCATTAGAGGATGTAAGAATCCAACGAATCCTTCTCAACATGTATTGTTGGAATTTAGTTAGTCTTGAAAAAAATAGATACTTCGGATATGGGATTTCCATGAGGTTAACTATCATTTCATATTCACATGCTTTCATGACGGGGTCATCTTGAGAGATTGAATTTGCTAGAAAACTAAGACCACCAACTCCAAATCTATTGGAAAAGTAGATTTTAGTACTCCATCATTCCCAAATATCATAGGAATAATTATGATAGTAGTCGATGCAGGCTCCATACCACTCATTGAACAGCTTTTGTTGGACATGAGAACTTATTTTTTCTTAGATATCATAAGGACATCTTAGTTAATGAATTTCTAATTCTAGAAGCTAAATCTTAGGGCTATTAGGTAGGGAGAACATAGCAAACCAAAAGATGATCTACTTTTTATATGAAATTCTAAAATATCCATAAGGATTTTTCTAGAAGGAGAAACCCATTCGAGTAGTAATGACATTTCATTTTGAATTTTCTCCTTTTTTAGTAGGAGTACTGCTATGATGAGGGCCATTGGCGAGCTCTCGTGTTAAACTATCTGTCAGAGAGCTCTTCAATTCCTGTACATCTTCACAGAGAAGGAAAACTAGTCAAGCCATAATTGCTAATACAAAAATCATCATTGTGCTTGCATATTTGATAAATTCTTCTTCACAAAGCCAATATTTCTTTGCAATTAGTTCAAATAAGAAAAAGTTTTGGAGCTAAAAAGATTATGAATTTTTCAATTCCCCTTATGACTACAAGGGTTTCATTTTCCATCATAGGATATTTGCATTCTGCTTTATTAAAACTTCCACTGTAATATTTACAGAGCTTTTCTCCTTTTTTGATTTTAAGTACTGCACTCTAGTGTTCATTGTTGGCATCTATCTCAATAATTAAATGATTTTCTTCATTAGCAAATTAAAAACAGGAAGCGTTTTACCCATCCTTCCGAAGTTTTGAACAATCTTTGAATCACTAGGAGTCAATGCCTGACTTACTTCTTTCTTGAGTTTCTGCTGCAATGGCTTTCTTAATTTAACTAGATCTCTAATGAAATCTGGAGCACATGTAAAGCATCCAAAAAACCTTTGTAATTGCTTCCTATCTTCAATCTTTTCAAAGAAATTTTCAATTTTTTTACAGAATATGTTTTCATAAGATGATTTGTTCAGCTTTACTCAATTTCTTATTCATCATAAATGTATTTATTCCTACCAAGAATAATACATGATCAAAGCATCTTTGAGTGACGGCTATGACATCATCCTTATGTTGTTCAATGGTCGTTGAGGAGACAAGGATATCATCAATGTAAACTACGCAACAGTGATTAATATCTTTAAAGATGTTATCCATTCTTCTCTGGAATATTTAAGGTGTATTTTTAAGACCGAATAGGATTACTATCCACTCATAATGTTCTTGAGAAGTACTAAAAGCAGTTAAAGGAATGCTTTCTTCATCTATATCAATTTTCCAGTATCCGCTTTTGTAATCCATTTTTAAGAACCAATAGGCTCCTTGAATTCTATTAAAAAAGATTGTTTTGTTAGGAATATAGTAACCATCAAAGATGGTATTTTCATTAATTTTTTTATAGTTGATTACCATTCTAGCTTTTTTTCTTCTTTCCTCAGCATGATTTCTTACCATGAAAGTGAGACTAGTATGAGGACTTTTGCTATTTTTGATTAACCCTTTATCCAAAAGTTCTTTGATTGGTTTACCAAACTGTTGGATATCCTAGTGTGTATACACCATTTGTTTTGATTTGGATAATGGTACTAGGATTTAACAAAGTGACTTTTGCAAATATCTTATCTTTATCCCAAAATTTTAGCGGATTATCAAAGTACAGTTCTTTACATAATTACTCTTGTTGTTCATTAATATGTTCTTTAATATATAGCCCAAATAGTGAGATTGTTAGTGTAATCTCATGTTGTGCAGGTATTACCTTCTCACCATGATGGTTGCATGTTAACTCAATTCTTTGATGAGTGTAAGCCTTATTTAGCTTATCAATGGGAACGAAGTGGCCATTTATTGTGAATATCATTTGGTTTATGGTCTGTATGTGTAGGATATTTTTTTGAGTGTAGCATAAATGGCGCAAGTAGACGACTATTGTCGTAGTACTTGAGGGTCGTCTCTTCAGGGGTGATGGACGAGATTAACGCCATAAAAATTGTTAGATTGTTCTGAAATTAAAATCGAGTGACTAAATCAAACTAGATACTCAACATAAAAAAATCGAAGAACTAATTCCTTTTAACCACCTAAACAATACTACTTATCTATTACTAAACTAAATAAGAACCTAAAAATAACGAATGCCATACTTTGAGGAATAGTAAGAAATAACCCAATTGCCAAGAATTAGCAAGAAATTAAACTAAGCTTATTGTTTACCAAAACTTAAACCAAAATTATTATCTTAATAATCAAAATAAACTAGAGCTGGACTACAATCAGACGTGAGGAGGAAGAAGACTATCCCCATTCATCTTCACCTCCCCCTTCAACTATAGCAATACACAAGAGCAAAATGAACCTAGAACCTACTAAGTTAGCAAAATGCTTAGGTTTGCGAATCCAAAAATTACTGAAGTAGAACATGAACAAGGGAAACCATATTTAACCCAAATGATAGTTGTCAAAATCAAAACAAACAAACCAATAGAACAAACAGAGAACAACGGGCATGACAGAACAAAGAACCATCCAAACAGATACCACGCAGATGGAGTAGTTGAGCTCCATTATTGGTGGATTTTGAGTTTGTTTACTCCACATCCCAAATCCCAGAAATAGAGCACAAATAAGGGAAGAAAAGCAAATCCAATTCAAAGAAAACGAAGCAAGATCAACGCTTATAAAGTTTGATAACCAAAAATTCCAACATCCAAATCAACTTAGTCAGATTTCAATTACACGAACCTAAGAATCAAAATCAAAATAGACAAAGACGAAAGCAAACCCTAAATTACTAACAATTAGAATTAAAATGAAAAACCCTCAAATTAAAACCTAAAACTTAACCTAAAACATAAATTGATACCTAATTGCCTTCAAATGCACCACTGGCTTTGATTTATACTAAGCCCAGTCAATCTCGCCCTTTCACTTACATATGTCATGGACGGTGCTGAGTGGTGCTGTGCTGGCGTGATGCGCGGGATTTGGATGAGGATGAAGGTGGTGTGGTGCTGGAGATGATGGTGTTGATGCTGATGGTGTTGGGGTGTCTTGGTGTTCAGGTTCCAGAGAATGAGAGATGATGTAAGAGCCCAACCCTAAATTATTTAAATATGTTTATTCATTTAATTGCCTCATGTTCATGATTTTTTTTCCTCATATTTATTAATCGTAACTATTCACCCTGGTGGAAAAAACTTTATTTAGGCCCTCTTTTGGCAATTCAAATTTTATTTCTTTATTTAATTGATTAAAGAAAACTTTGGAAGAATTAATAGCAGGCCCAAACAAGTTCAATCTAAGTAATTTATTTTATTTTCCATAACATTTCAAAGATTTAATTTTGAGTTTCGTAAAAACATTATCATTACAAAGCGTTTTATTCCTGAATTCAATTTTTTTGGGCCCAATTTAAAGCCCATCATGTTTGCTCCTTAACCTAACTAATTACCATGATTAAACTTAATCATGGCTAGCCAAATAGTCATTCTTTAGTTAATGACTCAGCCAAGATAGTTGATTAGTCCAAGAAACACAACTCAATTCACAACACACATTTTCTCTCTCTTTTCTCTCTCCTCACGGCAGCCAGCACAGCAGCAGTTCCTGGGTGTTTTCGGCCTATTTTCTGGCTAGCCCTGGTAGTTTCTGACCCTCCAATATCCTAGTACCTCAAGCTACCATCCTCCATCATTAAAACCACCAAACAACAGCTCCATCTCTACTTATCTTCAATTAACGTGAGTAATCTTGAAACTTGATCTTGTTGGTTTTGCTTTTTATTTTGGTTTTGATTCTTGTTTTGATGCTTGTGAACTTTGATCATGATATTTTGGTAAGAAATAAGAGTTATTTTGATGTTGATCATGGTGGAGTTTAGGTTGGATCATGCTAAGGTTAGGGTTAATTCTTAATCATGCAAGCTTGATGTTAAAGTGTTAGATTTTGATTGTTTTATCTTTGATTTGATCATCTTCTAACGTATTAGTGTTTTTGATGATGTTTTTGGTGATTTCAAATGAGTTGGAGTGAGTCCAAGTTGGCCATAAACTAGGGTTTTGGAAAGTAAAGTATGGTTTGGATTAAACTAGCTTTAAGCTTGGTTTATGTGTGTATTAGGTTGAAAAATGATCTTTATTGGATATGATTATGAAGTGAATTTGAGTGTGGTGATTTTGTATGATGTTGGGATGGACAAAGATTTTTTTACATGCTTTTAAGGAATGGTTTAAGTTGAGAAATTGTGTAAAAAAAGGGAGGGAAAAGCCAAAATAGTAAGGGTTGAAAATTTTCGAAAAACAGGATAGAGTTCACGATCAAACGGGTAATGATTGGCCCATTCGAAAAATATGATTTTTGGTGGGTAGATGGTCCAGTGTGTTAGCATTCAAATGCCTTTTGAATTGCCTTAATCCAGGGTTTGTGGAATAAGTTATGGTCATTTTACGAAAACTGCACAGAAGGGATTAAAACTAACATGCTTGTATTCTAGCCTCATTTTGGGAATTCTATTGTGGGAATCAAGCTTGGTATTCTAAATGAAATATTTTTGGAATTTCTGAAGCTTTCTATATTAGAGTTTTGAGTCTCAATCAGAGGTCAGATGATTAAGTTATGAGTCAGTCTTTCTAAGCCTCTGTTATGCTTTTATTTTTCTTTTACTAAATTATTAGCTATGAAATAAATATTTTTGCTAGCCGTATGTTCCTACAACGATAATTTTGTATAGAGTCAGGGCCTGATCTATCATTCCTTCCACTTTTGTGCATAATATTATTCAGTGAGCTTACATTTAAAAATTCTAGGTACATTCATTGTCTGCATCTTTAGAAATCAGCACATATTTATCAAAATTATGATGTTTTGGTAAGTGCATCAATGAATCAGTTGAATCAGTGATTTATCACATAATTGATGACCCCATCAGTTATCAGTTACAGGGCATAGCTCTTTAGTTACCCGCATAGCTTCAGGTCAGGTCCCGATCGACTTGGCAGGTGTACACCTATCTTCAAATTGTAACAGTTATCAGGGGTTCACTATCAGATAATAATTGACAACATAGTTTCATATTTATCTCATTTCCTGTGTTTATTTAAAAATGAATTGCAATACGAGCCCAATCAGTTTTTTTTTTCCATGGATGTTTAATAATACAGGAATGCATGTACTAAACTTCAGCTCACAATTTGAAATATTTTCGTGTTTTGTTTTAGGAAAGTGTTCATTGAATCGCTCTTAGGCGGGCAGGACGGCTGAAGGATAAGTGAGCCGGGAAATCTATATGGAATAGTGGTGTATTACGGTTGAGATGTTATAATACCGTATTGTGATATATTTTGGTGTTGAGACTGTATATTTTATCAAAATTTTATATTTTGGTATAATCCTTGAGATGTTTGAATGATTTTGATGTTAGAACAATTTCTATTTTTATCTAAATGATCTAATGGGTTGTGAGGGTGTGAATGCCTTTGATGGTAAACATTGATTATTGTGGATAAGTTTATCATGTACAAGCAAAACCTTATCCTTATTAGATGGTGGTAATGCCGAATCATTTGGGTTATCATTTCTAATTGTGGAAACTAATGAAAGAAATATAAACAGTGATTTACTTCCATTTGGGGCATTATAATTTTGGTATCAGAGCCAGGTTTGAGATTTTCTTTGTGGAATGTGGAGTTTAGGAATAAGAGGGTGAGAATGGTTGGTAATGAGGGCCATTGTATACTGCTAGAGTAATATTAGAAGTGTAGTAACGATATTGAAAATGCATGTTGCTTACATTTGCATGTTCCTTAATTATGATTATGTATGCCCCTCATATATGTCTTTTCTTTGTTAGATTGACCCTTATGGTGTTAACGTGATGTCGGGTGCATCTATGCCTACTCGCATCGCACTGCTGTATGCTAGTATAGAGGCTCATGCACAGGGCCCTTTTTCTGAGTTTCACAGTATTACAGTCCGTGCACATAGACTGCTATGGTCCTTACCCACAGTTCATCCGTGGGTGGAGTTTAGGCTCTGTTGTCATCACTATATGATAACAGGGATCCCAAGTTGGGACGGGCCTAGGTTTTAGGCCTAGGGGGCTCGGACTACTTTGGCTATAGAGTTGTTATTGAGGGAGGAGTTTGAGTAGAGGGAGATTACCATGGAGACTCTACAGTATGTCTTCTCGTTACAGTAGGCACATCGCCCGCCTGCAGCCCCAGCACCAGCACAGGGACCACCCTCTTTGCCCGCACCAGGAACCCACCAATGCCTGACAGTCTTGGTAAGGCTCATGTGGTGATAGACCTCCCTGATACACCAGAGATAGTGATGATTAGTTCTGAGGACGAGGGCCATCAGGAGGAGGAGATGATCCCGAGGAGGATCAGGACATTGATGAGGTGGTGGTTGAGTAGCAGCGGAAATTAAGAGATTGACGAGATGATAGTGAAGCAACAGGTTGAGCAAGAGGTTAGTGATGCCGAGTCAGAGGCATCGATTAGCAGCTTTGATTTAGCGAAGAGCCTGATGATGAGTCTGACCTAGATTACAATCCATCTAGGGAGCGTTAGGTGGTTCTATGGGTTGGTGTTAGTAGTTTTCTTTTGAGCCCTGTTTGTTTATAGCATGGTCGACTTGGATGGATGTATTTTGTGTAAGATATGACATTGTATATAGTTAGTCCAATCCTCTCCGATCATGATGACATGGTCCGTATCTCTTTTTGCTAATGTAGTGAACCTAGTGTCTTGGGGGCTAGTTAGTGTTTGGGGTTGAGGTCAGAGTTAAAACTGAGTTTGCCTAGTCAGTTAGATGTAGTATGTTTTGCTGATCATGTGTTTAAACAGGCGGTTATGTATGTAAATAAGTAGTTATGAAATGATATAATGAAGCTTTGGGTTTATTTTTAATAATTTTTGAGTTATATTAAATGTATTTGATGGGCATGCTTATCTTGTATGTTTGGGTATTCCAGTGATTAAATTGTTTTGTTTAATGTATGATCATAACGTCCAAATCAGTGTACAACAATGCAAAGATTTATATAGAGGAATTCTCGGATCATGGCCAGGGATTGAGTGACCAAGCATCCCATCATGTGCCACCAAATTTTGGCCAATTGCCACCAATTCCTTTTGAGTTGGCTAACAACATTGGGGACCCAAAACTACTGGCTGACCTTAGTGGCTGAATTGATGAAGCGGATTCCCCAAGTACCTATTGAAACCCCTCCTAAAGAGGATAAATTAGCAGATAGAGTAGCACGATGCAACCCTAAGGTTTATGATGGAACTTATGATCCGGCAGTATTGGAGGAATGGATAAGGGGAATGGAGAAAATCTTTATCGTGGTAGAAGTACCAGAAGAAAAGAAAGTAAATATTGGGACGTATAATTTGACCAGTGAAGTTGACATTTGGTGGAATGCTGTTACGGACAGGCTTGTAGGGCCTGAATTCACCTGGAATAAATTCCTGAGTGAGTTGAGGGAAAAATTCTACCCAGTTGTGGTCCAAAGGTAAAAGGAGAAAGAGTTTATGGAGCTGAAGATGAGTGGCATCATGACTGTGATGCAGTACGCCAGTACATTCACAGAATTATCTAAGTTTGTTCCTCAGTTTGTATCATCCGAAAGGCTGAATATGAGAAGATTTGAAGAGGGTTTGGCTTTCTATATTCGGAATCAGTTAGCTGGGCAACTAATTTTGACTTACCAAGAACTATATGAGCGAGCGCTGAAGTGGAGCGAGTAAAGACAGAGTTGAGAGCACTGAATCCAATCAACCAAAAGAGAAAGGGGTTTGAGCGAGGAACTTTAAGTGAGAGTGTGAACCAGAGGAAACCTACTCCTGCTCTCCCCAAGAGCCGTTCTATAGGCTTAACAACACCTTGTGTGAAATGCAGTAGAACAAATCACATAACCCCTGAATGCCGGGTATGAACTAATAAGTAAATGTGATGTGGAAGCCCTGACCACCTGATTGCTGCATCCCCCCGAAGGGTGAAGGCTGTCGACAAAGGTGCAGCAAAATCCTTGGCCCCACCTCGCTAAGGGGCCCCACCACCAAGGCCTGCAGCAGTAGGACGGGCATAGGTAATGAGCAAAAAGGAAGCTGCCACCTCTAGTACGGTAGTCACTAGAGCTCTCTTTCTAAATTCAAAGCCATTTTGTGTATTATTTGATTCGGGTGCTACTCATTCATTTATATCCACCCGATCTGCCATGCAATTGAACTTGGAAGATAGAAGGATGAAAACCAATTATAGGATCAAGCGATCCAATGATTGTGTGATTGAATGCCCTATCTCCTATAAACTTGTTTCTATTACCATTGGTGGAACCACCTTCCTTGTGGATTTGATTCAATTTGATTTGTATGATTTTGACATCATTCTGGGAATGAATTGGTTACACATCTATAGAGCTAAGATTGACTGTGAGGATCTTAAGGTTATTTTGAAAGATGAAAAAGAGAGAAAAGTATTTTTCTATGGGCAGAGAGAGGAAAAATTCTATCCCTTGATTTCTGCAATGAAAGTAAGTAAGCTATTATGTCAAGGGTATATATGATATTGCTGTTATGCTGTTGACACCCAAGCAAAAGAAGAAAAAATTGGAAATATTCCTATAGTCTGTAAATTTGAGGATGTTTTCCCTGAAGAGTTCCTAGGATTACCCCGCAGAGGGAAATTGATTTTGAAATTAAATTAATCCCTGATGCCCCACCTATTTTCAAAGCCCTATATCATATGGCCCCAACTGAGTTTAAGGAACTGAAGCTTCAATTAGATTAGCTGTTGCAGAAGGGCTTTATTAGGCCAAGTGTGTCACCATGGGGTGCCCCAGTGTTATTTGTAAAGAAAAAGGATGGAACCTTAAGGCTATGTATTGACAACAAGGAGTTAAATAAGATCACGATTAAAAATAAATATCATTTTCCACCAATCAATGACTTGTTTGATCAATTGTAAGGAGCAGGAGTCTTCTGTAAGGTTTATTTGCGGTCAGGGTACGACCAACTTAGGATCAAACCTAAAGACATCCCTAAGATTGCGTTTAGAATTAGGTATGGTCACTATGAGTTTACAGTGATGCCATTTGGTCTCACCTATGCTCCTACAACCTTCATGGATCTTATGAACAGAGTCTTCAGAACCTACCTAGACAAATTTATTCTGGTGTTCATAGATGACATTCTTATCTATTCTAAGGACAGAGATGAACATGCTGATCATTTGAGAATGGTGTTGCAAATACTGAGGGAGCATCAACTTTTTGGCAAATTGAAGAAGTGCGAGTTTTGGTTGGAAGAGGTTGTGTTCTTAGGACATGTGGTTACCAAAGAAGGTATCGAAGTTGACCCCCAGAAGGTGAATGCAATCACAGAATGGCCAGGGCCTACTAAAATCACTGAGATTAGAAGCTTTCTAGGTTTGGCAGGTTATTATCGAAGGTTCATCAAGGACTTTTCAAAAATAGCTTCACCCATGACTAATCTACTGAAGAAAGCGAACAAGTTTGAGTGGACAGAAAAATGTGATAAAGCTTTTCAAAAGCTAAGGTAGCGACTAACTGCTGCCCAAGTCCTAACACTGCTAATGGAAGGTAAGCAGTATACCATTTATAATGATACTTCAAAGAACGGATTAGAGTGTGTTTTGATGTAGGAAGATAAGGTAGCAGCTTACACCTCTCGACAGCTCAAGCCCTATGAGAAAAACTATCCTGCCCATGACTTGGAGTTAGCAGCCGTGGTCTTTGTGTTGAAAATTTAGAGACATTACTTATATGGAGTATTATACAAGATTTATACTGACCAGCAAAGTTTGAAGTATATCTTCACCCAGAAGGAACTCAACTTGAGGTAACAGCGTTGGCTTGAGTTGCTTAAGGATTATGATTTACAGATTGAATATCATCCAGAAAAAGCAAATGTTGTAGCAGATGCCCTGAGTAGGAAAGTGCAACATAGCTCAAATATTGTGGTGATTACTCAATTGAGTCTCTTGAAATAGTTTGAGGACTTGGGAATTCAACTAGTGTCCCATGGGCAAGTACATGTTCAATTATTAGCACTTACCTTACAGCCTTCCATAGTAGAGGAAATTTGAGTGAACCAAGAAAGTGATCCTGAACTCCAAAGTATAAAGTAAAATTTAAAGAAAGGAAAGTCTTTCGGATTTGTAGTACATGAGGATAGGACCCTGCGATGCCAAAATCACCTATGTGTACCCTGAAATGAGGAATTAAGGAAACAGATCCTAAAGGAGGCTCACAATACTCATTACTCGGTGCATCCAGGAGGCACTAAGATGTACAGAGATTTAAGGCAATAACTCTGGTGGAATAATATGAAAAAGGAGGTTACAGAATATATAAGCAAGTGTCTGACATGCGAGAAAGTTAAAGCAGAGCATCACCGTCCCGTGGGTGAATTGTGGCCCCTCGAAATTCCCACTTGGAAGTGGGATTCGATCTCAATAGACTTTGTTATGGGTTTACCCCTTTCTGCCTCGAAGAAGAATGCTATCTGGGCTATAGTCGATTAGCTTACCAAGTCGGCCTATTTTCTGCCAAGCAAAGATACCTGAGGAGTTGAAAAGCTAGCCCAATTGTATGTTAAAGAGATAGTTCGACTACACGAAATCCCTTTAGATATAGTATCAACTAGGGATCAAAGATTCCAAGCCCATTTTTGGCAAGCACTTCAAAAGGCTTTTGGGACCAAATTGAACTTCAGTAGCTCTTATCACCCCGAGACAGATGGGCAAACTGAAAGAGTGAATCAAATTCTAGAGGACATGTTAAGAGCTTGTATATTGGAGTTCGAAGGGAAATGGGAAGATGATTTACCTTTGGTGGAGTTTTCTTATAACGATAGCTATTAGTCCACCATTAAAATGGCCCCGTTTGAGGCTCTATATGGGAGAAAATGTAGAACCGCACTGTGTTAGAGTGATTTGGATGAGGCATTGATTATAGGCCCTGAATTGATCTAGGAAACTGTGGAAATAATAAGAAGGATTCGAAAGCATATTAAGGTTTCCCAGAGTCGACAAAAGAGTTATGCGGACAAGAGAATGGGGCCTTTGGACTTTTAATTAGGTGATAAAGTTTTTCTGAAACTATCGTCAACTAAGGGCATCAAGAGGTTCAGGGTACGAGGCAAATTGAGTCCAAGGTATATTGGACCATATGAAATCATTGAAGAATGGAATCCTGTAGCTTATCATCTGGAATTGCCGGTAGAACTAGAACACATGCATAACGTGTTTCACATCTCTCAGCTTCGAAAGTATACCCCAGATCCAAGCTACGCCATTGTATCTGAACCTATTAAAATCACTGCAGATTGAGTATATGAAGAGCAACCAATCCAAATACTAGATCATAGGATTAAGTAGTTGTGCAACACGCAGATACCTCTAGTCAAAGTGCTATGGTCAAATCATACCTCCCAAGAAGCTACTTGAGAGACTGAAGAGGAAATGAAAACCAAATACCCACAATTATTTGAGGTAATCTTGCATTACATAGTAAAGTCACAAGTTTCGAGGGTGAAACTTTTTACGGGAGGAAGGCTGTAAGAGCCCAACCCTAAATTATTTTAATATATTTATTTATTTAATTACCTCATGTTCATGATTTTTTTCTCATATTTATTAATCGCAATTATTCACCTCGATGGGAAAAATTTTATTTGGGCCCTCTGTTGGCAATTCGGATTTTATTTGTTTATTTAATTGATTAACGAAAACATTGGAAGAATTGATAGTAGGCCCTAACAAGTTTAATCTAAATAATTTATTTGGTTTTCCGTAACATTTCAAAGATTTAATTTTGAGTTTCGTAAAAACGTTATCGTTACAAAGTATTTTATTCTCTAATCGAATTTTTTTGGCCCAATCTAAAGCCCATCATGTTTGCTTCTTAACCTAACTCATTACCATGATTAAGCTCAACCATGGTTAGCCAAATAGTCATTCTCTAGTTAAAAACTCAGCCAAGATAGTTAATTAGTCAAAAAAACACAATCAATCCACAACACGCATTTTCTCTCTCTTTTCTCTCTCCTCATGGCAGCCAGCACAACAACAGCTCCTGGGTGTTTCTGGCCAGTTTTCTGGCCAGCCCTGCTGGTTTCCGACCCCCCCAACATTCCAGTGCCTCAAGCTACCATCCTCCATCATCAAAACCACTAAACAACACCTCAATCTCTACTTATCTTCAATCGAAGTGGGTAATTGTAAACTTGATCTTGTTGTTTTTGCTTCTTATTTTATTTTTGATTCTTGTTTTGATGCTTGTGATCTTTGATCATGATATTTTGATAAGAAATAAGAGTGGAGTTGAGGATGGAGCATGCTAGGGTTAGGGTTAGTTCTTAATCATGCAAGCTTGATGTTAAAGTGTTGGATTTTAATTGTTTTATCTTTGATTTGGTCATTTTCTAACTTATTGGTGTTTTTGATGATGTTTTTGGTGATTTCAAATGAGTTAGAGTGAGTCTAAGTTGGCCATAAAATAGGGTTTTCGCAAGTAAAGTATGATTTGGATTAAACTAGCTTTAAGCTTGGTTTATGTGTGTATTAGATTAAAAAATGATCTTTATCAGATATGATTATGAAGTCAATTTGCATTTGGTGATTTTGTATGACATTGGGATGTACCAAAGCTTGTTTACATGCTTTTAAGGAATGGTTTAAGTTGAAAATTTGTGTAAAAAAGGGAGGGAAAGGCCCAAATAGTGAGGGCTGGAAATTTCAGGAAAATAGGATAGAGTTCACAATTAAACTGGTAATTATCTGCCCATTGGAAAAGTATGATTTTTGGTGGGTAGATATTTCAGTGTGTTAGATTTCAAATGCTCTTTGAATTGCCTTAATCCAAGGTCTGTGGAAAACGTTATAGTTGTTTTACCAAAGCTGTGCAGAACAGACCAAAACTGATATGCTTGTGTTCTAGCCTCAGTTTGGGAATTCTATTGTGGGAATCAAGCTTGGTGTTCTAAATGAAAAATTTTTAGGATTTCCCAAGCTTTCTATATTGGGGTCTTGGGTCTCAATCAAAAGTCCGATGATTAAATTATGAGTCATTCTTTCTAAGCCTTTGTTATACTTTTACTTTCCTTTTACTAAATTATTAGCTATGAAATAAATACTTTTGCTAACCGTATGTTCCTACAATAATAATTTTGTACAGAATTAGGGCCTAATCGATCATTCCTTCCACTTTTGTATATAATATTATTCAGTAACCTTACATTTAAAATTCAAGGTAAGTTCATTGTTAGTATCTTTAGAAATCCGCACGTATTTATCAAAATTATAATGTTTTGGTAAGTACATCAATGAATCAGTTTAATCAGTGATTTATCATATAATTATGACCCTATCAGTTATCAGTTATTAGGGCATAGCCCTTCAGTTACCCACACGGCTTCAAGCTAGGTCCTGATCGATTTGGCAAGTGTACACCTTTTTTCAGATCGTAACAGTTACCAGAGGTTCAATATCAGATAATAATTGACAATGCAGTTTCATATCTATCTCATTCCCTATGTTTATTTAAAAATGAATTTCAATACGGGCCCAACCAGTTTTTTTTCTATGAATGTTTAATAAGACAGGAATGCATGTACTGAGCTTCAACTCACAGTTCGAAATGTTTTCATGTTGTTTTAGGAAAGTGTTCAGTGAATCGCCCTCAGACGGGTAGGACGGCTGAAGATGATAAGTGAACCGGGAAGTCTATATAAAATAGTGGTGTATTATCATTGAGATGTTATAACACCGTATTGTGATTTATTTTGGTGTTAAGACTGTATATTTTATCAGAATTCTATATTTTGGTGTAATCCTTGAGACATTTGAATGGTTTTGATATTAGAACAATTTCTATATTTATCTAAATGATCTAATAGGTTGTTATGGTGTGAATGCCTTTGATGGTAAATATTGATTATTATGGATAAGTTTATCATGTGCAAGCAAAGCCTTATCCTTGTTAGATGGCGGTAACACCTAATCATTTGGGTTAACATTTCTAATTGGAAAAACTAATGAAAGAAATGTAAACAGTGATTTACTTACATTTGAGGCGTTACAGATGAGAAGGTGGGATGAGAGGCCAAGAATGGGGGGAATGTTAGGCTATTTTGGCCTGGTGAGAGCTGCTGAAGACTGCTAAATAGGAGACCAAGAGAACGTGAGGAGATTAAGGGGGGCAAGAAATCATGTGAGGGGCATGTGGGTGAGGAGTGATGAATAGATTAGGATTTATTTTATCTTTTTTGTTTTTTCCTTGGTTTTTCCAATTTATTCAACACCTGCAAAATCAAATAAAAATCAAATAAAAATCTTAAAAAAATAGTTATTACCAGCATAAATTAAGCATTAGGATATTGTATAAATAGCATATTTTTGGCGCAAACATATACCCCCACACCAAGATTTTGCTTATCCTTCGAGTAAAACAACTAAACTACCTAAAAAGAAACAGAAAATAAGAAAAAGAAAATGCTAACTCATTATCGTAGGAATCACGGTTGTATTTAGCATATGCAAAAAGCCCTTTAATACCTTTAGTTTTCCAAATGAGCGAGTGAGGTCCCGTGAGGGTTTTCATGTAACATACCCACAAAAAGTATTTCAAAAACAAAGGAAAATCTTATTGGTTTTTTTTTTCAAAACATGAACATAAATACAAGTAATTTGAAAAACATGTCCACAACCAGGCAATTGCATTACCCTAATAACCAAGTCACAAAATATATACAAATAGAATGTACAATCAAAAGATATCCAAGTCAAAAGTAGCATCCTGACTCTCATTTTTCACCCTAGACACAATATGTAATGATATGTACACCTTGGTGGTTGTGCAAATGTGTATTAACCCTTATGAATCAACTTGCTAACATTGATACCAGCCCTATTGCGTTGCCTAATTGCATTATTTGCTCCTTTTTGTCATTGTCTTTTTTTTTTCAAGAATAACAACGCACACAACCTAAATCTGCTTGACTCACAAATATTCAGGCCTTCCCTAAAGAGGAGTTTTATTGGATTGTGTAAAGCACTTATTTCGTTGCCCAAACAGATGTGGAATCAAATAAAATATTACATATTCAAGCCATGTAAAGATATAAAATAAAAATAGTGGCTATAAACATTAGTGCCCAGGCTTTTTCATTCACTTTTTAGACTTTTTCTTTCCTTCCTTTTTTTTCCCCCAAAAGCATAGAAGGCACCTTCGACAAATAAATAGTTCACATGCCAAGTTAACAACAAGACCCTAAGAATTAACGATAACATGGGCAAGGTAGCACAAAATTACACATATAGGACGGGGTTATTATGAAAAATCGAATCTATGTCCTCAACTAGACATATCATCATACAAACTCTATTTATATATAACTCGATGAAGTAGCCACATGGATCATAATCACCAAAGAAAGCACAGAAAACCTAAACAAAATAAAACTTTTTAAAAATTTTTGCAAAATTTTCAAAAAATATGTACAAATGGGCACCTCACTCCCACACCAAAACTTCACAATGTCCTCATTGTGGGAATTGAGGTGCCAAAAAGCAACACATAAGCTATATAACTGTAAAACTCTATAAAGTCACAAGCATATACAAACTAGGATAACACCAAAAATCAAAAAACAAAACCAAAAACTAAAATCATGAAAAATAAAATCAAAATCTAAATCGAAACTAAAATCGACGCAAACACACATATTTGCAAAAACCAAAAACCAAAATCATTAAAGAAAGCAAAAGAAAAACCAAAACCAAAATAAAACAAAACAAAACAAAACAAATCAAGACCAAAACAATAAAAACAAAACCAAAACCAAGGACCTACTAAATACAAAATTAAACCAAAAGAGACCTAAAACAAAACAAGAGACAAAAGAAAAACAAAATATAAAACCAATGGACAAAAAGGAAGCACTTACTAACTATTTACAAAAAAACATACTATCAATACCCAAAAAAAAAAAAAACTAAGACATCCTAAAAGAAATAAAACTTGAATACAATTTGACACTCATAACTGCAAAACAAAATACCCAACATCAAAAAGGCGAAACTAAAACTCAAAACCTAAAACAAAAACAAAACCAAGACAAAAACGAAAGAAAAACAAGAAAAACAAATAAAAGACACCAAATAAAAGACTAAATAAATAAAAACAAAAACAAAAGAAAAAACTAAACAAAAGAAACCCCTCAATAAAAGACAAAAACAAAAGAAAAACAAGAAGCACCAAAAATAAGAAAAACAAGAAAAATACCCAACATGAACAAGAAGCCACCAAATAAAAGACTAAACAAAGTGAACCTAAAACAAAACAAGACTAAAAAGAAAAGAAAAACCAAACACAAAACCAAAACACAGCCACTAAAACACTAAAAAAAGAAACAAAACGAATCCAAAGAAAATCAAAAACTCATAAAACCATAGAAAGAAAACACTCAACTAAATTATACAAAAACAATCTTAGATATCCACAACTATGTACAATCCCAGATCTCCACAACTAACAAGTATTCACAAAATCATAACATAATCAAGGGTGATCATAACCAACACGGCTTAACAAATCCCAAATTTCTCCTCAAGATCAATCACACATACGATTCAAAATCCTAAATACCCATAATTATGTATAAAAAGAAAAGAAAACAATTCTAAATATCCACAACTACGTATAAAAGAAGGACAAAAAATGAAAAAGAGAAGAGGAGATTGTGGAACGATCAAACCAGCTTGGATACCGATTGTACCCAAACTAAGTGCCTCACTCAAATGATGCCAAGGAGGTCCATGATCATTAGCCACTCCATCGCAACTGATAAGGTGCTACTCATATCAAAATCGAACAAAGCTCAAAGCAGCTTATCAAACATCTGGGCACATTCCTCACAAAAATGCAAGTAGTTAGAAAAAGGAAGTGGAGCCCAAATAAAGTGCATAAATGGAATGCAACTCAAGGCTCTCTTGAGCTTATCAAAGCTTGCAGCCTAATCAGAAGAGAGATGCATATTGCAAAATTAGATGCACAAGTCAATGGCCTAATAAAGATATGGCTATATGAATGTAAGGACTATCGAGAATGGTCTGAATGATCAAAATGAAACACATCATCTATAAAAGGGGAGGGGAGATGACCAAGGCAAGGCCAATTAGGTGTAATATGACAATCAAAGCTCAAAGGATGGCCTAAAGTCAAGTTCTTCACCTCAAAGTGATCCTCGAGTGTCTCTATATCATCAAGAGTCTCATCTAAACAAGGACTACCAATTACAGAAGTCTCAGACTTTAAACGTAGAACAGGGAGGGTCTAAAAGGGGGATAAGAATGGGGAGGGGAGAAGAAAGAGATAAAATGGGAGGGCCGGGAACTAAGACAAGAGGAGACTCATTAGAAAATGGATCAATAAGCTCGATGTGAGGTGAAACCTCACTAAAATCAATAACATACGGCTTATCAAAAGAATGCTACTCAGAAAAAGTATCATCTGATTCAACCAATATGCCATATTGATCATCAGAACTAGCATCAGTCTCAAAGCCATCTCCCTCCTCGAGCTCTCTAAAGGGTGCTAAATTAAAAAGGGGTAGGGGATAATTGAGACGTCCTCAAAGGCATCCAAAAAAATGCTAGTCTTAAGGGAAGATGCAAAAGGTGATGAAGGATCCCTCGAAACCTCAAGGTCATCATAAATGCATATCATCATAACAATCACGCCTAAAGGAATCGATGTCTCTCTCCCAACATCAAAGTAATCAAAAGACCTAACCTCTGGTATAGGAGAACCTAAACTAAGGCCAGTATGGAGTAAACTTTGTAAGTAAATCTCCCTATTAAAGGCAGTCAATGCCTCTAATTTGTGTGGTCTACCAAGCAATGACAAGTATCAACATCATGGTCAAAGGCATCACAATAATTACATGAAATAGAAGCACATGGAGTATGAGAGTGCTTATAAGATATACCCTCAATCTGACTCTCAAATAAAGGTGTAGCATGCATTATATATGGGTTGGAAGAGGGGTAACTAAAGGTCTCTTTAGCATTGTTATACTCCCATGTATCATGAGTTAAATACTCACAGAAATCCCAAATTTCCTTAGGAGTCGTAATGAAAAACAATCCAAACCCCTAGGGTACATAGTTTATACTTAACCCCTATATTCATCATTAAGACCCTCATAGATCACTTGGCAAATTTCACATTTATCAAAACAATAATCAACAAATTGAGCATAAAATCGTTCAATCTACTCAAACATCGCCAAAATATTTCATGCTCAAATTGAGGGAAATAGAAACTTGCCATTTGTTTTTGAAGTTTTTTGAAGTTTTTTCAATTTTTAGTGAGTTTCAAGTTCTTCTATTTTTTTTCAATTTTCTTGACTTTTCTAATTTTTTTGGAATTTTGTGAATTTTAGGAAATGAACTAAACTAATCTAAGTCAATACTCACAATGAAACGAACAAAAGGAAATGGATCCAACGAATAAGAAAATAAGGAAAAAGAACATATGACCCAAATCTTATGCCGTCATCCCTGGCAACGGTGCCAAAAACTTATATGTTATTTTTGAGTGTAAAATAAATGCCTAAGTATACAGCTATTGTCGTAGTATTTGAGGGTCATCTCCTCAGGAACAATGGACAAGATTAAGGCCACAAAAATTATTAGATTGTCCTGAAATTAAAATCGAGTAACTAAATCAAACTAGACACTCAACATAAAATAATCTAAAAACTAATTGCTTTTAACCACCTAAAACAAAACTACTCATCTATTACTAAACTAAATAAGAACCTAAAAATAGCGAATGCCATAATTTTAGGAATAGCAAGAAATAACCCAATTGCAAAGAATTAGCAAGGAATTAAACTACAACTTATTATTTACCAAAATGATGAGCTTTTATTTAGACCTTATTTTAGCCCCTATTTCATCCCTTTCACCCTTTATTTTTATGTCGAATCTTGCGAGAAAGGGTCAAATTAGCCTCCTTTGGTCTACATTTATTTTCAGGAGTTTCTGTCGAGAAAATGAGAAAATCTGCTAATTTTGGTAGAAATGAGGGCTAAGGAGAGGTCGGTCGAAGTTCAAAGGAATTCCAGAGATCTGGCATGGGTACCTCGTGCCAGATGGCACAATCGTGCCACTATAAGACTTCAATAGGTCAGTGCCAAAGATTTGGCAGGGTACCCTGTGCCAGGTGACACTGTCGCGCCCCTGCCAAATTTAGCAATAAAAGCCTTTCCCAAGCTTATGTTTGGGGGGCCTTCTGCTAGGTTTCTTTGGGATGCGATATAGGCTTCCTCCTCCTACTCCCAAACCCCATTAGAGGGAGAATAATTTAGGTTTAGTTTATGTATATGTTGTACAAGATCAATTGATTTCAAGATTTAAGCATAAGTTCCTTATCTCTTCCTCTCTTTAGTTTCATGCTTTTACTTTCTTTGCTAGTTTATTAGTTCTTTATTTTGCTTATGTTTTGATGTTTATTGTGATTAAATTTGTAATCTTTGATTGGGATTAGCCTCTTGGTAGCTACTTGATCTTGTTTAGGCCATTACCCATCTTGTTTGTGCTAGAATTTTAGAGTTTTCTTTCACGCCAACGAATTATTCGATGAAATGCTTGAAAGAGCTTTCATCTGTGTTTTGGGGTACTTGACGTATTCTGAAAGGTGAGGTTGATTACCTAGTTTGGGTAGAGAGGATAGCTAACATTTGGGCATGGAAATAGTTCAAGTCTTAGCTAGGTCAAGGGTTTGTTAATATTATAGTTTAGTTGAGCTAATCCCATGAAGATAGGTGCTTATAACAATTAGATTAGCCTACTAACCCTTGAGAAATGGCTTGGGTGGTTTTTAATGATGCAACCGATCATCTTTGAATACTAGCATAACTGGTGAAGGTAAAGTTTTGACTTGATTAGTTTGTTTGTCTTAGGTTTAATCACAACCTAAGTCCCTTTTTATTTGCTCGCCTTAATAGTTTAGTCCTTCTTCCCTTTACCTTGTATCTTGCCTAAATTGATATGTTCGAGTTAGTTTTGGCACTTGGAAACACAACTCCCTGTATAATATGACATATGCCTGCTGGTTGCTCGCTACAACTACACCATGCAGTTGCGGTAATTTAACACAGCAGGTTTTTTGCACTGTTGTAGGGGAATTGTTGCTTTTCAATACTAGAGCTCACTTGAGTATTCGAGACTAGGCTTTTATTTGGAAAAAAAACAAAAAACATTTTTTAAAAATTGTAAAAATGTCTATTCTCCACTTCCTTAGTATGCTCATGAATTGTTTTGGAGATACTATGATAGATTACATGCTTTTCTTGCTCGTTGTGGCCATTGCATGGAAAAGTGGAAAATTCTAAATATAGTCTATAAGGGTGTGAATTATGAGACCCATGCTGATTTGGAGTAGTAGGATTTTTGTGATAGAAACGTTGATGGAGCATGAGATTTGCTTAATTGGTTAGCTCGGGATACTTATGAATTTAAGACTAGTTGTTCTAATTCTTACATCCTACCCCCTGCATCCCTAATTATGCTCCTCTTATGTGTGAGATTTGTCATTGTTCTGATCATGATAGTAATTTCTATCCTTATCATTTTTCTGCTAACAGTTTTACTAAGCTTTGCAGTATGATAGAGACAATGAATGGGCAACAAGTTAAGTTTGGGAATAATCTTCAGGAGTATGACCTATCACATAAGGCAGACCTTAGGTTTAGTTCCCCTAAGCTTAATGTTAATTTGTGTGATGATGGTGTGTCTTTTCTTCCTCTAGAGTCTGGACTAGAGGAACTACTTGATCATCCCTTGACTACTTTACCTCTTGTTGCTCCATCCCTACCTGGCACCCTTAAGGACAACACTGCATTCATCATGACTTTTCCTAATCCACCTTTCACTTTAGCTCAGTCGATGGAGTTCGAGGTAGGCGGGACATTTGGTGTTCATGCTAGTGTTGATGAGGATAATATATGTTGTGAGTCAAGCAATCTTATTATTGAGGTGCATAATCTCGATGAGACTCTCATAGGGAGGTCAAGTTTGGATATTATGGTTACAGTTTCACCTAGTCCTAACCTTTTTGACCATGCCTCCCTTAATTCTCTGGATCTTTTCCATACTGCTCCTTCATGTTCACCATCCTTCCCTTCCCCTGAGTGTTATGACATGTTACTTATTGATTCTCATGTGATGCTTGAGGTAAATGAGGTTGACTGTTCTGAGTCCCCAGGTACCTTTAGAGGGTACAACCCCTCCCTTGATCCTTATAGTCTATACCTAGAGGACATGCTTGGAAAAATCATATCAACTAGTGTATTCGATTATTCTTCTGATTTTTCCAAGTCATTTGATATGTTTAGGAGTGCACTTACTATTATGTATGTATTCATATTTGTGACCTCTTACTTACATTTATCTGAGTTATATGCTCAAGTGTTTGATAAGATCCTGCGAGCTTTGATGACATCTGAATTGATGGCTTGGATCTTGAGGTGAGAAGGAGTGGTTGATGCTCCTCCAACCTTTTGAAGCATCATCTTAGGGAGGTCATAGTTTAGGTGTACCCAACACCTAACCAGGTAAAGTCGTTCCCTCTTTTCTCTTTCCTTGTTTTCGTTTTGTATATACTTTTGTTTTGTTTTGTTTTTCTTCTCCTTTTTCTTGTTTGTCTTTTGTTTTTATATATTATTTTAGGATTGTTTACTATAGATATGTGTCTTATTGGTGTGATAGCTCCTTGGCTCCCAGTAAGGACATTATGAGATCTAGGTGTGGGGGAGGAAAAGCCATGCTTCAATCTTTTGAACAAAAAAAGCATAAAATCTTTCGAAAATAAAAAGATTTTATGTTTCTCACTTGTTCTAGGGGAGTTTTGCATTATTTCGATCGACTTTGATCCCTTGTACCTTGGCTACTGGCTTGTATATAATTATGATGTGCATGATAGATCTTTTTCCTATGTGAGTCATTTTAAGGTCCAATTCCAACCCTAATAGTTCATTATAGTTGTGCAATCCAATCCTTATTTATACCATCATCATTATCTTAGGGTCTTAGTTTTCCGTGATTGGCTCTCCCACTTGTCTTTGTACACAATCCAATCCTTATTTAAGGTCCAATTCTAGCCCTAATAGTTCATTATAGTTGTGTAATCCAATCCTTATTTATACCATCATCATTATCTTAGGGTCTTAGTTTTCCGTGATTGGCTCTCCCACTTGTCTTTGTACACAATCCAATCCTTATTTAAGGTCCAATTCTAGCCCTAATAGTTCATTATAGTTGTGCAATCCAATCCTTATTTATACCATCATCATTATCTTAGGGTCTTAGTTTTCTGTGATTGGCTCCCCCACTTGTCTTTGTACGCAATTACTTTTGTTTTTATTTGCATTTCATATTTAGAATAAAAAAGAAAAAAGAAGAAATAAAAAAAGAAGGAAAAAAAGAGCAGGGAATGACAAGTATCCCTTTGAGGCATGCGTCACTAGGTGCTACCCTTTGAGACACTATTGCTATTGGGAAAGCTTGCTTTCCATGTTAATAAGTCGACAATATAGTTTGCGTCAGTCAAGTAGGATTGAGTTTGGTTATGGTAAGCCTCTGTCCTTGGATGATAACATACTAGCACACTAAGCATTGGGATTGATTCAAAGTTTTGATGTATAGTGGAGTGAAAAGTTGGTACTTTGATTTCATCCATGGGGACAAAGACTCTTAATGTGTACAGTATGTCCATATATAGTCTAATATCTTTGTTGTAAGGGTGATTTAGTTGGTTAGAATTTGTACAGCTTTCTATCTTGTATATGTTTGTATTTTGTTTGTAAACGCAAAAAAGATTTTCTATTTTCCTTTCTCTTTTTCTTGTTATTCTTCAAGATTTTGTAGGTATATCTTTTGCAAATCCTCACGAGACTTCCCTCATCCACTTTGGGGAACAAAGGGGTTTAAAAGGCTTGTTGCATACACTAAATATAACCGTGATTCCTGCAAAAGTGAGTTACATCATTAGGCTAGTTTTTCTTTATTTTGCTCAAGGATGAGCAAAAAGCTAGGTGTGGGGGAGTAATGAACCTCCATTTTGACCTCATTTTAGCCCCTATTAGGTCGAATCTTGATGAGAAAGGGTCAAATTGGCTTCCTTTGGTCTAAATTGTGCTCATATAATGGTGCTTCGTATTTTTAGGAGTTTCTACCAAGAAAATCAGAAAATCTGCTAATTTTGAGAGAAAGGAGGGCCAAGGAGAGATCAATCAATGTTCAAGGGAATTCTAGAGATCGGGCAAGGGTATCCCATGCTAGGTGGCACGCACTGCAAGACTTCAGCAGGTCGGTGCGAGAGATCTAGCGCGGATATCCCATGCCAGGTGGCATGGTCATGGCCTTCCCAAATTTTGCAATTAAAGCCGTTTCCGAGCTTATGTTTAGGGGGCTTCTGGTAGGTTTTTTTGGGGTGCGATTTAGGTGTCCTCCTTCCACTCCCAAACCTCATTAGGGGGAGAATAATTTAGGTTTAGTTTTATGTAGACATTGTATAAGATCGATTGATTTCAAGATACAAGCATAAGTTCCTCTTCTCTTTCTCTCTTTAATTTCATACTGTTACTTTCTTTGCTAGTTTATTAGTTCTCTGTTTTGCTTATGTTTTGATGTTTATTATGATTAAATTTGTGATCTTTGATTGGGATTAGCCTCTTGATAGCTGGTTGATTTTATTTAGGCCTTTACCCATCTTGTTTATGCTAGAATTTTAGAGTTTTCTCTCACGCCCATCAAGTATTCGATGAAATGCTTGAAGGGGCTTTCAACCATGTTTTGGGGTAATTGACTTATGCCGAAAGGTGAGATTGATTGTCTAGTGTGGGTAGAGAAGATAGCTAGCATTTGAAAATGAAAATAGTTTAAATCTTAGCTAGGTCTACGGTTATTAATCTTGTAGTTTAATTAAGCTAATCCCATAAAAATAGATGGTTAGAACAATTGGACAAGCCTATTGATCCTTGAAAGCGGGTTTGGATGGTCTTTAATGATGCAACTAATCATCTTTGAATACTAGCATAGCTGGGGAAGATGAAGGTCTGACTTGATTTGTTGGTTTGTCTTAGGTATGATCACAACCTAAGTCCCTTTTTGTTTGCTCACCATAGTAGTTTAGTCCTTCTTCCCTTCGCCCTCTATCTTGCCTAGATCGACACGCTTGTGTTAGTTTTGGTACTTGAAAACACAACGCCCTATGAAATATGACCTGTACTTACTGGTTGTTAGCAACAACTATGTTGAGCACTTGTGATAATTTTAAGACAACATAAAACTAAAACCAGAGTTATAATAAACCAGAGATGGACTACAATCGGAGGTGAGGACGAAGAAGACTACCCTTGCTTTGTGAAGCTTTGATGCATCTTCACCTCCCCTTTCAACTATGGCAATAAATAGGGGCAAAATTAACCCAGAACCTACTAAGTTAGGAAAAAGCTTAGGTTTGCGAACCCAAAAATTACTGAAGTAGAACAGGAACAGGAGAAACCATATTTAACCCAAATGATAGTTGCCAAAGTCAAAACAAACAGACCAATAGAACAAATAGATAACAATGGGCATGACAGAACAAAGAACCTACTACCTTCATCTTGCTAGGGCCATTAGAGCAAAACGAATAGGACAGGGTTTTACCCAGATGCATCCAAATAGATACAATGTAAATGGAGTAGTTGAGCTCTATTACTAGTGAATTCCGAGTATGTTTACTCCACATCCCAAATCCTATAAGCAGAGCATGAATAGGAGAAGAAAACCAGAGCCAATTTAAAGAAAACTGAGCAAGATCAATGCTTATCAAGTTTGACAATCAGAAATGCCAACATCCAAATCAACTTAATTAGATTTCAATTACATGAACCTAAGAATCGAAATCAAAATAGATGAAAACAAAAGCAAACCCTGAATTACTAACAACAGGAATTAAAACAAAAAACCCTTTGAAGTTGGTATTTTTTTTGGGGTGGGTTGAAATAGGTTGAAGTAGGTTGAAGTGGGTTAAAGTTGGTTGATGTAGGTTGAAGTGGGTTGAAGTTGGCATAGTTTTTTATGTGGTGGGTTGAAGTGGGTTAAAATAATGAGAATGTAATTAATGTGTGATAATTTATGAAGTTATCGAAATTTTGAGAAATTTTTATTTATTTTTTTATTTTTTATTTTTTATTATTTATACGTTTTATTTTTTATTTTTTATTTTTTATTGTTTATATGTTTTATTTTTTATTTTTTATTTTAATTTTAATTTTAATTTTTTCTTTTTTCTTTTTTCTTTTTTTCTTTTTCTATTTTATTTTTGTATCTTTGTATTTTTTATTTTTATTTCATAATTTTTTATTTTCTTATTTCTTATTTTTTTATTTTTTATTTTTATTTATTATTATTTATTTTTTAAATTTAATTTTTTAATTTCTTAATTCTTATTTCTTATTTCTTATTTTTACTTTTAATTTTTTAATTTTTAATTTTTAACTTTTAATTTTTATTTTGAATTTTTTGTTTTTTGTTTTTTAATTTCTATGTTTTCATTCCTTATTCTTTACTTTTTATTTTTCATTTTTTATTTTTTATTTTTATTTTTATTTTTTATTTTTATTTTTTACTCTTACTTTTTATTATTTTATTTTCTTATTTTTTAATTTTAATTTTTTATTTTTTATGTGTTTATTTTTGTATTTTTGTATTTTTGTATTTTTTATATATTTTTATTTTTTAAATTTTCTTATTTTCTTATTTTCTTATTTTTATTTTTTGTTTTTTATTTTTTATTTTTTATGCTTTGATGTTTTTATTTTTTATATTTGACTTTGACTTTTTATTTTTTAATTTTTTTAATTTTTGTTAATTTGTTAATTTGTTAATTTGAAATTTGAAATTTTATATTTTATATTTTTTGTTTCTTATTTCTTATTTTTTATATTTTCTTTTTTATATTTTATATTTTATATTTTATTTTTTTATTTTTTATTTTAATTTTTTTGTCTTCATGTTTTTGTGTTTTTATTTTTTTATTTTTTATTTTATATGTTTTTATTTTTTAAATTTTTTAAATTTCTTATTTTTTATTTTTTTATTTTTTATTGTTATTTTTTATTTCTTATTTTTAGTTTTTTATTTTTTTTAATGTTTAAATTTAATTTTTATTTTTTACTTTTTCATTTTTAATTTTTAATTTTTAATTTTAATTTTTATTTTTTAGTTTTTAGTTTTTTACTTTTTACTATTTATTTTTTTAGTTTTTTATGTTGTATGTTTTCATTTTTGACTTCTTATTTCTTGTTTTCTATTTTAAATAATTTACATTTTAATTTTCTTTTTTATTTTTTATTTTAAATTTTTATTTATTATTTCTTTTTTTTTTCGTTTTTTATTTTTTATTCTTTATTTTTTAATTTTTATTTGTCATTTTTAATTTTTTGTTTTTAATGTTTAATTTTTTATATTTCATTATGTTTTTGTTTTTTTAATTTGTATTTTTTTTTGTTGTTAATTTTTTATATTTATTTTTTAGTTTTTTATCTTTTTTTTTGCAAACAAAAGTTACAGAAAATTCTAACAAAATAAAAATTAAAAAATGAAAAAATGAAAACATAAAAAAGTAAAAAATAAGAATTAAAAATAAAAAATAAAAAATAAAAAATAAAACATAAAAAATTGAGAAACAAGAAATAAAAAAATTAAAATTAAAATGTAAAAAATAAAAAATAAGAAATAAGAAATAAGAAATAAAAGGATAAAAACATAAAACACAAAAACATAAAAACATAAAAAACAAAAAACAAAAAATAAAAAATGAAAAACGGAAAATAAAACATAAAAAATTAAAAAATAATAAAATGACAAATAAAAATTAAAAATTAAAAATTAAAAATTGAAAATTAACGTAAAAAACAAAAAAATAAAAAATGAGAAATAATAAATAAAGACAGAAAAACCTAAAAAACTTAAAATCATCGAAAAATGAAAAATAAAAAATAAAGAATAAAAAATGAAGAACAAAAAATACAAAAATAAACAGTAAAAAGAAAAAAATAAAAAATAAGAAATAAGAAATAAAACATAAAAATAAAAATACAAAATGAAAAATGAAATATAAAAAGGAAAAATACAAAATAAAAAATACAAAAATACAAAAACAAAAAATAAAAACATAAAAACATAAAAATAAAAAAATAAAAACATAAAAAAATAAAAAATAAGAAATAGGAAATAAGAAATAAAGAATAAAACATAAAAAAATTAAAACATAAAAAATTAAGAAATAAGAAATAAAAAATTAAAATAAAAATGTGAAAATAGAAAATAAAGAATAAGAAATAAGAAATAAAAAAATAAAAACACAAAACATAAAAACATAAAGACATAAAAAACAAAAAACAAAAAATAAAAAATGAAAAATGAAAAATAGAACGTAAAAAATAAAAAAAAAAAAATGACAAATAAAATTTAAAAATTAAAAGTTAAAAATTAATGTAAAAAATAAAAAAATAAAATATAAGAAATAAGAAATAAAAACCAAAAAACTTAAAAAATAAAAATATCAACAAATGAAAAATAAAAAATAAAAAATAAAAAATAAAGAATAAAAAATAAAAAAATAAACAGTAAAAAGTAAAAAATAAAAAATAAAAAATGACAAATAAAACATAAAAACAAAAATTAAAATTAAAATGAAAAATACAAAATAAAAAATAAAAATAGAAAAATGAAAAATGAAAAATAAAAAATGAAAAATGAAAAATAAAAAATAAGAAATTAAAAAAATTAACAAAACAAAAATAAAATACAAAAAACAAAATATAAAAACAAAAAAATAAAAAATAAAAAAAATAGAAAAATAACAAAAGTAAAAAACAAAATAAAAAATAAAACATCAAAAATAAAACATAAAAAAATAAAAATCAAAAATCAAAAAATCAAAAAAAAGAAATTAAAAAAATTAAAAAATAAAAAATAAAAAATAAAAAATAAAACCTAAAACCCAAAAAAATAAAAAATAAAAAATAAAAAAATAAACAAAAATTTCACAAATTTTTGATAACTTCATAAATTATCACACATTTATTACATTTTCATTAATTTAACCCACTTCAACCCACTACATAAATAATGTATCAATTTCAATGCACTTCAACCTACATCAACCCACTTCAACCTAGTTCAACCTGTTTCAACCCACCTCAAAAAAAAAAAAAAATACTAACTTTAACCTACCTCAACCCACCTCAACCTACTTCAACCCACTTTACCCTTTTACCCACCCAATTTGTCCACAAAAACAACAGATCCTAAATCTCACATGATACTTTACAAATTATTAAAATTATAAAGGGGGTGGGTTGAAGTTGGTTGAAGTGGATTGAGGTAGATTGAAGTGATTGAGGGAGGTTGAAGTTGGTTGAAGTTGGTATTTTTTTTTTCAAGTGGGTTGAAATAGGTTGAAGTAAGTTGAAGTAGGTTAAAGTGGGTTGAAGTGGGTAAATATGGATTGACCTACGAAAAGAACAGGCCCTAAGACCAGTTAATCTCGCCCCTTCACTCGCAGACGCCGTGGACGGTGCTAAGTGGTGATGCGCTGGTGTGCTGCGTGGGATTTGAATGAGGATGAAGGTGGTGTGGTGGCTGGAGATGATGGTGTCAATGCTGATGGTGCCCTTGTGTCTGGGTTCCAAAGAACAAAAAATGAGAAGGTGGGATGAGAGGACGAGAATGAGGGGAAATATCGGGCTCTTATGGCCTAGGTGAGAGCCGTTGAAGACCGAGAAAGAGGAGAGAGAAAGTGAGGACATTATGGGGGAAAGAAATCATGTGAGGGGTACGTGGGCAAGGGGGGATGAATAGATTTAGGATTTATTTTATCTTTTTTTTGCCTTGCTTTTTCCAATTAATTCAACACCTACAAAATAAAATAAAAATCAAATAAAAATCTAAAAATAATAATTATTACGAGCACAAATTAAGCATAAGAATATTGTATAAGTAACATATTTTTGGAGCAAATAGTATACATGGAAAATATAGTCTCTGAAAATTATTTCCAATAATCATATCATTAGAGGGTTGATCAGTGGCCCACAGAACTGGCGAAATGCATTGAACTTCTCCTAATTCTATAGATAAACCTTCTATGGCTTCATTGTGGCTCATAATGTTATTATGAGGTAGCCTTACTTGTAAATGATTTTTGGTTCTTTCCCAGATAAATTCTAGAAATAACGATATTTTTTCAAAACCATACAGAACAACTATTATCTATATAGGCACACAATTCATATTTATTATATCCCTTTAGACATGCATTTATTGGGTTGTAAATGCTATTAGGATTTATACTGGTAACTTCATAGCATAGCTCCATAGTCATATGTTTGACTAATTCATATTCATAGATTGGCTGACTAACAGTTTTTATTTTGTACCCAGTGACTTTTCTATCTAGACTCATATTTTGCTCTACACTGTGTCTTGTGGGTTCAAAACTCGTTCTACTCATTTCACTGGTCATACTAATTGTATCATTTTCTTTAAACTCTTCTTTAGCTGCTGAAGACCCTTCTTCTGATTCTGATCTTGCACTCAAGCTTCTTAAGAATAGGGATTTAATGGTAATTTTACCATTCTCATAAATTTTTATCATGTTTTTCTTATTGATTTTTGTGGGATTAGCAAAGCTAAATATCTAAGACCTATCGATTTTAATCTCTTAAGGATTGGATTTTATCATTTGCATTTTTTACATAAGAGTATGACTTTCAAATTTTTCTACTTCTATTATTATTACCTTAGTTTTTGGATCTATAGTATTATTTAATTTATAGATTACTTTCCAAAATATCCTAAGTGGGTAACCTCCCCTTTCATATCCATCCAAACTATTTTTATCTTAAGGATAGGAAGTTTCTAGTAAATTCATCTTTTAGGCTTGCATAATATCCAGGTCGGTAATTGAATCCTACTGATCCATTGTATAAATTGGTCTTAATCCCTGTGATAATTTGATTATTCAATGTGGTATGCCTAATATCAAATAGCAAAGTATAAAGATCAATATCTCTTCTATAATAGTGTAATATGGTAATTCGTACTTGGACACTTCCAACATGAATGTATCTATACTTTCTATCTTTGTTACGCTTAAGAATATTTTTTCAACTAATGAGATTAAATTCTCTCACATCATATTCACAGTTTTTTATTTCTCGATCTCCTTCCAACATTTCACATATATACTTACTCTTCAATTAAAAGATTGATTTTTTATAGATCATGTCTTTCTGAATTATAGGAAGGACTCAATCTCCTTTGATATCTTCATTTTCATTATCTATAATAAATTCTTCTCCTTGAAGATTATCCAAACTAATTGAGATACTTTCCATTATATGACTAGTTTCTTTACAATCACTTTTTCCATATTTATCTTCTAGTACAATATCAACAATTCCCTTGTTGCTTTTCAGGGCTAGATCTAACGCTTCATCCTCGCTAAGTTCAAAATAGTCTAAAATACCCAAAGTTTTAATAAGCTTGTTCCTAGTTTTGCATTCGTTTGCATAATAACCTACTTCTCCACATGCCCAACACTTATAGTTCTTATTCCGGCTGGACAACAAGCAACTTTCCTAAAAAATCTTCGGTTTTTAGTACTCGGTTTGTTATAATATTGTCTTTTATATTTCTCTCATCTTTGCTTGTTAAAGCTCCTTTTCTTATAAAATTTTCTTTTTCTTCTCCTTTTAGGCTCCTTTCCCATTTGATGAGGATTATCCTGGCTAGCTAGAAATTTATTTTTTCATTTTCTTTTGTTTTTGGAGATCAAGGCACTGATCATTGACCAATTGTTTTAAATAAGAGATTCTTGAACCGAGGGTATCAATTACGTCTACCTTTTCAAGGCATTCCATGTATTTTTCATTAATTATGAAATTTATCAGATATGCCAATTTGTCATAGAACATACCAAGATTAGTTTCATTATGCCCAATTTTGTAATAATATTGACTGAATTTAGCAATATAATTTTCCAAATATCTCATAAGTGACAAATTTATATTATTAATCTTCATTTGCCATTCTCTAGTTTGTTTGTTCAGAATCAAGTTTAGCCTCGATAAACTCAGTTTCAATTTCCTTACATAAGTTGTTTGAACATTATAGCTGGTATTTCTATCATTTTTAATGCATTTTTACCATTCTCATGCAATGAAACATACCAATCAGTTATAGTTCGGAAAAACTATGTTTGAAATAGTTTAGGTTATTTACAGCAGTCCATGTAGTATATTTAGGTTTGAGAAACTATTCATACCTATTTTCCAATGCTCAAATATTTCTTCTTTATTGCGAGTTTCATTGATGTTTAAGATATATCCTATTTGACTAATTGAGGTAAGGCCAATTTCTTCAAATGTCTTTATTTTTCTTTCGTAGTATGTCCTACTGGAACATATTTGGATCTCATAAAATGAGTATTTTTTCTAGACGGCTCAACAAATTCTTCAGGCATAGTAACAATATTATTAACTAGATTAGCGTTAATTTCACCTATATTGAGTTCTCCTCCAAACTCATTGATCTCATCATCTAATACCATCTTACCATATATTTTTTTTTAATCAAATTTCTTCTAATTTCTTCTAATATACAATATCAAGATCCTCTAGTTTAATTAGGTTTATCTACTAATATATTGCTTCTTCTATGTGGACATTATTTGTCTCTTTATTAATATTAGACAATACATCTTGCTTATCAACTATTGCGCCCATGATTTTGTTTAATTCTTCTCGATTTTGTTCCTTATCAACCATATTCTGTAATTCTCCCAGATTAAACTACTTATATTCGATCATCTTCTTCTTTCTCTACGTCAGATGATTTTTTAGTTGATTTTTCTCTTACTTCTTTTTGGGCTTTTCTATCATGCAAATGAAATGAATTTTTGTTTCTTGGGTTTGGAAAGGATATTTATGCTAAAATGGAGTAGTAATACTTAGAGTAGATTTTTTACTATGTCTAATTTCGTTAACTAAAGAAAGATAGATTACAGACATTTGCTTCTTAATATCTTTAACTTCAGTCTTAATTGTTGCCAATTCAGCTTTTACTTGCAAAACTATATCAGTGATATAGTTTAATTGAGATACTGCTGAAGCAGTTCCCTCTAGAGCATGCACAATATGCAAATAACTAGGAGCAGGGCTAGTAGGTGATGATTTAAGCATTAAATACAATTAATTAGCTTAATTAATCCTTAATTAGCTTAATAATCTTAATTATTTTTGATTATATGACTCTGATACCAAATGGAAGAGGGCCTCGATTAGTACTAATGAAAGAAATTGTACGTGCACAAACTTAAAATCAACGAAAGTAAGTTTTTAAGGACTAGGATTAAAAATACAAATTTCAAAAGTTTAGGGGGCCAAGAAAATACGTAGGGTATCTAAAAATTCGATCAGTAGACTTCCAGATACTAAAATAGTCGTTCCAAAGACTTAGGCCTTGAATTATTTATGTCACATATGTAAGGTACTGACACGCCTGGGTACCTGAGGATTAACTACCTTACATATGTGGCTAAATATTCCAGTGGCTAACAAAGGGTAAGCGCCACCCTAATATTTAGACTGAGTCTGGCTAATGCACTTTGTCGTGTTCACTTGTAATGTTACAGATGTGACAATTGCAATAATATAACATGAAATAACAATAACTACTCTAGATGCAAATGTGACTATTAATTGAAATTGTGTAAATAAGATTAAAATTATTATCATCAATGGGTGAATAACTTCATAATTAATTATGCATGTGACTGTTATTTTCACAAATTACACATAGATAGCACAGGTAGCTTTCGTTGATTATTGGGGTGATTGACAAAATTTGTTAAGGGTGATTTTTTATGAGGTCAAGTTATAAAATGAATTTTATTATTTCTTAAGTAGAAAGTTATCATGCAAAAACACATAAAAATCAGAACACGAAATAACATGATTCCATATGACGAACTCAATGAACTGTCCATGATCATAAAGCCTTCATAACATGCATCCAAAGTACCATAATGTGGACAATCTTGCAGTTAAAACGCAAAATATAATAATGTATAAAACTACGTGAAGAGGTGACTTTATGATGTTCCCATCTTGACTAAAAGCCACTATTGATCATGACTCAAATGAGACCATGAATCAGGAAAAAAAGGCACGATCACTTGCTTTTTCGCTTTGGATTTTTTTCTTTCTTGTCCACAACAGATTGACGTTTTTGTTCTTTGGTAACCTTGTCTGCATCTACTAGAGGAATGACCTTAAGCCTTGGTTGCAGTTAGGACATTTCTTATTGATATATTACAATTCCTTTGGATTGTTGAGCAACTTTTCTGTTATCATTGATCTCCTTTGAGGTGCCCGTAATTTAATACAAATCACGTTATCCATGTCATGAAAACAATGACTTTTACCCCCCCCAACACACATATATATATTAAAACTTGGTTTGAACTCATGCATAAGGACACGTAAATTTGTCATGTAGGATGCTACATAAAAGAGAATAATTATGTGAGATACTTTAATACAACATAGGATACTATAAAATTTATCATAAAAAGAAAAACTATATAAGATGGATGTAAATTTAATAAAATATTAATTTTATTTAATAAGGTAACTTCTCACATATCTTCTTTTTATTCTGTAATAAAATTTAATCAAAAAATATGTATGAGTTAATGATGCAAATATAATAAAAAATGTGAGTTGGATGTTAATTACGTATAAAAAGGTATGCTATTGGGAGGGGGAGAAAATAAAAAAGACTCGCTTTACTTTTGCATCAACAAAACAATATAATACATCAATTTATTGTTTGCTTTTTTATTAAAAACCCATTTACTTAATAATATATTAAAAAATTGTTTAAATCACACCCTTACATTGTAAGGATATAACTCTAGTGCTATTTATAGATGACTATAGTAGTTAGAAACCAATTACTATTACCCCATTTGCAGACATTAACATCGGAGCTGACTAATATACTATTTGCATAGGACTACTACAGTTAGGAAACGATGACTGTTATATATCAGTATGTTGGCATATGACTTATCGGTCTACGGTCCTACTCCAAATCTTCTCCAGTATGCTATTCGATGCGCTTAAGCATGAAAAAAAATACTACAATCATTGTTATTTTGGTTGACTCACCTTATAATTATTGGCAACTAACAAAATGTATTCTGTGATAATAGATTTCCAATATATGACTATAGTAACAGTTACCCTTAGACATGTTACTAGTTGGTCCACAATTATTAAAAGTCATGTGCAAAATTTACTATATGGATAAGTACAAACAAACCCTTATATAAATTATTACATTATTCTCCCAATTACTACTACAAATCACATAAAATTACGTATTTCGTGATTACATTCAAACACACCCTGAAAAATCATTAGTCATGCTAATAATAATTACAAGTCACCTAAAAAAGGTATTTACAGAGCACATGCTTCAACAAGGCTAAGAAAGATTTCCAACAAGGTGACCACAATTAGCAACTATGGGTGAGTAATATCTTACGTTTCATAGAAATTGGATTTAAAGTCAAGTAGCAAGCTTTTGGAGATTAAGCATGTAAACTAGTTTTAGTTGATTTAAGTAGAAGCTGTGGTGATGAATGAATTTGCATCCATTGAAATTCATGGTTTTAATATATCACATACAAGCACATAAACATTAATTGAAGATGAATGAATAACGTGAATATATGCGAATACTATTGTTTTGAAGTCTTAATCATATGCTGCACAAACATGAGAAAGAAATATGAATTGAAAATGAAAAATAAATTGAACACACTAATTAGCTTGTCAACAGTCACAGAAGAATGTGTTTCAGACTGATGAATCGAACAAAGGAATCTCTTGTTAATATGATTAATCATGTCGGACTGCACCAGCCATACATGCATCTAGCAAGAAATTGAAATAGCTGATGATTGAAGGCAATTTTAGTATCAATTGGGTATAACGGATGAATGAATTTTTGAAAGCAAGGAACTTGCAATTTATTTTTATTTTTCTAATAAAAGTGATGATTATACACTCTTTAACCCTTCCAACTAAAGAGAAAAAAACTATTTGTCATGCAAGACATCTTACGATAAGTTAGTGTGGGACAATTTCATATAAGAATTTGTGATTATATCTATATCCTTACTCGATTTTGATATTTGTTGTGACATTATGCATGTCCATCACTCTCATTTTTAACTCATGAACACTTGTGATCACACGTCAATGAAATACTGAACAAATCTTCTCCCTTGAATTATTTCATTCCCTCTTTGACTTTTCTCAAATGAATTTGTAAAAATATTCTTAATGAAAATCCTCTGTCGCTATCTCAAGGTACCTTTGGACGATAACCTTCATCTTATCATAACACAATTGAGAGGAAGGAATCAAGTCCATTATCGCTTTGCTAACCACTCATACCAAGGTTGGTCCTAATGCGAATAATGAAAAAAAAAAAAAAAAACAAAGTGGTCTTATTTTGTTGCATTTACAATTTTTTTTTCCACTATAATCATGTTATCTGATGCTCCGTGATTCTTGAACTCTTCGCACTCGTATTTAATGTTTCCAATAAGAATTATATATATATAAAAATAAAGTGACAACCAAATTTATTACTTTCTTGTACATTTCTTTTCATTGCAAAATGGTTGGAATCCCTCCCTAATGGCACTGAAGGATGATGCTAAAGAACAGTAGAAAGGCCTTTTGTGCTGCCAGCGACTAAAAAGTGGACCAGTGCCACCACCCTATTTAGCCTACATGACCTTGGGCACCTAACACCTTGGGGTTTGAGTATTCTCATGTCACGTGAGTTCAACTTGAGGGTCATTTTCTTTTCCTTAAAAAAAAAAATTCTTTAGCTGCACTTTTCAGTTTTCCTTTTTTTAAAACAATCACCTCTTCTAAAATCTTGAACTTTGGCTTACGAAGGCTAAATGGGTCCATGGAAAAGAGACTACGACAAGTTTTGAAAGTCAACAAGACAAATCCATCACCAATGGTTAAAGGAATTAACAAATTAGAGCAACCTTTTGGAAGCTCCCAACTGTTTGGAAATTAATTCATAGACCCAATCTGTTTTCACACTACCACGAAAGAGAAATTACTCACCAAGTTCTCCCTTTCGCAGAACTTGAATTCCTTGGTTTGGGTAACCCTCATCCCATTTGAGGTATTTTGTTAATGTTATGAGCTTAAAGAGTGCAGACAAGACTCTGTTTTTCTCAAGTGTTCCTTCTCACCTTCGGGGAAACCGTTAGTAGTTGGTTCCATTCTCTTGATGCTCAAAAGGTCAATACGTGCAATTAAATAACTAGAGAGTTTTTCTTGCAATACCCCTGAAATACAAAACTGCACACCACACTCCATGATTTGAAGCTGCTAAATCAAGAAGCGAAGGAAAGATTCCAAGATTTTCTATCTTCGGGGAGGGCAAAATGCCTCTTTGTTTCTGAATCGGCCAGGCAAAAGAGCCCAGGTGCACAAAATCGTTAAAAATTTAAGGCCCAATTATCTCAAGTCTTAACCTCTAATCATGTTTGTACAACTGCATGACATAGAGATGTTGGTAGAAGAAGAAATAACAAAAGCCCAAAGAATACCTACTAAGGCAATAGAAGTTTAATCATGTTTGTACAATTGCATGACATAGAGATGTTGGTAGAAGAAGAAATAACAAAAGCCCAAAGAATACCTACTAAGGCAATAGAAGTTTCTTCAAGACAAGAAAACAACCACCACCTCTAACATTAAAATAATTAACGAGGTCAGTATGGTAGAACTGCAGCTATCAAGTTTCACTCCAAATGGAATAAAGCTCAGTCAAGCCTTAGGAAGGTTGGGGAGCCAAGGATTCCTTACGCCTATCATGCCCACAACCAATGTAGCTGAAGAGAAATGAAGCAATAGGTGATTGTTGCCGTAGGCGCATGACTGTTGTAGTATAGTTTTAATATCGATCCCACAGAGACCAAGTGTAATCTATTGAGTTCTAAACTATTATAAATGGCTAAGCGACTAAATTTTCAATCGGATGTCTCAACTACCACTATTTAACTATTGAAAATTCAATCGAATTAAAAACATCTAGGGAATTGCTTTGCCTACTAAAGAGTTGGATCGTTGGATATAATTATACGCTTTATCTAAATTGGATGATTCAAAGGAGTGCAATCAAACTAAAAATTTAATCTTTTCTTTTGAAACAAACTGAATTGCCTAAACTAATCCAATTAACATTTTTTTAAATATCCTTGGTTTAGTCTGGGTTAAGGATTCTTGATTGCTAATATTTTTCTCTTAACAAACAACTCTCTTTCAAGCAGTGTTAAATTAAGTTATAACTTGTTGTTCTAATAGTGAGTTTCTCCTTTCTGTATTTCACTCAACTATCTAGTGTATCCAAGTAAATATGGCCAAAACTTACTCACAACAGTTCATCCGCAAGATAAAATTCAATCAAACCAATTGGATAAAACACAAATATTGAAAATTGGAGATCCAACATCAATACTTTGGCTAACAAGTCCCTAGATTAAGAAAAACTACTTACATATAATGGAAATATTCAACATCTACATAAACGTTCAGGAAGAGATTAGAAGGGAAGAAAAACTTAACAATAGTGGTGGTCTTCAATGGCTTCCCAAACTCCAATCCTTCAAGTGCCTCCAAATCCTCTTCTTAGTCTAAAGAAAACTAGAAAAAATTATAAAACTAATGATAAAAGTGGGAGTTGGATGCTTTGGTTTTCTGTGCTCTTCCTCTTACAGCCGAAAAGAACCCTATTTATACATAAACTCATCCATTCTCAGCCACAAGACGAAGGAAGATGAATAGACAATAGTTTCAGGCTTACCAAGGGCAGTGGCCACCAACACGAAGCGTCTGTAGTCACCTCTGTCTCAGCATTCTTTGGTCCTTCTTTCTTCTCCATGCGCATTGTAACTTAGGGGCATATGTGAGGAGTGAAAACAAATGCAATTCGGGTCAAAGCAAGGACAAAAAGGTCCAGAAACCTACAAAACATAGAAAAGAGCCATAGCCAACTATAAAACAAAAAAAGGAGTACAGATTATAGCATAAAGTACATGATTCTCCCTACAAATATAGTAAAATGACCCTAAAATGTGGTGAATTTTAAGCATCTATCAAACTTCACCATGTTTGAACCATTGCTTGTCTTGATTCAATCATGAAAACCAATACTAAAACAAAGAATCTCCTTGGGTAAACATGAGCAGCAACATCAGTAGCCTACCAACCCAAGAAGCTAGCTAAAAAGTGATGAAAATTGCAAAATAGATGAGGGAATGAAGTTTTCAAAATAAGAACAGATACCATCACATTAAACATTGAATCGATCACCCAAATCAGCTTAAACAATCATATCCGCACATATATCAGGGAGAGCTAAAAGAATATGTAGACCTTCTCTTTAGGAATGAAGCACTCATCACTCATGTGTTTAAAAATATAATGTGTTTCACTCAAATCTCATTCCAAAGAAATAAAATCTACCATAAGCTTGGCAAGACTCTCAAATTCGATACCACGAAAATGCAACGCATCCTAGTCAACCATGAGAACTTCGATAGGGTTGTAACATGGCTATGGGTAAAGGTAAGAGGGCTACAAATATGTTTTGATTTGTGGAGCTTAAAGCCAAAAACTATGAGTATGAATCATCTTCACCCAACTTTTTACAAAAATACTTCTCACACCAAACACCAATACATCTAAAATACAATAAATAACCCCAAGTTTGGTCGAGTATGCGAGAAAATGTTGAAATATAAAATTCATACCAAATCCTTGCACTATTTTTGCTTCTATCATTCTTTTTCTTTCAACATTTTTTTTGGCTTTGTTTTCTTGATTTTTTTTTTCTTTTAGATAGGAGAAGAATTACGGCAAGAGAAATTGTGCATTTTTCAACACTTTTCTGACAAATCGCAAAGTTCAACCCAAATAACACCAAGGCCCTCATTGCATTCAAACAAACTAGTCCCAACAACAACGTTATTAATACCCACCAACTACTCCCAATAACTAATGAAACTCTATAGTCTTGGGAAAAGGGTAGAACATGTATTCAACCAAGGTTCAATATTATAGGTTTGCATCAAGAAAAAGAAAGGTCAAGGCTCAATGGGGGTAGCAAGGGGTAAATGATAAAAAGGGTGGCTATTTTGTCAATCTAGCTCATAAATTCAAAGAATACCTCAATCATATCGTCTAAACATGCATACTAAATATGATCTTGAATAAGAGTCAAAGCAACTTTTAGAGATTTGAAATCAAGGAAGAGCCACACATGAAAAAGAATCTGAGACTAAAATGATGAACTAGTCCAAATAAGGCTCAAAGTCTCATAGGCCAACTACCAAAGCTAAATTAGCTCATTAGATTATATGTGTCAGATATTCAAACAAAGATTCATTAAGTAATCAAATCACAGTCAACATGATGAACAAAACATGAAGCACATTTCGAAAACTTATAATTAAATATTTATTCACAAATGGGCATCACAAAAAGGGTCAAAATAAGACTCATCATGGGAGGATTTTGTTACTTTTTCTCCTTTTTTTGTGTTCCTTTTTGCTCTTTTTTTTGTTTTTTTTCCCTTTCTTATCACACTAAAATGCAATGAAAAATTATTGAAAATACCAAAATAAAGCCAAAACCTAAGAAAAGAAGCCTAAAAATAGAAGGAAGAACGAAATAATATACTAAAAATGCAAACTACTCTTGAAAGACTTGAGGCCATTTCCTCTCACAAAAATCTCTTAATCTTTATCTCTAGTTTTAGAGTGATGTTTTAAAGTCTTTCCTTTAAAATTTATCTTTGGTTCCTGAAGCCTTTAGGAGAGAGATTTAGAGGAAAGTGCTTATCTTATTTAGGGTTCTCATTTTTTGGCTAAAATCTCACAATCACCTACATTGTTAGAGATTGAATCCAAAGAGGAGCATCCTTAGGTGTTGTGATTTCTCCTAGTGCTTGATGATCTTGGGAGCTTGACAATTCATGCTCATCAATGCCTTCGGGCCAAGGTCTTCAAATTGATTATTGAAAATATGGAGGAAGTGCAAATGCTGAATGCAAAAGATTCTTTGGAGTGTTGGAAGCAACTAAGATATCTATGGATGAGGGGTGCAAGTTGTCTTTATTGTCTGTGTTGTTATAACTCATTACATCAAACGCTATTTAATCTTCTAAATAGAGTTCTTGACAATGTGTTAGCATCGATGAAGGAAAGAAGCATACTTGATAGCAAGATGGCCAGTACTAATTATTTTGCTAAGAAGTTGCTTACTGCTTTGTACCTTCCACATGAAAGAATTGATGGTTATCCTAACAGGTACATGTTGTATTACAAAGATTGATCTGATTTGGATAGATGTGAGCATTATGAGGACTATGAAAATAAGAAGACGACATTGAAGGCCAAAGGCATTTCAAAGAAACTGCTAATATATTTTCTAATTAGGGGAGATTATGAGAATGTATGCAACTAAGAGCACATTTGAGCAAATAAGATGGCATTCTAAAAATCCACATGTAGGAGGCTCCATGGCTTATCCATACGATAGTGGAATATGGAAGAATTTGGATGCCATTTTTAAGAAGTTGTTGCTAAACCTCATATTGTTCAATTGGGATTGTGCAATAATGCATTTGCCCCACTTGGTATTTTTGGGTAGACATACTAATAATTACACTTTGATGCAATTTGCCACCTTCCTTGTGTATGAACAAGCAGTGCATGTTTCTCACTTTGTTAACTCTTCACCTAAAGAGTCCAAAGGGGAAGCTTGATGTCAGCCCTTTATCAAAGAACCAAAGCAGTTAGAGGAAGTTGGCATATGAGCGTACAATGCTTCAAAGAAGCAGAGCTTCAAATTGAAGGTAGTAGTTGTGTGGACTATAAGTGACATTCTAGCGTATGACATGCTTCCTGGTTGGATGATATCCCAAAAATCAGCATGCCCCTATTGCATGAAGAATACAGAGGCATTTGGGTTAAAGCATAGAAAGAAACAAACATGATTCAATTATCATCATCAGTTTTGTTTCAAAGATCATCATTTTCAGTCCAATAAGAGTAGTTCTTAAAGAATAAGGTTAAACATTCACCTCCTCCTCCACAAGTCAAAGGTGATCATGTATGTGACTGTGTGTATAAAATCCCTAGGTCTGTTGATTACTATGACACGCTTGATGGCCAAGTTGATCACCCAACTGGACAAAACGAAGCATATTCTAGGAATAGTGTACTAAAAAAACCTTCTCATATGTCACAATTTAGATGTCATACATGTTGAGAAGAATGTGTTTGATCAACTGATCAACATAATCATGGTTGTGAAGGGGAAACTATAGAAGACGTTAACACAAGAAGGGATTAGCCACACATTGTAAGAGTAAATAACATCACATCCAAATAATCGAGCATGATGATGGAGAGACAATTAAAACTGTTCCAAACACTGTGTACATTATAAGCAAAGACAAAGTTAAGGCCCTTATGTGAGTGGTTGAAAGAGCTCAGGCTTCCCGACCAATATACCACTGACTAAAGTCGAAATGTCTATGAAAAAATGAAAAGTTGCATAATTTAAAAAGCCATGACTATCATATCAGCTATTATTGTGGGGGAATTACTTCGTCTAAATGTTTGGAAATTCCTCAATGAACTTAACAATTCTTTAGGGATTTATGTGCTACTAACTTACGCATGGATGATGTATTACGCTTGGAGAGAAATATCTCCAAATTACTTTGTAACATAGACGTTACTTTTCCTCTTTCCTTCTTCAATGTGATGAAGCATCATCTTGTGTATTTATCATGTGAGGCTAAAGTGGGAACGCTTGTTCAATACAGGTTGGTGCATCCATTTTAAAGGAACATGGAATTCTCATTCACTTGCCACTTTATATTAGAAATGATAGGTTCCTTTGCTAATTATCTTCACTTATGATGCAGGTTTCTGCATCATTTCAAGAAGAAGGTCATTAGCAAAGTGCATGTTGAACATCAATTTGTAATGCATACTTAATAAAGGAGATCTCTAACTTTGGTTACAATTATTTTGAGCAAAATGTTGACATAAAAACATGATATCGCAGACAAAATATTTGTCCTGTTGTATGAAGGGTGTAATTGTCATCATCTATGGTAATCATTCTTCTCATTAAAACTAACTAATGATTGAAGATGAAATTTTGAGAATGCATCTTCAAATCTTGAAGGATTAAGTATGGAGTGCATTTGATAAAGAATATTCCAAATGGTTTAAGAGGAAGGTTTGCATGTTTACATAATGGTTCTCTAATTTAGATACATGTGCTAGATACATTAAAATACATCTTTTATTGCATAGGTTTTCAATTCAAATGAGAAAGATAACGTTATTATAAGTTTGGTGCATGGTCCACCAAGGAAAGATGCACCCACTTGGAATCACTACCACATAAATAGCTATAACTTTCATCCTTATAAATATGTAAAAAATAAGACAAATATAAACTACGGTGTAACTATAGAAGGGGTAGATGGCATTGATATTTTGGTGTTGTAAGAGGTCATTGAGTTGGATTACCTCATAAAATATCATTATTACAAGACAATTTTGTTCAAATGTGAATAGGCATGAGCAGTATAAACTAGTGGATGTTAACCATGCAAAGAAGTGCCATAGGTACGATCCATTTAAATTGGCATCCCAAGTGATACAAGTGTTTTTAACCTCCTACTCTAATGCAAAGCAAGATAGAAGTCAATGCTAGGAAGTTTTAAGATAAAATCAAGGCCAATAATTAAAGTCCTACTTGGTGATACAACGTTTCAGGGGGATAACAATAGTAACCCTCCTAGCTTATGTGAGTTTCACAGAGTATAAGGAATAAGCATCAATTTAAGGCCCTAGATGGTAAGGAAGAAGATGATAATGATTCAAGTGTAGGAACCTTTCTAAGGCGCAGAGGAAGAGAGTGACCATCCATTGTATGACAATGACGAAGACATTATTACTAATGGTGCCAACGTGTTTTGAAATGATTGGTTAACAAGGTTGGAAAAGAACTGACGATAAACAAATAGCTTGGTTGTTAGAGGAAAATTGAGAGAGGTTAAAGACTTAGAAACGGGACCCCAAGTTTCAAACGAAATATGCCCAATGCTTGCAAATGGAATAGAAGATCCAAATGCGGGATCTTGCATTGCCAAGGATCTACCTCAACATCACAGCTTGTGAGAAAAGATGGTACAAAGTCAAAAAAAAAAACTTTGTTGTTTTCACTATATATCAAGCAATTTGCTTGTTTTATATGAGTTGATTTAAGTTTTTTGTTTTCTTGATTTAATCAATAAAGCCAAGACTTGCAACCCCAGTGCCTTTTTACAAGGATCCATAATGATCCATAATGAGGAAGATATTGAATCTAGAAAGGTCTTTGTGGATGATAGGTTCGAAGCTTTGTAGGTGCGTAAGAATATCGACTTGTAGTTTCCTTTTTTTAATAAAAATATCTCTATTTCTTTATATAAGTATTATTTTGTCGAATAGTTGTTTGGTGCATGGATTCTTTGATTATGGAAGTCTTTTTTGATGTTGATTATGAGAGTATGGTTTTGATTATGCATGAGAGTATCATTTTTTGAAATTATGAAAGCATTCATTGTTCTTGATTTAATATGTTGATATGACAATTGAAATATATGCATGTGTTTTTTCATTCTTACTTAAGCCTTCAAAGAATATGAGGTGCTTCAAGTTAATCATGGTATTGTATAGGGTACACAGGAGACAGAAAAGCAATATTATGAGGTTTTAGGGAGATGGAGTAAGAAATCCACTATCTTTGTTCTGGGTAGTAGTGCTACCATGTTTTACGAGAAACCAACCATCTCTACGACTTCCATTAGTTCTGTATATATTCCCTTTGCATATTCTAAGCTATAGACGGATTTGAAATCAAATCAACAACAACTTGATGAGAAAAAATAGCTCATAGGTGGCGATTTGATGAGACAATGATGCTCATTCATAGCCTTTAATTGTAAGTTAACATGTTATCTGATTCTAGTTCTCATACATCCGACTTTTATGATCAGTAGTTTATTTATAAACTAACTTTAATTATGTATTTGATAATATTGTTGAACTTTTGTGACTATTTGATGGTATGAAACTTCTTAGATGATGATTTGTGTACCTTACGATGAATGATCACTTGAAGATTACACATCTATATCCTAGAGCAAGTGTTTTATAGATGTATATTTATGTTTAAATGGGTGGCAGTTTGCGTATTCGAAAATGTGCACGGTATATTTAGCATGTGCTTAATGTTTACGATATATGAAACATGTATATGTAAGGTTGAAAAAGGTAAGCCCAAAAAACAGAAAAGAATTCGTGACTAAGAAAAATCAAATGCAAATGAAGTCATATAGTTCCACACTAAACTTGTATTATTGCTGAAGGAATTATCCTAATTATTAACGGAAATAAAAACTAGAATCCAATAGCAACGGACAAGCCGACGCTAAAATTTTACGATGGCAATAGCGTCAAAATACTTAGCATCTGATAGGAATCTAATTCCACATAAGACGACCCTAGCATTAGATACAATAATTCGATGCTAAATTTATTTAGCAATGACGCATCAGATTTCTGGATGCCAATCTGATGCCGAGTTTTTTGTTGGATTTACTTTTGTGATGTCTAACATGAGATTTCTTATAATGCGCTTTCAAATAAAAAAAAAAAAAATGAATCACCTAAAACAAATATTGGGTGATAAAATTATGAGCAAAACAAATTGGATTGCCTATAGTCCGGCAAAAGGTCAACTTCAAAATCGCTAGTCTTGCAAAAGTTTTAGTATACCAGTAAAAGATCCAATTTTAGAATCACTAGACTGGCTAAAGATCCGCTATAATGGCAAAAGGTAAAATTTTAGAACCACTAAATGGACGAAAGATCCACTAGACCAGCGAAAGCTCAACTTTAGAACTGGTAGCTGGTCAAAAGGTCGGCTACACTAGCAAAAGGTCAAAGTTTTGAACCGTAAGGCCAATGAAGGGTCCTTAGACTAGTCAAAGGTCAGCATTATTATTTGTGATAGTGAAAGTTGGTGTGCACCGAGCTTTAGAACCCTCAATAGCTAACTTTAGACGTTACATCATTAGCCTCCATCACGATGAAAGTGGATAGGTGCTAGGCTTTATGTCTTCCAATAACCAACTCTAGGCATCATCACCTTAAATGAGCCATAGAATTTGTTAGCATCCCTTAACATAGGTATCCGTACCCAAAGTGGGGGCTAACGATAGACACTTTGACCATCACTTTACTAGGGTTCCATTAAAGTGGGGCCTAACCATAGACACTTGAACAAGGTGTCGCGATTTATAAAATATCGAATGATGATAAACCAATATGATTATACTTGAGGACCCCCCCCCCAAAACTCAAAACTTAAGAGCCTTAAAATTTGTCAGCATCCCTTAACATAGTTATCTATGCCCACGGAAGCTGCAAAAGGCTAAAACAGACCAAAAAGTCCAAATAGGCCAAAATTAACATGTTTTATGTCTAACTAAGATTCATTCCATATTTACACAAAACTCTAGTGTGCCTAAAATTATTTATTTTAGATATTGATATTCTTTACAGAATATGTTTTCTAATGATATATTATGCGTACAAATCCGATAAGTTACTGAGATGTGTGCTGAAACAATACATATCCACTTTTATTTATATCTACTTACATACATGGACCAAGTCCATTAAATTTGTGTCATTCAAAACTAGACTCCATAAGATTTGTGCAACTAAAAAAGAATCATTTGAAATGGAGGTTGGATAAGAACTTTCTGACCAAAATAAGTTGGACTACCTCCGGTTCGGACGCAAGCATGCATGGATGGGTTCGTACCCAGCAGAGCCAAATCAGGCTTCTTTCTTCTAACCTATCTTCTAGAAACCCTAGGAAGCAAACTTGCCTTCTGGAAAGTTCCACACACTAGTTAAGCAACTATAAGTACAACCCATCACCTAAACTTCAAAGGAACGTAGCCAAAATTTCAAAAAACTCTGAGACAATACTGAGAGATTTAGAGAGCCGAACCAAACGATTATAAAATTCATCCTCAAGAACATCTACAGCACAATTCAAGGCCCATATTTCTTAATCTTGGGATTCACTATGTCGCTTAGGCATGTAACATAAGGGCGCTAATCTTTTAAATCTACTTTTGTCTTTTTTCTTTTCTTCTTTCTTTTGCTTGGTTTTATTTAATTTTAAACATGTAATTTTTGGTAATTAATTTAGTCTCTACCTACTACAAAGTTTTACTTCTCCTTTATTTTATTCGACATTGCAATTGACCATGTAATTCTGTATTTGCATAATCGTACTTAGTATGTTACATGCTTATTTTATTTTAGAGCAATTGTTTTATTTTTCAAATTGATTATTAGAGGTTACCGGTGTTTGAGAAGTAGTATTAGGATGCATTCTATCCTAATGTTGTACCTTTGCCCTGAAATGTAGATCTTTTGGTTCAAACTAACGGCGTCAGATTGCCACCACATCAGGGATTATTGAAAGAGCTATTGAAAACCTTTTCTAACCAAGTCTATGTCCTATGGATTATCGCCTTGATTTACGGCTTTTGTTATGAAAATGATATTTTAATAAAGTTTAAAATTTATTTTTGCTATTTCTCTTGTAAAATGCAGTAGCGATTCTAATTTCTTTAGGCTTCATTTGGTCTTTAGAAAATTTGATGGAAAAAAAAGTCGAAGAAAAAAAAAAGTGAAGGAAAAAAAAGTAGGGAGAAAATAAGTTTTTTCTCTTATTTGAATTGAAGAAAAATATAAGAATTTGGATGAGAAATTTGAATGTTGATGTTAGTTGGAGAAGATTGTAAATTTTTTTCAAACTTTCCTCACAATTTTATGAGGAAAATTTTATCACTTGCTTCTAACAATTTTTCCGCCCATATTTTTTTCTTTGTGATTTTCTCTAAACCAAACACACAAAAAAAAGAAACTTTCCCAAATTTTTTTCTTTCCACCAAATTTTCGAAGGTCCAAAGGAAGCTTTAATAATTAAGATCTCACCAAGTACCCCCAAACTTTCAACCATTCATTGGAGACCACACCCAAGGTTTTGGGTCATAGTTGTTACACCTTTGTCTATCATATATTTGCCTTTCTGTAGGAGATTTAGCCAAGTTTAGGGTCTTATCTTGTTTGCCTCTTATATAAGCAAGTCTTAGGAGGTTATGAGGGCTATTGGGTCAAGCTTTCCTTAGGCTTCTCTGAGAGCTTATGTATTAGTTTCAGGATTTTCAAACTGGGCTTCACCCACAAATTAACTTACAGGGCCCAATGTTCTGCATTCTACCTAAATCAGATTGTACAATCCCATGGTTCTCAACCACTGAATCAACCTAATCATCCTACTTGGGACATGGGGATACGAATCCTATACAAAATCCCTTTTCTATCCTAGAAATCAAACCTAACGCCATGCGGTTATCCCTTTGGTTTATATAAATTTGATTGATAGAAAAATATGTTTTTTCTATGAAACTATGCGCTTCATCAGTTCCTATAAAATTTATAGGCGATTGTAGGTTCTAAAAACTGTATCTCAATTTTTATAAAATTCTCAATAACTAACTTATGCCTAATCTATATATATCCTTGGGGCTAATAGATGAAGCAAGTAGAATCTTTGAAATGGAACCCAGTAGACATAAGTAGCCTGATCTTGACCTCTACTAGGGGACTAATAACCCTTGAACTAAGTTCAAGTGCCTGATGTGATTCACTGCTCCATGGACCTAGTCGTTTCAACTTATCTCAATGTTTACATCAGTTTTCATGCTAGAATGCTAATCTAAATCAACTTGGCGTTGATACCTTTGGACACTATGAATAGGTGGATACCTTGAAGATTTAAGGACACATAGAAAACTACAGAAATTAGATTGAAAATTTATTTAGGACTCTAAAACTTAAAAAGTGATACTTTGTCAAAATCCAAAGAGAACTACCATTTTTTGGGTTCACGAGCATATCAAGTGGGTCAACTCGAGGGCACTAATTCTTTAACCTACCTACCTCAGTTCCTTCCTCTTTTCCTATTTTTATCTATTTTGATTTAATTTAGTTTTATCTAACTTGAGTGGGGATGTAATTTTGTAATTAATATAGTTTACCCCTACTATAAGTATTTAATTTCTTTTTGCCTTTTCCTTCCATTTACATTGTATTTACACGTTGTAATTTATTTACATACTACCATAACATTGAATGCTTTTGCTTATAGAGTAATTTAATTTATTTTCTCATTTTATTAGGAGAGGTTGCTCTGATAACAGGCAACATTCAGATGCCTACCATCCCAATACTATGCTTTCTCCCAGGATTTGAATCCATCTCGACCCCAAAATGCATAATGTGGTCCCATTACACCTTTAGAATCCTAGCCTACTAGATTTCACGCAATTATACATGCATGTTTAACTTGAAATTGCATCACTTTATACTCTTTTATGATCTATTATTTGCTCAAAATAAATAATTAAATTATGATTTTAATATATTTTTATTTATTTTGTAGGAGTTTGGAAACACTTGAAAAAAGAAGATAAATAAATTGACTCAAGTTTTGGATCAGGCTAAGCAAAGGAAGAAGGAAAGGGAAAGGGAGGTCAAAGCCCAGCCCCAACATTTGCTTCCTCCCTCCCTCTTCTCGTCATCAGGTATGTTCCAGCATTCCCTTCCCTCGACCCAGTATGCGGCCCATCTGTGCCAACCTTTCCCATTTCCTATATTCCCTACTCCTCTTTATCTTAACCACGCGGGCTGTGGGCATCTCCTTCATTTATCCCAGGCCAGTCCTTCCCCTATTCCCTTATTCTTTTCCATGCCGGGTCTATTCATTATGTTATTTCCATGGCCTATTTTCACATGCCCATTCTGTTCCCCAGTGTGAGGCTGGTTTCGACTCCTTTTCCTTTCTTCTTCCCCAGCATGAATGTAGAAACCTGAGAAGTCTGAAGTACGCTACTTCCTCTTCCCATTCCCCCAGCTCCTTGGCCATTTTAGTCTCTCTCACTCTCTTCACCATTTATTCCTTCATCATCACCATCATCAAGTCAGCGGTTGCAAAGGGGTTTAGTTGAGCATTTATTGAGGCAATTACAACCTGGGTTTGGAAGACTTCAAATGGGGGATCGAAGGTAGATGATAGAGAATAGAGACTAGCAGTAGTAGATAACATAGAATAGAGTTTTTGTTAGTCCCAGTTCTTCAGTCCTTCTTCTTGTTTTTCTTTTTTTTTTTCAGTGTTCAAATCTGGACTCTCCAATTCATGTAATTAGTTCTAGTTTTTCTTAATTGAAGTGAAATCATGACGATTTGGATGATTGATAGTTCAAGAGATTGATCAACTTTGAATATTATTCTGCTTCCCTCTTTGGGGTTATAGTAGTTGCATGAAGAAATTTGGAGTTAAATCTTGTTCGTTTCGCTTGATTCATATCTTAGTCATATTAATTTGTTTAATTTTCTCATGATTCGATTAGATTTGAGTCTATGGAAATAGTAATGTTAGGATGGATTAGTTATTTCTGACCTAATTTCATGCTCTACCTCTGTAGATTGACCCTCAAGTGTTGCGATTGACTACCGTGTGCTTGCAATTTAAACTAATCGTTATAAAAATCACAGTAAGGTTATGCCGCCGTCGTCAGGGATGGCTTATGAGGTGTCGAGTCATAGTTGAGTCATTTGAGTCAGGGGTTTTTTTTGTGTCGTGTTTTTGATTTTTAAATTTGGGTGTGTTAGTTTAGTCTTGGTTTAGTTTTCATTTTGGTTTAGATTTCTTTGTTTTTTGTTTTTGATTTGCTTTAGTATTTTGATTTTGTTTTTGTTTATGGTCAATACAGTCTTGAGTTTTAGTGTTTATTTCACTATTGGAAAAAAAAGATAGTAACAAATCTGATTTGGTGCTGGAACAAAAAAAGACAAAGAATTCCAGTGCAAGTTTTTCATTTTTTTTGATTCTGGACGAATTATTCAGAGCAGTTTTGTTTGAATTTTTCTTATCTTATATTTTTAATGGATTCTTCATGATGTTTAGAGTTTAGGTGAAGTTTTGTGTCATGTTTAGGAATTTTTGCTGGAATTTTTTGTGATTTTTGAAATTATTTTCTATTTGGAATTTTCTACATTATTTAGGGACCCAAAAAAATTGAAAAAACTTTGGGGACCCAAAAAAATTGAAAAAACTATGTTCACATTCCTTGTGATCATGTTGAATTTTCTATGTATAGGGTTTTGATTTTTGGAGTTTGATTTTTTGTTTAGTTTTATGTTCAACTTTTGGTTTTTTTTTTTTTTTGGGTTTTATATCTTTTGTTGTGTATGCAAAAAAAAATCCAAAAAAAAACCAAAAAAAGAAAATGATGTTCAATTTTTGTGTTTTTGTTTATTTTATGTTCTTTATGCTTGGTTACTTCTTAATGTTTGAGTCTTTCTGGTCTTCCTTTTCTTTTGGTAATATAGTTTTATTTTTGTTAGTTTATTTTGTTTTGTTAACTTAATTATTCAAGTTTCATGTTTTTGTTTGCTTTTTAGCTTATAATTAGTGTCTTAGGGTCATTTATTTCCTTTAAAGAAGGAAAAAAAAGAAAAAATTTAAAATCCCAAAAAAAAATATTCACATTGAAAAACAAAACAGATTTTCAAGAATGCTAGTTTTTAATTTCCCACAATTTGAGCATGAACCTTTCTAGAGTTATTTGTGTAGTTTTAATAATTATTGTGCTCAATTGAATCAACATTTTGAAAAATGGGACATATGTGACATCATCATTGTGGGTTTGAATGTTGAATCTAGAGGGTATGTTAAGTCTATTTGTCTTGGAGGTTTAATGGCATTATTGTCTAGAATTCAAGATGAGGTATGTGATTTTTTTGAAAAACTAGCTTGGGACACTTATTAGTTTGAACAAGGTAGAACCACCTTGGGATACCCTACTCATAGTGAGTCTATTTTTCATGCTAATCCTCACCAACAGGATCACTTTATAAACTCACATGATCTATCTTACTCTTATATGGCTCCTGTTTTGTGCGATTATTGTGATTATTCTGATCACGATGTTTGTAATTGCCATATCGTGATTATGTGGATGCTACATATACAAGTATTGAAAAGACAATTAATGACATGACTGATAAAATGGTAGAGACTATGAAGTAGATAATTTCTAAATATTCTCAATGCTTTTATCGTAGTATGGGGAATTATAATGGACCTGACTCTGGTTTAGGATCTCCTAAACCCGAAGTTAGTCCTTATAATAATTTTGAGCTCTTTTATCTTTCTAGGCCTGATTTACATGATGTTATGCCTTTTCCTAGCCTAGCACAAGAGAGTGACCTCCCTATGTCTCTATCCCCTAACCTTGCATCCGAACCTAGCTCACATAAGGACGACACTGAGGATGTTGAAGTTTCAGCCAATCCACACACCCCTTTTATTACTTTTTTGAGTTTGAGGAGGGTGAAGACCTTGAGAATGCTGGTGACTTAGATATGAGCATCACACTTGAAGTTGAGCATCATAATTTAGATGAATCAGAAGCCATTTGTTTACAGGAGTCTTGTGAGAATGAAGTTGAGCCCACTATTTTAGAATGTGATGATGACATTTTTGCTAAAGAATATGAATCTTTTTCATGTCGGTTTGAAATCAATGAAATTTTTGATGAGGGTTTTGGGTTGAATATGAATCCTTCCTTTTTGACCCCATCATAACTGACCTCCTCTTTGAATCTCACAAGTTTGAATTTGTCAAGTCTGAGAATATTGCTACTAAGAATTTTGCTTCAGACTAGCCTCTTACACATTCAGATATAAAGAGACTTATGAAATTAAAACCCACTAATTTGTCTAAAGAGTTCATTCTTGTTGATAAAATTTCTAGGCCAATGACAATTGTGTTGGCTAATTTTAAGTATGTCTGTCACGTCTACCTATTCGGTGATTGGGCCTAACAATTTGATAAGTTGAAATGGGCCCTTATTTGTGCTGGATTGATACTATGGATGTACTCTTTCTAGATAGAGCTCTTTCATGTTTATTGCATTTATCTTATTGAGAGTTGTTCTTACAAGTTTGATAAGCTACTACGTGTACTAATAGGTTTTGATTTGAGTAGCAATGTTTCATTTGATATGGAGTGGCTAATGCTTCATGAGCCTCTATCTAAGCAAATTTCAGGAGGCTATAGCTTAGATGTATTTTTGCACATGACGTAGTATAATCATTCCTCTTTATCTTCTCTTTTTTTTTTTTGTTTTATTTTGTATATATTTGTTGCTTAATTTTATTTTTGTTTTATTTTTGAGTTTTATAGTCACATGTCTTTGTCTTTAGTTTTTGAGTTTTACTTTTCATTTTGTATATTTGCTTTTCTTTTAGTGTTTATTTTGTGTTTTGTGTTTCCTTTTACTTTCAATGAGGGCATTGTCTGATTTAGGTGTGGGGGTGTGGAAACTACGTTTTGTTCCAAGAAGAGTTTTGTCTTGTTTTTTGGGAAATATATGTGCCATTCTGATTGGTTTTGTTCTCTTGTACCTTAGTATTAGGTTGCATATAGATGTGGTGTGCATTGATAGAACTTAGTCCAAAGTCTAATGTTTTTCCTCAGTCCTAACCCCCAACATTTTTCGAATGTAAGCTGGATTTTTGTTGACGAGCCTGTTAGATTTTGAGCTTTAAGGACTAATTCATCATTTTTAGCCTCATGTTTTCTTTCATGTGCGTCTCTTTCATGATTACATTTCTTGAATTTGATTTGATTCTCTTTGAAATCATATGTAGCATATGCATAATGTAATATGATAGAGCCATTTATTATTTTTATGAGCCATATAGCCAAATTGCCACACTGATTTGACTATTTTGTCCTTTGCTAGCCTTTTCAGCCTTGACCTTTTGTTGAGAATCCTTCATTTTAGCTATTGGTCTAAGCACATTTCCTATATTTAAGTCAAGACTAGTAATAATTCAATATTTGGTGGGTAGCTTTTAGGTGTTTATGTCATTGGTGGTTGATTTTGGTTATATGATGGGATGTGTCGTTGTGAACATTTTGAAATTGAGTTGCATTGTTTTTTTGTACATGCCATTCATTCACTTTCTTATTGAAAAGAAAAGAGAAAAAAGTAAGGAAAATAAGAAAAAAAGAGAAAAAGTTTCCAAGGAAAAAGATTGAAAAAAAAAGTTGGAAAAAACTCAAAAAATAAATTTCATAAAGAGTTATGAATAAGAGCTGTTTGGTATGAACGTTGTACATACGCATTTCCAATGGTCTAATTTTTGTGGGATGCGTTCTTATGTTATTTTGAGAAAGTGTGTGGTTATTATAATGAGTTCAATGTTGGTTGGTCATTAGTCGCTTGGCTTTTAGCTCATCATTTCCCAAATCATTTGTTCATCTCCTAACCCTTAACCCTTAGCCCATTACAACCCATACAAGTCCTCTTGATTATTGTTTTGCATATTACATTTTAGTGGTGGAGAATTGAGAATCTTAGCAACTCTATGATAGGTTGTATGAATGGAAGAGAGTTGAGTGTTGTAAATCTTAAACATGCGAGTGAGAGTGTTCTACATATCCTTAAAGTGAGGTTCCACCCATCGAGCTTGCACGTATTTTCTAAGTGGGGTGAAAGATTGTGTGTAGATGTCATTAGTAGGAATTAAGAATTTCTTGATGTGTATATTATGTTCACACATGATCTAGTGCTTAGATTGCTAGACTGATATAATTTGTTAGATATATTTTCCTCGGTATTGTATATACAAGTTTTTGTGAAAATTAAATAAGATTTTGAATTTTCTTTGTCCTTTTATAGATTTCGTTGGTATATATCTTCTATAAACAATCACGAAACCTTACTCGTCTACTAAGGGTAATCTAGGGGTTTAAAGGCCTTGCTGCACACGCTAAGTGCAACCGTGATCCCCACGAAAGTGAGTTATGATTTTATTTTTCTTTTTCTAGGATTTGTAGTTGTATTTTAGTTGAGGACGACCAAAATTTAAGTGTGAGGATATTGTTTAACCTAAAATTGCATCATTTTACGCTCTTTTATTATATATTATATGCTCGAAATAAATAATTAAATTTAGATATTAATATGTTTTTATTTATTTTGTAGGATTTTGGAAACACTTGAAACAATAAATGAATTGGCTCAAACTAGATCAAGTTTTGGATTACGCTAAGCCAAGGAAGAAGGAAAGGGAAAAGGAGGTCAAAAGCCTAGCCCCAACATTTGCTTCCTCCTCCCCTCTTCTCCTCTTTGGGCTTACCCGAGCATTCCTTTCCCTCAACCCAGTGGTAGCCTTCCCCATTTCCCATATTACCTACTCGTCTTTATCTTAACCATGCGGGCTGTGGGCTATCTCCTTCATTTATCCCAGACAGCCCAGGCCAGTCCTTTCCCTCTTCCCTTATTCATTTCCATGTCGGGCTTATTCATTATGTTATTTCCACGGCCTATTTTCGCATGCCTATTCTCTTACCTAGCGTGAGCCCGGTTTCCTCTCCCTTTCCTTTCTTTTTCCCCAATGTGAACTAAGAAACCCAAGAAGCTTGGAGTATGCTGCTTCGTCTTTCTATCCCCCTAGCTCCTTGACCATTTCACTCCTTCTCTCTCTTCACCATTTATTCATGTGTCATCTCTATCATCAAGGCATTGGTTAAAAAGAGGTTTAATTGAGCATTTATTGGAGTAATTAACACCCTGGTTTGGGGGCCTTGATCGAAGGCATACGATAGAGAATAGAGAGTAGCAGTAGGGATAGCATATAATAGAGCCTTTTTTTTTTTTGGGTTATCCTAGTTCATCAGTCCTTCTTGCTGTTTTTCTTTCTTTTTCCAGTTCTCAGATATGGGCTTGCCAATTCACATAATTAGTTCCAGTTTTACTTAATTCAAGTGCAAGTTTGATGAGTTGGATGATTGATAGTTCAAGTGTTTGATCAACTTTGAGTATTATTATGCTTCTCTCTTTCGAGTTGTGCTAGTTGAATGAAGACATTTGCAGTCAAATGTTGTTTATTTTCCTTGATTCATAGCTAAGTTGTGTTAATTTGTTTCATTTTCTCGTGATACAATTAGACTCGAGTTTATCGAAATAGTAATGTCAGGATAGATTAGTCATTTGCAACCAAATTTCATACTTAGTCTCTGTGGATGGAGGCTCAAGTGTTACAAATGACTACCGTGTGCTTGCAGTTTAAGCTAATCGTTATAAAAATTATAATAATGCACACAATCAATTTTGAACTAGTTGTATGTAAATATATGCATAAGTGCATTACTCATTCATCTTGGACCATCTCGCTAGGTAGCGCTAGAGAATATTCGTCTGACCGAATCACCTGAATTTATTGGACCTGAACAAGGGGTTTGGTCACAAAACGTTGGTTCAAATTTGTAATTCGAATAATTGGTTATGTTTAACTGAAATTTGAGTCAGGTTCAGACTATTTGGGTCTAGCTTGTTCAAATTTTATTTCGTTTCGTATTAGGATGAATTCAAACATTTGGACAATTGGGTTTTAACATTTGGATAATCGTGTGTAAGTTTAATTTTGGTCTAAAAACTCTCATATTTTTCATCAAAAATTCGGCTAATCGGTTTCAGACATCAAAAATTGAAGTATAGGTTTGGTCATTTACCTAATTTCAATCGAATTTTCGAAAGTTTGAATAAAAGATTTGGAAAATCAGACATATGGGGTTCATACATCGGATATTCGAATTTGGATTTGGGTTCTGTGTGGATTCCTGAATGTAAAATTCAAATAAGGTTATGAATTGACCAAATCCAAACCCAAATTTTCACCAACATTGTCAGTAGGCTTCATATCCATGCACATGACTCAGGTAGCCCATTCTAGACAAACCAAACCAAAGTCATACTTAGGCCCAATCTAGGCCTGTGATAAGTCGGAGCTAGATTTAGACCCAACGTGGGCCCACAAGTTGGTTGTCCAAACCAGCCTAGATCCTTAATCTAGGGTAAGATATGATTTTATTGTAAAAAACTAATACCCTAAATCCAACATTTTGACCCTATTTATTCCTAACGTAGCCTAAACCTTTTAGCCAACCAAGCCCTTCTCTCGGTCGTGGATAATCTAAAGTCATCATCAGCATAGCCCTAACCATTAACTTATCCCTTCCTTTATCCACCTTTAATACACTCCACTTTTCAAATTGTCAGCTTATTAATTTGATGGGGAATATGAGACAGGTAGCACACAGATGTTGGCTAAATTAAGAATGGCAAATCGAGACATAAGTCAACAATGGGAAATATGAGGAAAGTGGTTATGAAATTCATTGAGCACAAAACTCTGCTATTGACCTTGGTTATATAAAGAGTTCATGAGCCCACAACTAAAAGCTCCTTTAGTTAAGTATTCATCTAAATTCGAAAAAAGAAGAAAAGCGGTCAGTTAAGGCTAAGCTAAAAGAGCCCACCTTAGACTAATTTTTAACATTGGACGCAAGATCTAAATGAACCTCGTACTTGCATAATCATCTAGAAAGGGTTATCTTATTCATCTCAGATACGGGGATCAGAGACCAAACCTATTACTAATCACTTTTTCGCTTTCCATACTGAGTCTATTGCATACCGCTAGATTGGCGATTAAATCTAAAGAGTACGGTCAACCCTTTCAACTTATATTCATGGCTTGAGCCAAAGAGTTACTTCACTTATCCACTAACCTTCCCACTTTTTAGTCCAAGTCCTGAATAAAAGGCCTCATTTGTTAACCTACATTAATCCCCTCTTCGAACCATGAAGCTATCATTTGGAGCTCCTTTAAGCCTTTGATAAGCCTATTTCTTTTGTAATCACATCTGGCCCAAATAGTGAGTGGGAGTATGTGAGGGCTGGTACCATAACATCAATATGAAATTTCGCAATCACAAGAGTATTGGGACCAAATATTTAAAATTGTATCACATTGATCATGTCCCAAAAATAAAATGAGAAGGAAAAAGAAGAGAAAATGAAATGAAAATGCTTAAAAGAACAAAAAGAAGAACAGAGAAAGGAAAAGTTATTGATACATATTAATCTCATCATCCATGCACGCTCAGGGATATCATAAGCTTTATTTAAGCCTTTGCGTTGATTCCATTCCTTTTGGCATTGTAACTTTTACGTCTATCTTAAAAAGCCTTCCTTAAGATATCCTTCCTTTGAGGTGCATCTACTTATCCTCGAACCACAACTGGACTGAGTTCACATTGAGTACGTAGGTAACACTTTGAGTCTTAACTACAAAGGTTCATCTCCATTAAGATCCATTTGTCAAAAAAAAGGAGGAAAACAATGGTTGGCCTAAAATCCTAAAAACCCGAACTAAGAAAAAGGAAAGTAAAAAATAAAGCCTTAGTTTTTGAAGACAAAAGATTCCCTTGCCTACTCACACTTAGACAAACCATATGCCTAGCTATTAATTTCTTTCCGACCATCATAACGTCACCACTATTCTATGACCTAAGGCTCTTCGCTATAGCCATGACCCCAAGCTCAAGAGTAAGAGACTCATTCTTTACTTTTAGCATCTTAAAGTGGTGGTTTACCCATTAAGCATGACAACAAGCTCCCTACGTTTCCCTACAAAACTAAGGCTTCTGTGATATTAAGCATTTCCTCTCATAGGGGTGACCAAATTCTATTGGACTTAGGTCTACTTTCACCAGCGCTAATGAGACCACCATAGCGATGGTATGCCACATATCTAGGGTCCCTATTTAAACAAGCAAAGTTAATAGAGGACTTATTCACCATAATTGGAGCACTTTATTATAAAATTAAAGGTTACTCATCCATTAAAGTGAAGACTACATAGCTTAGTAACTAATAGCTCATAACCTGGCTTGACCCAGTAGTCTTCCATCTTTTATCCTTCAACATAAAATGCCTACGAGCCTAGACCTCTTTAGGTGCCCATATTGGACCTTGACCAATGGACCCTAATCTTAGCATCATACCCCAACCCATATGCATATAAGGTTAGAACACACATCTTTGCATAGTCAACAAGCACATAATATCATCCGGGCTAGTAAGTACTCTAGCATCTATAAGTGCGACTTTGGCCTATTTAATTGTTCACCCTGTACTCTGATCACATAAAAACCTGTGTTGAAGAAATAACAGTGATAGCTATAGAAAGGGAACACAACCCTAGTCAACTATAAATCTACACCACCCATAATGGAAAGTTTCTTCGACAACTATTAAAACATCTACACTTGGAGCTTTGCCTTACTTATTCTTGATCAAAGTGGGTGCTGCACCCTCAAAGAAAGCTTTATGCAAGCATCTTTTCCTACATATTAAAAGTGCCAATCGACCTACTTCCCCATAGGAAGGACACCAATAGAACATCAAGCCATCAAACAATCAACTTCTTCTTCTTAACATAAGAGGACATCTCTATATCCAAAATCTGGTGTGTAAGAACATCTCGACATTTATGTCCTAATGTGAGGGTACATCCTGAAATATTCATGCTAGTATAAGGCCACATCATGTTAACTTTATCCTAGCATAAGAGGGAATGTCAACATTCAATTGGCTCTTTCCTTAAGGGGATGACATAAGTGTTTAACCGCACATAAAGTTAAATTTGAAAATTAGACATCTTAATATGATCAGCTCACTAGCAAACTATCAAATTTAGGGATTACACATCTCAACATTAATACCTGACTAGCGAAAGGTTAAATTGAGAGATTAGACATCTTGATGAGGATGGATCCACAATACCTAACATCAATTAACCAAGAATGTCAAGGGTAGTTTCCTATATGAATTCAATCTCTTACAATCAAGGTGATTATGTGATTAGAGCCTAGATTAAGAACTAAAACTGAGTAGATCATACCTCCATTTAAAGGAACACAAAGGTAGCCCCAAAGTTATTATCATCAAAAGAGAAAAGCAATAGAAATTTTTTGTGGATTTTTTCATGTGGAAAGGAAACTAAGAACCATGAAAGATGTGTCAAGATAAAGAGTAACAAAACTTGGCTAACAATCCAGTATCTTTGTGCTATAGAGGAAGTTGATTTTCCACCAAATATTAGGGCTAAAGGGGAGATTCTAATCACCACCCAAATACACTAAGTACTTCAAATAAGAATAGAGATTTTGGAGAGAGAATATGCACCAAACCAATGTAGTTCATATCATAATCAACTAGTCTGTCAATTACAATGGATTACATGGATTTTTATAGCTAGCAAAATAGGTAGCCTCTTCCTTATGCTACAAATTCTAACCAATGAAATTAAAGCTCCTATTTAGGTAGTATGGCCCAATAGGAATTACGCACTAAACTCTTTCTTCATAGTCTTAACAGTGAACCTTTTCAACATGTCAATGCATGAACTTTAACAACCTCTAACCAAGAGTTAATCTTACCTTTGACCAGTTTGACTAGTTTGACTTCGGGTCAAAGTGGGGTTTTTGGCACTATTTAGGGGTTTTGGCTTAATGGAGACGTAAGGGATGATGGGGATGAAGTGATGCGACATGATATATCCCTCTTGAGAAGGAATTGCCCTCAATCCTCAAGGTTGAAATCCCATCACACCAACCTTTATGAGTGTTAACCTTGTTTAGGTTTAAAAATACCTAACGTGCCTAGAAAACCATGCTTCTTGAAGGTACAAGAATTGTTGAAGACCGTAAGGAGTGTGATAAAGCGATAATGTGCCCTTTTAGTCCTCATGAGCCTATTGAAGATCTCAATATACTCACCACATGATCCACTAGGATCAAGGGAGTTTTTTTTCTATAGGGTGGTCATCTTCATAGGTGCGTTCCTCTAAGACTAATTTGTTGGGCAATAAAACCTTTGGAATGGGTTCTTTTGAGATCACATCATCATATTCCAGGAGAGCTATAAGGGCCACTACGTCACTTATATTTGGCTAAACCATTAGTAAGGAAATTTGAGTTTTGCTCTTACTAGTGGCACACTATTCACATGTTTATCTCATGTAGAGGCTTTTTTCACTTCCCTTACTCGGTTTAATTTTTTACCGTTTGGGCGGAGGTAAAGGGACCAAAGTAAGGTATGCCTATTATGATTAAGTGAATAAGTGTTCGCATACCCATCATAAATCACATGACTGTCATATAAATAGGGTCTACCAGGTTGTATATGATAGGCATCCATAGGGAGAACACCACATAATACTTTACTGTGGCATGGGCCAATTAAAATTGAAATAAGAGCTTGCTTGTAAATTTTCTCCTCATTCCTTACTCAAGCCATTATAGAGTGCAAGGAGTTTGATACATCTCACTTAGCACTTGAAGCTTATTAAATGAGTATCTTTGATGCCACATTGGTACAACTTCCTCCATCAATTGTTAAATCATTTTGGCGCCAATTGTACATTTTGATTGAATGATTCATCCCTTGGCCATCCTCAAGAGGAGCCTTTATGAGTTGTAAAGTACTGTTTATCAAATCACCCACATCCAGAGCGACCAAAATAGGCATATATTTTTCTTTATCTTCTTCACTATATTCTTCCTAAATGGCTTATACGTTTTTTATCTCCCTAATGGTGAGGGCCTTTTGTTTGGACAATCAGCTTGACAAATGCCAAAAACCATAATATTTGAAATGTTTCTTCCCTTTCAACTTCTTAAGGTGCTCAGTAGCAATCCCTTTACCCTCGACAAGAGCGTTGGTTTGCGGAGTGTGGTGTCGATCTTGGTATGAGGGTAGTGACTATTATTAGAAGAGATTTACAAGGATTTTTTCCTCTTAAGTTTTCTCTTAACTTTGATTGCAAGATTGCACACATTATCAAGGGAAAGGTAACGTTGGAGGTTTGTCTTGTTGGCAATATAGGGCAACAAACTCTTGACGAATCAAGCAATTTTAGGCTCGGGCTCTTTATCCAATTAAACCTACATTTAAAGTTGCTCAAATTTTCTAATATGCTCTTCTACCTTAAGATTCTTGTAGCCAAGAAAGACAATCTTAAAGAGAACTCCTACTTGTAGGAGAATGGCAAGAACCTCTTTTCTATGAGCCTCTTAAGCTTAGACCATGTCTGGGTCTTTAACTTGGATTACCTTGTTGAATTTTTCTTTAAATTCTTATACCATTACGATGCATGCCCTTCCATATTGAAAGTGGTCATCTTGAAAGATTTCTAATCATTACGCTCCTTGAGTTCACATATCCTTGCCATACACCCAACCCGATCAAGATAGTTTTTAGAATTGAGGTTGCCATCAAACTCTAGTGCTTCCACCTTAGGATATCTAAGGCCATCCCTTTGAGGCCTTCTGTTCCTATCTCTCCATTCCTCATATCATAATCTTCATGAGAGGAGGAATAGGCTATATTAATGGCATTGACATCTCATTCGCGATGATATAATCTCTTTTTAATGGATATAATCCCTTTTCATTTGCTCTAACTCCCTCATAAGCCTCCTTACTTTCTCTTGGAATATAATGAGTTCCTTAGGGTGAAAGGATTCATCAGCATCAATCTTGCTAATGTTAAAAAGGAAGATTTGGAATGAGAATAAAGGAGCACACACATGGCGTTAACCACGGTGGGATCGTGGAAGGCTCTAGAAGAGAAAGGGCTAAAGAGCTTGATTACCATGGATTGTGGGCTTGGCCATGGGTAATCCATGGTCGGCTTTGTTAACCTACTCTTTCCAGTTTTTGTGATTTTTTCTTTTTTGTGGAGTTTAGGGTTGTGTTTTAGGTTAAGATTGGGTTTGGGATAGTTGGGGCTCTTTACGAGCTAAAAAATTATTAATTAAGAGGATAACTAAGAGAAATTTAAGGAGATCAAAGTGTGGGTTTTGGGGGTGGATTTGGAGGGGGTGATGAATGAGGTTTTGATTGAAGAATGAGGACAAAGATTTTTGGTTAAACAACCAACCAAAAGAGGAAGCTTTAGCTCTGATGATGACTTGATAAGGTTGATTCCTCAACTTTTAAATCATAAAGCACCTAGGAGAAACACAAAATAGACGATGCTTCTCCTTGGATTCAATCTCTAACAATCACGGTGATTGCAAGATTAGCACCCTAAATTAAGATCCCCAAATAATGTAAATACTCTATGCCTAATCTACCCCCTAAAGGTTACAGCCACCAAAGATAAATCTTAAAGGAAAGAATCAAAATCACCATTGTAAAATAGAGATAAAGATTAAGAGAATTTAGAGAGGTTGGCCTTTTTCCTTTCATTTCTTCATTAGGTCAACTCTCAAAATAGATTAAGGGGAATGGTCCATAAATACCTAAAATAAGGGGAATTAGTTGATATATTAGAGAAGTAAGTGGAGAAATGAGAGTCCCATAAGTTTTCTTACGAAACAACAATAAACATAAAGATAATGACAAATTCTATGAGTTAGAGTCTAAGATTTCTCCTTCATCTGGTGGAAGGGCTCTAGAGATTTGTAGTCATCAAGTGGGAGTGCCACCCCTTTGAGATTCATCCTTGGTCTGTATGGATTCATTCTATGTGGGGAAACTGCAAGGTTTATAGCTGCAATTTGTTTGTTAGGAATTGACCTAAAATACAAGGTTTACAGCTGTATTTTTCTAAAATTAAGCTAAAATTTGTTTTGTTTCAAAACTTAATTTTGTGCACATTCTGTACAAAGTTGACCATTTCACTCTCAAGTGGAATCCAATGTTAAGTTTTAGTACATGGGGCTACATTTTAAGGAAGTAAATAAGTTAGGATTTGCATCAATTGGGACCCCTTAGGTAGGAATTAAGAACCACCCAAATTCAGTAAAAATACTAGCAAAAACCTACAATGTGGTAGTTAGGCTTTTTCCCATTTTAGGGAAAGCAAATACGAAGTGATATTAGAGTTTTTTTTCCATATTCGTACTGTAGACTTACTGGCCTTCTTAAAGAAGCATGGAACACCCAAATTTGACTTCGTTTGGTGGGTGAAAACCCATACGAAAACTAGTGGATGTCCTTATTTGAAGGCATTCTTGATATGAAGGACTCAGATATAACTTAGATGAAGTAGGGGGTGGAACCAATAGTTGGCATGGGAGTTGGTACACATCACATCTCGACATAAAATTTGGAATGATAATAGTTGAAACCCAGACACTAGAATTCTCAACAGCAAGCTCTCGACTAAAGATAGGTCATTGGCATGCGCCATGAACTAAAGTACGCAACCACTAGACTTTAGCACACCTTACAGCCATATGCATTTCATCATCAACATTATCACCATAAAAGTAGGCAGATGTTGGCTGCTAGAATGCCCCTTAGTATCTAACTTTATGCATCATCATTTATCTCTGTCGTGATGAGAATTTCTAGGAATCGAGTTTTCGGTTCCTTAGTGGCCATGCTTAGGCAACATCACCAAAAGGTAAGCAAAAAAATTTACTTTACTGTGACCTTTACCTTGCTCGGGCCCAGGCAAAGTGGAGTCTAACACTAGACACCAACGAATGGCGTCTGCAGTCTATAAAATGTGCGATTGTAAAATTTTTGACGTAATTTATATGATTCGGGCCCAACATATTTTTAACTAAACAGAACCATCCAAAATGAATTTAAGTTAACATAAGCAGGCCAACTTAGACCTAGAAGGCCAATCACTCTTGAATCGGATTTAGGTCACTAGTTTAGGAACCAGGCCCCATTGAACCTACCTCAATTTTTATGCCAGAATTCAGGTAGCATTCCACACTACTAACTTGCCTCAGTGTCCATGCCCATTTATAAGTCTATCAAATAATTCCTTGTCTGATAGTTTTGCAACTCATAGAAATGAATTCCAATTTTTGAAATTCTTATCTAAGTGAACCTAGGTTTTTTACCTTCAGCCATTATACATAGAATGCTACCCAGAAGGGTTTAGCGGGGTGCGGAAAACTAGGGAGTCATACTAAAAATTGAGCTAAGGGTATAAAACTAAAGGAGGGACACTCTGCCTATATTTAAAGACAAGTTTCATTCTATTGGGTGCTCAAGTTGATCAGGTGAGTTAACTTAGCATTGCCAATTTCAACCTACCTATCTCTCCTTCCTATTATTTTCTTTTTGTCTTTTATTTTGATTTGCTTCAATTTTTTTGAATATGAGGGGAGATCTAATGTTGTAATTAATTTAGTTCTTCCCTACAATAAACATTTAATTTCTTTCTCCCTTTTCCTTTTATTTAGCAGAGTATATAGACATTGTAATTTGTTTACTTTGTACTAATACTCTGCATGATTCTCTTTTTAGTGTAATTTGATTTACTTCCTGATTTGATTAGTAAATGTCATTATGATGCACTCTGACCGATGCTTCCATGCCATTATCTTACCTCTGTACCCTGATTTAAGTCTTTGTTTCAAACTAATGAGTTAAAAGATCCCCACAATAGGGATTATTCGGGGATCTTTTTAAAAACCCTCTTCATTTGAAACATATGACCCTTTGATGTCCCTTTGGTTTAAGGGTTGGTGAAACAGGATTCTATTAATAGGTTTTGTTAGTTTTTTTTTTAGAAAAGTCATTGGCTTCACAATTTTAAATATTTTCTTAACCTCACAGAAATTAATATGATTTTTGATGCATTACCTAAAATTAAGACAAGACAAATAATAAAGCACCTCATGCTTAATTCTCAACATAGTTATGATCAACAGTTTATACCTTTGTTTGGTCAATTGGACTTCACCATGGATCATTTGCTACCAATGCAAAAAGTTCATTCACCTTGGTAAGCAACAAATCCATCAATCCTTGTGTTTTGCTTTGCTTAAATTCTATCCCTTTATATCCTATTTTTGCCTTTAGTTCTCTCTCTTTAAAACCCTTATTTAGTCCACTAATTATAGCCCAAACACAATCCCTAACCCAAACACATCCCTAAAACTCCACAAAAAGCCTTCACAAATAGTTCGTCAAAGATCACCCAGGCAGAGATTTTGCATGACCTACCCATCCTGCTTGGCATGAACACGCCACCCTCCTACACACACACAAGAAAAAAGTTCAGAGATTTAGCACATTCACCCTGTGCCATCAAGCATCATCATGCGACCTCTTATGTCTTAGTTTCTTGTCCGTGCCACCCATAGCACCTGTGCTTCCCTTGTTTCAGTCCTTTCCTCTCTTTGTATCTTATAAACTACTATCAATCATGGCCAATAAGGGAGATTCTTCTCACTCTAAGGGCATTCCTTAGCTCAGGAGATGAGGAGTGACAGGGTCATTATTGAGCTTTAACAATAACTGAAGAAACTCACCAAGGAGCTTGAACAAGTAACAGGATCCATACAACAAAAACCTTACTGTTGAGGCTATGATGTCAATCCTATGGACATTGTATGCTTTTTCTCTCATGAAGACTTTGATTATGAGGAAGGAGGGCCTAGCAGAAGAAGGAATCCAAGGATGAACCTAGAGATCTCAAAGTTGAGGCTCCAGAGTTTCATGACAATCTAAACCCAGAGAACTATCTTGATTGGATACAAGCCATTGAAAGGATCTTTGAGCTCAAACAGTATAATAATGAAAAATCCTTCAAGTTGGCCATTCTTGAATTTAAGGGGTATGTTTTACTATGGTATGAGTGCTTAAAGAATAATAGGGTTAGATAAGCGAAATCAAAAGTCAAAACTTAGTCTAAGCTCAAAAAGCATATGAAGAAGAGATTCCTGGCCCCTCTTACAAGTAAGAATTATACCTTAAGATTACCACACTCAATAAGAGAATCTAAAGGTAAAAGAGTAGAATAGGGGGTTTGAATAACACCAAACGAGAGTTGGCTTGGATGAAGAGCCTGAACTGAAGATTGCTAGTTTTATTATGGGGTTATATCCCACCATTGCTAACAAGGTGGATCTATAACTTTACTTACCTTTTGATGATGTGTGCCTCCTAGCTATCAAAGTAGAAAAGTAAGTTAAGGGTCGAAGAGCCTTTCAAACTACTTCCTCTATTCTCCCTCAAAGCACGCCGAATGGTTACTCCTCTGATCAATCCTTAAAGTGCACTCTGTTTGAGGTCATTTTGTACCATTTTTAGGGAGAATTATGTCTTTTATGCTACATTATGAGCTTCTTTTCTCGTTTTATGCTCGGATGTGATTCTTTTTTGTATTTTGCAGATTTTTAGACCATTTTACCCTAGATTTGACCATTAAATAAGTGCAGCTTGACCCCCCACGGACACCCTTAAGAAAGAACAGAAGAATGTGGAAGCAGTGGCCACCACAGACGATCTGTGGTGGTGCCCATGATCCGTAGTGTCCTCATTTCCCCTAAGGATATTTCTTTTGACACGACTGTTCAACTTCTAGGTAGTTTTAATTCCATTATTTCTCATGCCTGTTCGACTTCCTGGCGGTTTCGCAATAAAAAGGCTCTTTCCACCTCATTTCATCATCCCATCATTCCATTTCCTCTCTACAATTTTATCAATTAGATTAGGGTTAGAATTTAGATTAGAGGAAGAGAAAGCGATTTGAAATGAAGATTTGCAAGGGTTCCTTACCGAGTTTGCAGTCGATGGATTCAAGCGCATTATTTGGCTAAACATTTCTCCTCTTCTTTGCTCTTTTCTCTTTAGATTTTTATCGCTTCAGATTATTATTGATTTTTATGTTATGTTTTGGATTGTTAATCTTGGAATTGAGTTGAATTGTTGTGATTGAGCAAATTCTTGTTTTGATCTAAAAATGCTTCTGATTTGTTGGGTTTATTCTATTGAATCTTAGATGTCAATTTGTTAGTGGGAAACTTGATCAATTTCTTGCTTGTCTTAGGCATTTGGTGATGAATTGAATGGTGAAATTAGATGTTAGAATACTAAGATTTGACTTAAGTGAGTGAAATCTTGGGAATGACTCACCGCTTAAGAAACCCATAAATTTGATAATTGCATTATGATGATCTTAGATTAATCAAAAACCCTTGAGAAGTGGTAGTGGATTAGATTTAAGAATGTCATTGCATCGTGAAAAAGGGGTTTGATAAATTGATTATTGGTTCTGGAATTACCCATTTAAAGAAAAGGCACTTGATTAATTCTTGAATTGGAAAATTGCTTTATTTGATTAAATTCCTTGATTGATTATCTATTAGATTAGATAAGTAGCATAGATCAATTACATTCGCAAATTTTGGATTCACTTAGCCTATCTTAAGGGAATATATCCGAATGCTTGGACCAAATCTCTGTGGGATCGACCTTGATTGCTACAACACCATCGTGCGCTTGCAGCCCTATCAAGTTTTTGGCATCGTTGACGGGGAATAGTCGTGGATATTGGGTTTTTCTCAATAGGTTTGACTCAGCATTTTATTTTTCTTTGACAAAAAGAAACCTCAAAAAAAGAAACCGCAAAAAACAAATTGAAAATTAAAAAAAGATAAAAAAATTAAAAAAATAATGATAATTTTTCATTTTTTCCAATTCGAGCATGAATTATTTTGGAGGTATTTTAAACATTTAAATGTCTTTTTCACTCAATGTGGTTATTGTGTGGGTACATGTAGAATTTTTAGTCATTGTTGATGAGGATGTGAATAGTAAAACATGAACTCTTTTAGAATATTGGGGTTTTTATGGTAAAAATGTTGGTGAGGCATGGTATTTGCTTGAGTGGATTGGTTGGGATTCATTTGAGTTTGAGAAGACTAGCCGTATTTCAAGATATTCATTCATTGATCCTTGTGCCTTTTATTCTAGATCTTATTATAGCCTTTTTTAGTGTGACTTGTGCAATTCTTTTGACCACGCTGTTAATCTGTGTTCTTACTATGTATGCTATGCCCAACCTGACTTTATATCACCCTGGGACAATACTGATGTTGTCATGACCTTACCTGATTCATCCTTTCCATTAGCTTAGTGCATAGGGCTTGTGGTGGGTGAGCCTTTTGGGTGAGTTGCTTGGTTTGGCATTCTCAATACATGTTTTGAGTTTGAAGATACTTTAGATGAGGTGCATGATCTGGCTGAGACCCCTTTAGAGGGGTCATCTGATGTGTTTATACATAAGGATTCCCCTAGCATTGGTTGCAATATTGTTCTCCCTAATCCTCTTGATCATTCTCATATATCCCCTATATGTTCACTACCCTTTCCTTCCCATGAGTATTACATAGATGTGCCCATTAGTAATTCTATGATTTTTTGTGCTAATAATAACTTGTGCTATGAAGATAACATGTTTAGTATGCTTGGTAGGAATGTTGATGATTTTATATCCCTAGGTTATTTTAGCTGGTATAATGCCTCTATTAATCCATATTGCATGTACCTAGTGGATAAGCCCAGGAAAATCATGTGGAGTACTTTTATTAATTTCTCTTTTAATTTTCCTATTGTATTTGGTTTCATGAGGACAGTGCTAACTTTCTTCAATGTTCTTATCTTGATGCTCTCTCACTGTTATGCTTGTCAATCCCATGTTGTGGCATTTGACAAGCTTCTACGTGCATTGATGGAGTCAGGTGCGGTGAGTCGAGCCTTCAAGATGTGATGGAATAGCTGATGCTTTATGTGCCCCGTTTATGAGGAGGCCTTAGCCTAGCTGCGTCCAGCACCTAACCTGGTGAGATTGTTATACTTTGTTTTCCCTTTTCGTTCACTTACCTTTCTTTCCATTGAATAATAATGATTTATTTAAGTGTAAGGGAAGGATGGTTTCTATGTTTTCTATTTTTATTTATAGTTTGCATACATATTAGAGCATATAGGTTTAGGTTTTCTTTTTATTTGCATTAGTGCTTTTACATTTAGTTGATTTTTAGATTTGCATATAGCATTGCGTGGAGGGATGGTGTAGAGTGGTTTGAAATAACCTCCAATGATGTTTTTGTTAGGCAAAATAGCTTTCATAAACTTGAGTAACTTTTGATGTGTGATTCCCTTTTGGTGCTAAAATTTGTGAAGGTTTTGTGAATATTTCTTGTTTTGACCCTTGTCTTAATTGAGAACTATTTTATCCGTTGGAGTTCTTAAGTACTAATGTTTGCACATGATAGCTGTTTTATGAGCTAAATGCGACTTTGGTAGATGTCCTGTGGGATTTTAAGACTTCTTTGGACTAATCGTTATATTTAGTCTCATGTTTCTTTCGTGTATGTGACTCTTTCATGTTGCATCTCTAGAACTTGCCTTCACTCTTGTTCAAAACCACATTGGCATATGCGTAGTTAATGATATGATAGAGGCATTTCTTTCTTTGGTCGCTTTAGCTACATAGCCAAGTAGCCTATCCCTAAGTTACATGTTTTTCCACTTTGCTAACCCCTACGAGCCTATATCCGTTTCTGTTGTGAGCAGTTCATATTAGCCCTTGGCCAAACACATGTTCCTAACCTTTAAGCCAAGTCTATGGAGCATCACTTCATCTATATAGTGGGTGGTTTTTGGGATAATTGAGTTTAACATGACTCTAGTATATTGGTTTGTTGAGGGATTGATGACATTGAGCATTTACTTTGGTTCCCTCTTGTTCGGGTTATGAATATATGTATTAGGCTCTTAATTGATAGTTAGAGTTCCTATGCCTTTCACTTATTGAAATTTTCATTTCATTTCCTGAAGAGAAGACGAGGAAAAAAAAAAGAGAAAAATCATTTTGAAAGAAGAGAACAAAAAAAAGCAAAAAAAGTGATTGCCACTAGATATATAAATAGCTTGAGTTCCTTTCATTGTCAGCTCATCTCCTGTTGGAGTTTAAAGTGTAGATAAACTTTATAGTTGCTTGGTGGTTTGTTAGTTGCTCCCTAGTTATTTGGCTAAATAGCTCCACATTGCCTAAATTCATTTGCCCACCTCATTTCCCTTAACCTGTCTAGCCCACATTACAAGCTACATAAAGTCCTTTTAATTGTCATATGCACATTGCATTTTAGTGGTGGAAAATTTGAAAGTCTTTACAAGCATATGGTAGATTGCATCTTTGGAATGAGTCTTGAGTGAACCCATATGATATTTCAAACACTTGAGTGGGAGTGATTCAAATTTCCCAAAAGTAAGCTTCTACTAGTCCATTCGGCTACATTCAATTCCATGTGCTTGCATGATATACTTAGTGGTTCTTTGGGGGTGTTCAAGTTTGATATCAAGCTTTTGATCACGTACTTTTTGAAAACATTCACCTTCCCTTGATTTTGAAATGTTTTGCACACTACTTGGGGTTGCCGGTGATTGGCATTCTTGCTTGTGAATGCTGTGACTTGCCTTCTTTAAGGAGGCTGTTATATACTTGAGTCCTAGATGCATCTGCCTTTATCGGTTTTATATAGTGTTTGCTTTAGGACAAGTAACGGTTTTTTAGCATAGGGAAGTATGATAAGTCCCTAAAATGCACTCTCTTTTGAGGTCATTTTGTACTATTTTTAGGGAAAATTATGTGTCTTATGCTATATTATGGCTCTTTTTCCAGTTTTAGAGTCGGGTATGGTTATTTTTAGTGTTTTCCAGGTTTTTGGACCATTTTATCCAAATTTGACTCCTAAATGAGTGTAGTTTGAACCCTCACAGACACCCCTAAGCTGCTGTACCCGTGGAAGTAGGAAAGAACAGAAGAATGATGAAAAGATGGCCACTACGTAGCCTGTTTGTTTTCTCACAACTGTTCAACTTCCGGGCAGTTGTACTTCCATTATTTCTCGTGGCTATTCGACTTCTAGGTGGTTTCGCTATGAAAAGGCTCTTTTCAATCCCATGTCATCATCTCATCATTCCATTTCCTCTCTTCAATTTTATCAATTAGATTAGGATTATGATTTAGATTAGAGGAAGAGAGAGTGAATTGAAGTGAAGATTTGAAAGGATTTCGTGTCAGGTTTGTAATTAACGGATTCAAGCGTGTTATTTGGCTAAGCATTTTTCTTCTCTTCTCTTTTCTCTTTAGATTTTTGCGCTTTTAGATTATTATTGATTTTTATGTTCTGTTTTGATTGTTAATCTTGGAATTGAGATGAATTGTTATGATTGAAACAATTCCTATTTTGATCTAAAAGTGCTTCCAATTTGTTAGGTTTATTCTATCAAATCTTAGACGTTAATTTGCAAGTAGGAAATTTGATCAATTTCTTACTTGTTTTAGACATCTGGTGATGAACTGAAAGGTGAAACTAGATATTGGAAAGCTAAGATCCGACTTAACTGAGTGGGATCTTGAGAAAGACTTACCATTTAAGAAACCTTGAAATTTGACAATTGTGTTCTTAATGATCTTAGATTAATAAAAAAAACCCTTGAGAAATTGTAGTTGATTAGATTTAAGAATTTCATTCCACCTTGAAAGAGGGGTTTGATAAATCGGTTATTGGTTTTGGAATTATCTATTTAAAGAAAACGTGCTTGATTAATTCTTGATTGGAAAATTGCTTGGTTTGATTAAATTCCTTGATTGTTTATCTCTTATATTAGATAAGTAGCATATATCAATTTCATTCGTAAATTTTGGATTCGCTTAGCCTATTTTGAGGGAATTTAACCCAATAGCTTGACTAAGTCTCTGTGGGATCGACCTTAATTTGCTATAATGGCTCCATGTGCTTGTGGCGCTATTATCCTCCCACAACAAAGTTGACACTACCCCTACACACATCAAAGCCTTAACAAGGGTAAAGGGATTGCAAGTGAGCCACCATTGAGGTTGGAGGGAAAAAACTGCTTTAAATGTGATAGTAATGGACATTTCTAAATGGATTGTCCGAACTGGAGAGCTCTCAACATTAGAGAAGCGGAAGAAATCCAACCTATTGAGAAAACTGCTAGTGAGGAGGAATTCAAAAATGAGGATCAACCTTTGATCCCTCCAGATATGGGAGAGTTCTTAGTAATTCGAAGAGCGCTCTATGTCTAAGAGGCTCTTGTGAACATAGCTAAAGAGAGCAAATCTTTCACAATCGATGCACTATTAGAGCCAAGGTGTGTGAGCTCATTATTGAGGAAGGGAGTTGCCCCAATGTAGCTTCCATAACACTCGTTGACAAGTTTCAATTACCCGCCAAGGTGTATCCCACCCCTTATTCTTTCCAATGGCTCAAGTAAGGAATCAAGGTAACCATTTCAAAGCAAGCTCTCATTGTATTTTCGATTGGTCCATATTATGATGAGGTACTTGTGATGTCCTTTTGATGGATGCAAGTCACTTGTTACTTTGTAGGCCTTAAATGTTTTATAATCATGTGATTCACGATGGACATGCAAATACAAATGTATTTAACACAAGGGTGATAGTCTTACTTTGACCGCTTAACCTCACATAAGCCCCTCAAATTTAAACCAGGGAAGGATAGTAAGAAAAACCTATTTATGATAGATGCATGGGTGGAGAGAGCTATTAGTAAGAGCAAGCCCTTATTTGCCTCACTTATGGCAGAATCAAACACATATGAGGAAGTGAGGCTTATTCATCCTTTATCTCAATCACTCTTAGGAGAGTTTATAGATGTATTCCCCAATGATTCACCCCCGAGGCTCCCTCCTTTGAGAGGAATTGAGCACCGAAGTGATCTCCTACCAGTTGCTCCTTTGCAAAACAAGCCGGCCTATAGGTGCAACCCTAATGAATCACAAGAGCTTCACTAACAAGTTTAAGAATTGGTTGATCGTGGGTACATTAGGGAATGCTTGAGCCCATATTCAGTCCCCACCCTTTTAGTACCTAAGAAGGATGACACTTAGTGCATGTGTGTTTATTCTGGACTATAAACAACATTACCATCAAGTATCTATTTCCAAAGTTGACCTTCAGAGTGGCTACCACCAAATTAGGATGAAGGAATGAGATGAATGGAAAATTGCTTTGAAGACCAAGTATGGGTTGTATGAGTGGCTCTTGATGCCTTTTGGTCCACCTGATGCTCCTGGTACCTTCATGAGGCTCATGATGGAGGTCCAAAGATCATTCATTAGGAAATTTGTGTTGGTAGATTTTGATATTATCTTGGTGTATAGTTGTGACAATGTGTCTCACCTAGAACATCATTCTCAAGTGTTCTAAGTGCTGATGCAACAAAAGCTATATGCCAAGCTTTAGAAATGTGAACTTTTCACTCCGTAAGTTTATGAATCTAAGGTTGAGGCTATCAAGAGTTTTCGAAGCTTCCATAGGTTAGCCTCTTCTTACTGCCAGTTCATGAAAGACTTTGGCTTTATTATGAATAGGGCCGCAAGCGCACGGTAGCATCATAGCAAACCAAGGTCGATCTTATAGAGACTGGGCTAAGCCACTGGGTTATATTCCCTCAAGACTTGCCAAGCAAATCCAAATTTATGAATGAAATTGAGTTATTTTACTAGATAATCTAATGGATAAATGTTAAAGGAATTAAGGCAACCAAGCAATTATACAATTCAAGAATAGATCAAGCACTTTATCTTTAATTAAAAAATTTTGAGACCAATAATCGAGGTATCACAACCCCCTTCAAGGCGGAGCGCAATACCCAAATCAAATCAATCATCAATTCTTATGGATTCCCGATTAGTTTAGATTCATTAGATACATTATTATCATTTTAGGTCTCTTAATTGGTAATTCTTTCTGAAGACATCACACAATCAAGTCAGATATGGTGATTCCGACATCAGATTTCACCTTTCAGCACTTCAACCAACATTTATACAAGTAATAAGGTGAAACTTCTTACAAGCAATTCAAACTCCAATCTTAAAGAAATGAACCCAACAATTCCGAAATGCATAAAACAATCAATTCAAGAACAAAGGCAAATGCAAGTTCAACTTCAATCCCAAGATTTGAAAACACAAATTAGCATTAATTAATAATCTAATCAATCAATCTAGAAAGCAATAAATCTAATGAAAAAAAGAGAAGAGAAGGGAAAGCATTGCTCAGCCCGAATGCATGCTTGAATATGTCAATTGCAAATCAATCCCACTTTCTTGTGAATCCCCTCACCTACTTCCTCTTCCTTACTCTAAAAATGGAGCCTGATTCTGATATAGGTGGTGGAATGGATATCGGGTTGAATGAAAGTAGCAAAACAAGGCTTTTATCGCTAAAATAAAATCTGCAAGACTGTCCAAATGCTTAGCATCCAAAAAGTTGCGAAGAAATCCAGCAGACTTGGGGGAGACCGTGGGCACCACCACGATCAGATTGTGGTGGCCTTTGGTTTTGATGCTCAATTAATTTTTGTCCCGTTACTTCTTCTGAGCTATGGCACTGGCCACGGCCAGTCCATGTTGAGTGTCTTTAGGCTTCTATTGCCATCATCTTTGATCCATAAGGCCTCAAAATCTTTACTTTGCTCACATACCTTTGTTCAAAAAGTCCAAATCTACAAGCAGACTAAAAATAAGTGGAACTAAGTATAATATTAGAAATAAGGGCATAAATCATACAATTAAGCATATTACGAACCTAAAATAACTCTCAAACAATCATGAAATCCTATGCAAACATGACATTCATCACTCCTCATGCTTAAACCTTTGCTTGTCCTCAAGCAAACACTAAATAAAACCAACAAAGGGAGAAGCATCTAGGACTCGAAAACATAACAACCTCCTTAAACTAAGCAACCAATATAACACATCACAAGTAAGAATATCAATCAATGGTAACCCCAAATAGTGCACAATACATTTCAAAATCAAGAGAAGGTGGATGTATTCAAAGAAATATACGACAACAAGCCAGATATCAAACTTAACCACCCCCAAAGAACCACAAACCACATCATGTAAGCACATGGAATGGAATAGAGTCAAATAGACTGGTAGAACCTCAGTTTTGAGAAATTTGAATTACTCCTACTCGTGTGTTTAAATTAGCGTAGGCTCACTCAAGACCCATTCCAAAGATGCAATATGCCATACCTTTGCCAAGACTCTCCAATTTTTCACCACTGAGAATGCCACGTGCAGAGAATAATCAAGAGAACTTTACTTGGGTTGTAATGTGGGCTGAAACAGCTAAAGGAAAGGAGTAGACTAATAAATTTTTATAATATAGAGCTATTTAGCCAAATGACTAATGAGTAACCAACAAAGCACCAAGAAACCATACAGTTCACTAGCACTCCAAACCCAAACAACACGATGAATATCCTCCATGAGTCAAGTAGGAAATGAGTCACAAAGATAGGAGCTTAAGTTATTTATGCATCCAATGTCAATCACTTATTCATTCGCTTTTTCTATTGTCTTCTTTTTTTTTTTTTTTTAAGGGTCCTCTTTTTTTGTTTCTTTCCCTTTAACATAACCTATTTTCTTCTTCGTTTTTTGGAAATGAATGAAAATATCAATCATTAAAAGGCATAGGGTCATGAATTATCAACTCGCAACCTACTTCATATATACACAACCCGAATAAGAAGGAAACAACACCAACTGCTCAATAACATCAATCCCTCAACAAACCAACATAACAAGGCCACCTTAAACTCAATTCCCCCTAAAACTACCGCCACATAGATGAAGTGTCATTCCACAATGCTGGCTTAAAGATTAGGAATTTGTGTGTGGCTAAGGGCCAATAAGAGGGGATTCCAACAAGAAAAGGATTATAACTCAAAGGGGCTAGCAAAGGGGATAAACATGTAATACATGAGTGGGCTATTTGGTCTATGCGACTCATCAAATCAAAGAATGCCACTATCATATTATCAACTATGCACATGTTAACGTGGTATTAAACAAGAGTCCAGGAAAGTTCTAGAGATGCAACATGAAAGAGCCACACATGAAAGGACATTAAACTAAATATAATGAATTAGCCCAATAAAAGCTCAAAGTCTCACGGAATGTCTACCACAGTCTCATTTAGCTCATAGAATGACTATCACGTACTAACATTAGTGCCAACGACTCTAGGGAACAACCTAGTTCTCAATCAAGATAAGGGTTAAAATAAGAAATATTTACAAATCCTTCACAACTTTTCACACCAAATGGGGCCACTCATCAAAAGTCAATCAAGCTAATGAAAAGTAATGTGCCTAGCAAAAGCACCACTAGAGGGCATCTCAAACCAATCAACACCACTACTCTATGCACCTAAAATGCAAACCTAAAATGCAACACACCATTGGAAATGAAGGAAAACCTGAACTTACATGTTATAACTAGTATGCAAAATAGAAACCAAAAGAGAAAACATGAAACTACTCTTCCCCCCATGCTTAGATAAAGCATTATCGTTCAAATGAAACAAATAAGAAGAAGGGAAAGGGAACAAAACATAATGATCTCACCAGGTTAGGTGCTGAGTAAACCTAAGCTAAGCCCTCCTTGCAAACGGGGCAAATGGAGCATCAACGAGTCTATCACAGCTTCAAGATTGAGCTCATTACAACAGACGCCATCAATGCATGCACAGCTTATCCTCACAACCTAATCAAAGGCCTTAAGAAAAACATAGGAAGGAGTAAAGAACGTAGTCCACATGACTTTCCTAGGTAAGTCCTCTAGTCATGCACAATAAGGGTCAATGGAGGGATCATGCCCTCTAAAATAACCTAGGGATACATAATCATCAACACTTCCACCAAGCATACTAAACATGTTGTTCTTATAGTCAAATTCCATAGTAGCATCGAAAATCATAGGATTGTCAATGGACGCATCAATGTAATACTCAGAGGAAGGAAAGGGTAATGAATAAAGAGGAAAAGCATGTGAATGATCAAGGGGAATGGGGGGAATACTATCATCAAAGCCAAGGCTATAAGACTCGTCATGCATAAACACATCATATGACCCCTCCAAAGGAGTCTTAGCTAGATTATGCACCTCATCTATAAAGTATTTGCTGACATAAAACATGCATCAACAACACTGAACCTAGCAACTCTCCCAAAAGGCTCACCCATCTCAAGCCTCGTGCACTGAGCTAAGGGGAGAATTGAATCAAGTAAGGTCAAAACAAGATCAGCAATGTCCCTAGGTGATGCAATGTCCCTGGGTTGAGCATAGCATGCATGATAAGGATATGAATTTATAGCATAGTGAGAAGAATTACATAAGTCACACTAAAAAGGGGCGTAATAAGATCTAGCATAAATCATAAGAATGGGTTTCACTATTTACACCCTCATCATTAATGTCCAAGATCTCATATTTGGCAACGTAGAAACCACATTGAGCAAGGAAGACATGCAAACATTTAAAATACCTGTAAAACAATTCATGCTCGAATTAGGGAATGGAAAATCACCATCGTTTTTTTCTCTCAACAGTTTCCAACTTTTTAATTTTCAATTTTTTTCATTTTTTTAAAAGAAAAACAGAATGCTTAGACAAACCTATTGAGAAAAACCCAATATTCGACACTAGTCCCCGACAACTACACCAAAAACATGATAAGGCTGCAAACGCTAGTTAGCATTGTAGAAAATCAAGATCGATCCCATAGAGACTAGGTTAAGCTATGGGGTTATATCCCATCCAGACAGGCTAAGAGAATCCAAATTTATGAATGAAATTGAGCTATTCTACTATATAATTTGATGGCTAAATGTTCAAGGAATTAAGTCAACCAAACAATTACCCAACTCAACAATTGATTAGGCACTTTCTCTTTAATTAGGAAATTTTAAGACCAATAATCAAGGTATCAAAACCCTCTTTCAAGGCAGAGCGAAATACCAATCAATCATCAATTCTCATGGATCCTCAATTTGTTTAGGTCCACTAGGCACATGATTATCATTTTAGGTCTCTCAGTTGGTTATTCTTTCCTAAGACATCATGCAATTACTTCAAATCTGGCGATTCCGACATTAGATTTCACCATTAAGTACTTCACGCAACATCCAATACAAGTAAGAATATGATCAAACTTAGTATAAGCAATTCAAACACCAAACTTGATGAAGTGAAGCCAAAAATTCAAAAATGCACCAAACAATCAATTCCAGAACACAGACAAATGCTAGTTCAACATTAATCCAAAGATTTAAAACTACAGATCAGCATGAATTACGTAACCTAATTTATCAATCTAGAAAGTAATAAATCTAATTGATAAAAAAGAAGAGAAGGGAAAGAATTCATCAACCCGAATTCGTGCATGAATCAACTGCAAACCCAATCCCGCTTCCTTGCAAATCGCCCCCTTCTACTTACTCCCCCTCACTACAAAAATGTAGCATAATTCCTTTCTAGATGGTGGAATGGATATGGGGTTGAATGAATGCAGTAAAATAAGGCTTTTGTCCATAAAATCAAGTCTGTAAAACTGTCTAAACACTTGAAACGCAAACTGTCGCAAACAAATCCAGTAGACCCAAGAGAATAGAGCTCGTCCTAGACCATGGGCACCACCATGGTCAGACCGAAGTGACCTTTGGTTTTGATGCTCGATCAATTTTTGTCTCGTCGCTTCTCCTGGATCCTTATAGGCCGTGGTACTGGTTATAGCTGGTCCATGTTGATTGTCTTTGGGCCTCTTTGCTATCTTTTTTGATCCACAAAGCCTCAACATTCTACTCACATAACTTGGCTCATAAAGTCAAATTTTGTAAACGCTCTCAAAACAAGCTGAACCAAGCATAACAGTAGAAATAAGGGCATAAAACGTACAACTAAGCATATTTATCCCCCAAAATGACTCTCAAATACTCATGAAATCCTATTCAAATATGACATCTTCACTCCCCATACTTAAACCTTTGCTTGCCCTCAAGCAAACACTAAATAAAACCAATAAGGATATATCCATCTAGGACTCAAAAACATATCAACCTCCTTAAACTAGGAAACCATAGCACATCACAAGCAAGAATATCAATCAACAGTGACTCCAAATAATGCACAATACATTTCAAAATTAGGAGAAGGTGGATGTTTTCAAAGAAATATGCGACCACAAACTAGATATCAAACTTGACCACCCCCAAAAAACCACAAAGCACATCACGCAAGCACATGGAATGGAATAGAGCCAAATTGGCTGGTAGAACCTCATTTTGGGAAATGTGACTCACTATAACTCATGTGTTTAAATTAGCATAGGTGCACTCAAAACTCATTCCAAAGATGTAATGTACCATATGCTTGCCAAGACTCTCAAATTCTCCACAACTGAGAATGCAATAGTGTAGAATAATTAAGAGGACTTTACTTAGGCTATAAGATGCGCTAAAAGGGTTAAGGGAAAGAATTGGGCGAATAAATTTAGGCACTATAGAACTATTTAGCCAAATGACTAACTAGTAGGCAACAAGGCACTAAGAAACTACAAAGTTCACCGATATTTTAAACCCCAATAATACAACAAATATCTTTCGTGAGTTAAATAGTAAATGAGTCATAAAGATAGGAGCTCAGATTATTTACATATGCAATGCCAATCACTTATTCATTCTTTTTTCTTTATCTTTTTTATTTTTTGTTGTCATCTTCTTTTGTTTCTTACTCCTCAACATGACTTATTTTCTTCCTTTTTTTAGGAAATGAAATCAAAATATAAATTATTAAAAGGCATAGGGCCATCAATTATCAACTTGTAACCTAATTCATATATATACAAGCCGAACAAGAGGGAAACAATACCAAATGCTGAATGACATCAATCCCTCAACAAACCACTATAACAAGGCCATCTTAAACTCAATTACCTCAAAAACAATCCAATGCATAGATGAAGTGGTGCTCCAAAGACTTAGCATAAAGATTAGGAATTTGTGTATGGACACAGGCTAGTAAGAAGGGATCACAACAAGACAGGGATTATAGCTAAAAGGGGTTAGCAAAGGGGATAAATATGTAATGCATGGATAAGCTATTTGGTCTCTGGGGTTCATCAAATCAAAGAATGCCCCTATTATATTATCAACTACACACATGCTAATGTGGTTTTGAACAGGAGTCTAGACAAGTTCTAGAGGTGCAACATGAAAAAGTGACACATGAAATAACATGAGACTAAATATAATGAGTCAATTCGAATAAGGCTCAAAGTCTTACGAAATGTCTACCGCAGTCTCATGTAGCTCATAAAATGACTATCATGTACCAATATTAGTGCCAACAACTCTTGTAGTTCTCCATGAAGGCAATGATCAAAGCAAGAAATATTTACAAACCCTTTACAAGTTTCCACAACAAAGGGGCCACTGATCAAAAGTCATTCAAGCTCATCAAAAATTAATGTGCCCAGTAAAAGCATCATTTGAGGGCATCTCAAAACATTCAACATCACTGCTTCATGCACTTAGAACTTCTAACCAAAATTGAAAAACACCATTGCAAAAGAAGGCAAACCAAAACCTACATGCTTTAACTAGTATGCAAACTAAAAACCAAAAGTGAAAACGTGAAATTTCTCCTCTTCCTATGCTTGGATCAAGCATTATTATTCAAATGAAATAAACAGGGAGAAGGGAAAGGGAACAAAACATAATGATTTCACCAGGTTAGGTCTTGAGTGCACCTAAGCTAAGGCCTCCTCACAAGCGGAGCAAATGAAGAATCAACAACTCCATCACACTTCAAGATTAAACTCATCACAATAGATGGCATCAATGAATGCATGACCTTATCGAACTCCTGGGACCATAATTTAGAAAACACAAGCTAAGAGGCAATAACCAAAATCACACTGAGCACAATAAGTATCCTCTTAACTTGATAAGAGGCATTAGAAAAACTGTACAAAGGAGTAGAGAATGTAATCCACATGACTTTCCTAGGTAAGTCCTCTAGGCGTACGTAATAAGCATCAATGGAGGGATCATACCCTCTAAAGTAACCTAGGGGCACATAATCATCAATACTTCCACCAAGTATAATAAGCTTATTGTTTTCATAGCCTCAATCCGTAGTAGCATGACAAATCATATGATTGTCAATAGGTGCATCAATGTAGTACTTAGGGGAAGTAGAGGGTAATGCACAAAGAGGGAAAGCATGTGAATAATTAAGGGGATTGAGGACAACACTATCATTAAGACGAAGGCTAGGAGAATCCTCATGCATAAACACATCATGTGGCCCCTCTAAAGGAGTCTCAACTAGAGCATACACCTCATCAAAAGTATTTTCTAACTTAAAACAAGGATCAACAACACTAAACCTAGCAACTCCTCCAAAAGGCTCACCCATCCCAAGCCCCATGTACTGAGCTAAAGGGAAGGATGAATCAGATAAGTTCAACACAACAACAGTATTATCCCTAGGTGATTTAAAGTCAAGTCGAGCGTAGCACGCAGAATAAGGGTATGAATTTGTAGTATGGTCAGAAGATTTACAGAAGTCACTCGAAAAAGAGGTGTAATAAGGTCTGGCATAGAATGCGCAAGGATCAAGGAATGAATATCAAGAAATACAACTAACGTTCTCAAATTCAAATGAATCGCAAACAATCCACTTAAGCAAATACCATGCCTCATCAATGCTTTTAGCAAGAAAATCCCAACATTCTAAAATAGCACGGGTTTCACTATTCACACCCTCATCGTCAATGTTCCAAATCTCCCATTTACTCATAGAATAACCACATTGAGCAAGAAAGATATGCAAACACATAAAATACCTCTAAAGTAATTCACGCTCGAATTAGGAAAAATGGAAAATCGCTATTGTTTTTTGCTCAAACAAATTTTTGACTTTTAAATTTTTAATTTTTTAAAATTTTTTAAAGATCTATAGAATGCTTAGTTAATTTTATTAAGAAAAACACAATATTCGACACTAGTCCTCGTCAACTACACCGAAAACTTGATAGGGCCATAAGTGCGCGATGACGTTGTAGCAAATCAAGGTCAGTCCCACGGAGACTACGCTAAGCTATTGGGCTATATTCCCTCGAGCCAAACTAAGCGAATCCAAATTTGTGAATGAAATTGAGCTACTCTACTATATAATCTAATCGATAAATGTTCAAGGAATTATGTTGACAAAGTAATTACCTAGTTCAATAATAGATTAAGCTGATGGAGTCCCACCAAGCCAAGACCTTGTTTGTGATCAAACAAGTCCAGAACATCCAAGAACAAGGTCCCAAGTCCAAAAGATGGCTCACATTTTGCTAGAAGCATAAGCAGATAGAAACGAGAGTAAAACAGTTTTCAAGTCCGATTTTGTGTTTCTAATTACTTAGGCCTCCATGAGGTTTAATCCTAAATTTTTGCATATTTTGGGTCCTCAAGATATTAGCTACCTGGTTAAGTGATTAAACCAAGTTTTATCAGGTGGAAGATGAAGAACCAGGTCAATCTTCAAAACGGTACAGTTTAGAGCCCGGTAAGGGCAAGTCTAAATTATTTGATCTTTTGAACATACAAATGAGCTCCAAAAGGTATAATTCCACTTAGAGGTGTTAGAGGACTTCTTAAGATTTCCAACCATATGTGCCAAGCTAAGTTATGCCCACATTTTCTCTAAGAAATGTGGCCTCCAATCAGACCCTATATTCTGCCTAAAGCAGCCCAGTTGCACCTAATTGGTGCATTTGGTGGTTGAAAGCTTTACCCATGTCCAATCCTAGTCTAGCTGCATAATTTGGATTCTAGAAGGTAGTTGGACACAATCATAGAGGAACCACCAAGTTAACCAATAGAAAACAAGAAGAGAAAGGTAGAACTTCAGCCATTGGCCCGTCGTAAAGGAACCCGGAGACAAAGCTACTGTTCTTCTTTTCTCTCACATGTTGAGAGCTGCTTGCTTATGTGTTTACTTGCTTATTTATTTCATAATCAAGTAAGCTTTTATTCTGATTGGGTAAAACGAGGCAATGATTGTAATTAGCAAGGATTAGGGTTGTAAACTAGCTAGTATCTCACGGGTTACCTTAAACTATGAGCTAAGCATGTTTAAGAGGTTTTCTAATTGTGAAGAAACCTCACTCCCTATGCTTGCTTGCTTGGCTATAATGCTTGTACATTTTCATTTGGATAATCAGATTTCATGAGTTGAAAGAGAGAAAAGAGAGCTTTGCTCCTTGAAAACAGAAATACTAAACTTGCTTATCCTTAACTAGGCCGGTTAAGGTGGTGTTCGAGCTTAGTCCTAAGGATGTTTAAGTGGTGATTTCTATATCTTAATCAAGTTTAGGGGCCCTAACCTTGGGCTTGGTGGTGATTATGTATCCAAGATTCAAGTTTAGTTCTATCTCTTACTTCCGTTTCAGTTTGGGTTCATTGAAACCAAGTGAAGAACCATAAGAGCTTTGCTTGTTTCTTTGGATTTCTTTGATTGTACGCGTAATCCCTTGCGCTTTACATCATATTTTGTATCAAAGCTGAGCTTGTCCTTGGCATGGCATACTACTCACACTTCCAGATGCATTCTAGACACATTTCCTAAACAAAACTCCATTTCTATTCTACCCTTAAGCCAGTTGCATCATGAGTACTAGTTCAAGTATAGAAGAGAAACTTGATGCTGTTTTGAAGAATAATCATAAGATTACTACTTCTAATCAAGAACTCAAGAGTTCTAATCAAGAGTTGAATGCTCAGAATGAGTACCTTCGTAAATAGTTGGGTGCTTTTCTGAAGCTAAAGCAGAAGATGCGCGAAGAACCTCTCCAATCATAATCAAGGACGCAAGAACAAGTGTTTAGCCACACTTTTGATTCATCTAGTGAGGATGAACTAGTAAGAATGACTAGACTAGACCCACGGATGCAAACAAACTCCAATGATTTCAGAGTTGAAATTTCAAAATATGAAGGCAAGCTTGATCCAGAAGAGTTCTTAGATTGGTTACACACGGTGGAAAGAGTTTTTGAGTACAAGGACGTTCCTGAAGATAAGAAAATGAAGTTAGCGGCCTTGAGACTACATAAGTATGCTTCTCTTTGGTGGACTAACTTATATGCTAAAAGAGTCAGAGAACGGAAGTCCAAAATCAGAACTTGGGAAAATATGAAATCCAACCTAAAGGCTAGGTTTCTTCCTCCTACTTATGTACAAGATTGCTATTCTCAACTTCATAATCTAAACCAAGGCAATCTGAGTGTTGAATAATACACAAGAGAGTTCGAAAAGCTTGTGATTAAATGTGATATACAAGAGCCAGAAGAACAAACAAAAGCTAGATACTTGGAAGGACTCGATCCTAGGTATTCTAACATTGTTGAATTACAGACTTACTCTTCTTTGATAAGGTTTGCGTGCAACTCATATAGTGGAACAACAAAAGAAAGCAAAACAACCCTTTAGACCTTAGAATTCCAGGCCCTTTGCCCTAGACACACCCTTTAACAAGGGGAGTTCTAATCCACCTCCTAAGCCCACAAACCCTTTCCCTTCCAATCCCTAAAGAACCCCAGCTCCACAAAAGAGCCAACCACCTCCAACCAGACCTAATCCCAATCCCATAAGCACTGGAAGGTGTTTCAAGTCCAAAGCATTAGGCCACATAGCCTCTGATTGTCAAAACCGAAAGGTTATCACATTAGCTGAATGGGGAGCCATGGATGAATAAGAGAAAGAGGAAGAAATTGAAGGTGTAAGTGAAGAAAACCTTGAGGAAAATCTAGAGGAGGTTGAAGAAGAACCTGATGAGGGTGGAATGTTGGTTTTAAGAAGAATGTTGAACTGCCAGAAAGGAGCTAAAGATGAGCAAAGAGAGAACATCTTTCATATAAGATGTACGGTTTAAGACAAGGTCTGTTCTTTGATCATTGATGGTGGGAGCTGTGCTAATGTAGTTTCTCTTAGTATGATTGAGAAATTAGGCTTGCAAGCTTCTGCCCATCCCCATCCATATAACATTCAATGGCTAAACCAAAGCAAGGGACTATAAATTAACTCTCAGTGCTTCATTTCCTTATCCATTGGTAAAAGCAACCAAGATGAGCTTCAGTGTGACATTAAACCCATGGGTGCATGACCACATTTTGCTGGGCCGGCCATGGTTGTATAATAGAAAGGTAATGTATGATGGTTTCCAGAACACATACTCCTTTTCTAAGGGAGGAAAGAAGACTACCTTAAAGCCATTATCACCATCCGAACTCCTCAAAAACAAACCCATAAAAAAGCCTGATCATTCTGGTTGTTTGCTATCATTTAGTGAACCTCTCTTAATGGCCTCATATCATGAATTTAAGGCTTTTAAAGAATGGATCCTAAACATCCATGGTGAACCAAAAACACCCATGCCTACTCACCACATTGCCAAATCACTCATATAAAAGTTCGGTCACTTGTTTCCTAAGGAGATACCCACGGGGTTTACTTCCTAAAAGAGATATCTAACATCACATTATTGTCATTCTAGCTCAATCCTTCCTAATAAGCCAGCTTATATTATGAACCCAAAGGAAATCAAGGAGATTCAGAGTTAAGTCGAAGAGTTAATGTCGAAGGGGCTTGTACGTGAGTCCTTAAGCCCATGTGCAGTACTTACCTTGTTGGTCCTAAGAAAGATGGTAGCCAATGAATGTGTATGGGTAGCAGAGCCATAAACAAAATCACCATCAAGTGTAGGTATCCTATACCTAGACTTGAAGATATGCTAGATGAGTTACATAGCTCAAAAGTGTTTTTAAAGATTTATCTTAGAAGTGGATACTACCAAATCAGAATCCAAGAAAGTGATGAATGCAAGACGGCATTCAAGGCTAAGGGAGGTTTGTATGAATGGCTTGTCAGGCCTTTTGTTCTTTCTAATGCTCCTAGCACATTCATGAGACTAATGAATCAAGTATTCAAGCATTACATTGGTAAGTTCATGGTGGTCTATATCGATGACATCCTGGTTTATTCAAGGGATGAGCAAGCACATCAGAATCATCAAAAACAAGGCATACTTGCCCTTGAATGTGAAAAGCTATGCGGTAATCTTTAGAAATGTACTTTTTTCACCTAAGAAGTTACATTCCTAGGTTACAGTGTTTCTGAAGAAGGCAAAAAGGCAGATGAGAGCAAACTGGAAGCTATTCGGTCTTGGCCTCAACACAAAGCATTCATGATGTTTGAAGCTTTCATCGATTAGCTTCCTTTTACAGGAGGTTTATTCGAAACTTTAGCACTATAATGGCCCCAACGACTGAGGATCTTAAGGGAACATCCTCCAAATGGATCCCCAAAGCACAATCTGCATTTGAAGTAGCAAAGAAAAGACTAGCTCAAGCACCTGTTTCAACATTGTCGTGCTTCAAGAAAGTTTTTGAAGTTGAATGTGATGCATCTGGAGTGGGAATTAGTGATATTCTTACTCAGGGAGGTAAGCCTTTGGCCTTCTTTAGTGAGAAATTATGTGATTCAAGAAGGAAGTACTCCACTTATGGCAAGGAATTATATGCTATTGTTCGATGTTTAGAGCATTGGAGCCATTACTTAGTGTCCAGTGAGTTCATATGGCATTCAGATCATGAGGCATTGAAGTATATTCAAGGCCAACACAAGCTTAACTCATGCCATGCTAAATGGGTCGAGTTCCTTCATTCATTCCACTTCACTATCAAGCACAACTCTAGAAGATTAAATCAAGGTGCTGATGCATTACCAAGGAGGCATCTGCTTTTGTTCCAATTGGATGCTCTTGTTCTTGGTTTGGAGCATCTTAAAAGTTTATATCCTGATGATGAAGACCTTGGGGATCTTTATTCTGTGTGCTTAAAGCACCCAAAGGGAGATTTCTTGGCTCAAGCTGGTTTTCTCTTCAAGGGAATACGGCTGTGTATTCCAAAGTGTAGCACTCGTGAGCTCCTAATCAGGGAAGTCCATGGTGGTTCCTTGGCTGGACATTTTGGTAAATCAAAGACCTTAACTACGTTAAGGGAACATTATTACTGGCCCGGGATGGAGAAAGACGTTCAAGATATTCTGAGAAGGTGTGAAACATGCCAAGCAGCTAAGAGTCACACCTTACGCCACAGTTTATACACTCCTCTTGTCATACCTGGTCTACCTTAGGCGGATGTAAGTATGGATTTCATTTTGGGTTTGCCTAGGACCCAAAGGGGCAAGGATTCAATATTTGTGGTGGTGGACAAATTCTCAAAGATGGCATACTTCATGCCTTGCCAAAAGACCAATGATGCCACACACATTGCTGAATTGTATTTCAAAGAGGTAACTAGATTACATGGTATCCCTAAATCCGTTATTTCTGATAGGGATATAAAGTTTTTGAGTCATTTCTGGGTTACTCATTGGAAGAAACTTGGTACTAAATTGATGTATAGTACCACTTGTCACCCCCAAACTGATGGTCAAACTAAGGTAACTAATCGAACCTCAGTTACTCCCCTAAGAGCTTTGATTAAACCTCATACCAAGGCTTGGGATTTGCTCTTGCCTCATGCTAAATTTTCATATAACAAAGCTCCTAGCAAGGCTACTAGTCTCCCCCCTTTCAAGGTGGTATGTGGGATTAATCCACTAAGGCCCATTGATCTTACTTCACGACCTTTAGACTAGAAAACAAGTGCAGCAACAAGAGTGGAAGAAATTCAGAAGCTCCATGAGTTGGTAAAGGCCTGAGTTGAGAAGATAAATGCATCTTATGAAGCCCAAGCTAACAAGCATAGGAGAAAGATTGTGTTTCAACCTGGAGACCTAGTATGGATCCACTTAAGGAAGGAGAGATTTCCTTCTAAAAGGAAGAATAAGCTAATGCCAAGAGCTGTAGTCCATTTGAGGTCCTGGAGAGAGTAAATGACAATGCATACAAGGTTGACTTGCCTGGAGATTATAGAGTTTCAGCCACGTTCAATGTGGTAGATCTGAGCCCATTCCATTCAGATGAGTCCCAAGCAAATTTAAGGATCAAATCTTCTCAACAAGGGGAGAATGATGAAGTCCCACCAAGCTAAGACCTTATTAATGATCAGACAAGTCCAAAACAAATAAGAGCAAGGTCTCAAGTCCAAAAGATGGCTAAAATTTTCTAGAAGCACAAACAGATGCAAACGAGTGTAAAATAGTTTTTAAGCCCGGTTTTGTGTTTTTAATTACTTAGGCTTCCATGAGGTTTAAGTCCTGAATTTTTGCATATTTTAGGTCGTCAAGATGTTAGCTACCTAGCTAAATCAGGCAGAAGATGAAGAACCAGGTCAATCTTAAAAATGGTGCAGTTGAGAGCTTGCTAAAGGCCAATCTGAATTTTTTGATCTTTTGAATAGACAAATGAGCTCCAAAAGGTGTAATTCCACTTGGAGGTGCTAGAAGAATTCTTAAGCTTTTCCAACCATGTGTGGTAAGCTAAGTTATGCCCATGTTTGCCATGAGAAATGTGGCCTCCAATCAGACCCTACATTCTGCCTGTAGTAGCCCGGTTGCACCTGATCGGTGCATTTTGTGGTTGAAAGCTTTACCCATGCCCAATCCTAGTCTAGCTGCATGATTTGGTTTCTAGAAGGCAGTTAGACACAATCATGGAAGAACCACCAAGTTAACCAATGGAAAACAAGAAGAGAAAGGCAGAACCTCAGCCATTGGCTAGCCATAAAGGAACCCTGGGACAAAGCTATTGTTCTTCTTTGCTCTCACATGTTGAGAGCTACTTGCTTGTGTGTTTACTTGCTTATTTGCTTCATAATCATGTAAGCGTTTCTTCTGATTTGTTAAAATAGGCCAATGATTGTAATTAATAAGGATTAGGGCTGTAAAGTAGCTAGTGTCTAACCGGTCAGCTTAAACCGTGAACTAAGCATGTTTCAGAGGTCTCCTAATTGTGAAGAAACCTCACCCCCTAGGCTAGAGCAGCTTGCATTCTTGCTTGCTTGGCTATAATGCTTGTATTCTTTCATTTGGACAATCAGATTTCGTGAATTGAGGGAGGGAGAAGAGAGCTTTGCTCCTTGAAAACCATAATACCAAACTTGCTTATCCTTCACTAGGCCGGTTGAGATGGTGTTCAAGCTTAGTCCTAATCTTGTTTAAGTGGCGATTTCTGTATCTTAATCAAGTTTAGGGGCCCTAACCTTGGGCTTGGCAGTGATTTTGTATCCAAGATTCAAGTTTAGTTCTATCTCTTACTTCCGTTTTAGTTCGGGTTCATTGAAACCAAGTGAAGAACCATGAGAGCGTTGCTTGTTTCTTTGCATTCCTTTGATTGTAAGCTTAATCCCTTGAGCTTTACATCATATTTGGTATCAAAGTTAAGCTTCTCCTTGGCCTAGCATACTCCCCACACTTCCAGATTCATTCCTAAACACATTTCCTAAACACAAACTCCGTTTCTGTTCTACCCTTAAGTCGGTTGCATCATGAGTACTAGTTCATGTATAGAAGAGAAACTTGATGCTATTTTGAAGAAAAATCATGAGATTACTACTTCTAATCAAGAACTCAAGAGTTCTAATCAAGAGTTGAAGGCTCAGAATGAGTACCTACCTAAACAGTTGGGTGCTTTTCTGAAGCAAAAGAAGAAGATATGTAAAGAACCTCTCCAATCAGAAACAAGGAGGCAAGAACAAGTGTTTAGCCATACTCCCGATTCATCTAGTAAGGATGAACTAGTAAGAATGGCTAGACCCGACCCACAGATGCAAACAAACTCCAATAATTTCAGGGTTGAAATTCCGAAATATGAGGGCAACCTTGATCCACAAGAGTTCTTGGATTGGTTACACATGATGGACAGAGTTTTTGAGTATAAGGGCGTTCCTGAAGATAAGAAAGTGAAGTTAGCGGCCTTAAGACTACGTAAGTATGCTTCTCTTTAGTAAACTAACACTACAAGAAAGCGCCCAGTTAGAGACCGAAGCGTTTCGGTCTTTAAATGAGGCAACCCGGTCTCTAAATAATTTTAGAGACCAAACAGACCGAAAATCTTCGGTCTCTAAACCTTTGGTAGCAATTCAAATTTAGAGACCGAAAAGCACACAGTGGTCTCCAATTGAGACCAAATATGGCCGGTCTCTAATTGAGACCAAGTTAGTGGTCTCCAACTGAGACCAACCTGGGCCGGTCTCTATCTGAGACCAAAAATGAGCTGGTCTCTAATTGAAACCAAATGTTCTGGTCTCAATTGGAGACCAGCCACGTCGGTCTCTAACAAAGACCAACTCTGGCTGGTATTTAATTGACACCCAGTTCTGTGGTCTCCATTGGAGACCAAATTTGGCCGGTGTCTAATTGATACCAACAGTGTTGGTCTCAATTGGAGACCAACAAATTTGGTCTCGATTGGAGACCAATATATTTGGTCTCAATCTGAGACCAAAATTATTGCTTCGGTCTCCACTGGAGACCGGTTACCGGTCTCAATTGGAGATCGATTTTCAGGTTGGTCTCCAACACAGGTTCATGTTCCTGCCTGCCTGCATTTGAGACCAAACTTTCATTTCGATCTCAAACAGAGACCAGAATATCAATTTCGGTCTCCAACCTGGGCATATTATTTGCTATATATACACCACGTAGTTCAGCATCCCTAAATTACATCAAAATTACACAAAATGCACCAAAATATCTACAATTTCGCATTCCACGAACACAACAATTACAGAGTTCAATCGGTCACGTGCATGAAATTCATAGCCCAATGTTATAGAGTACGACGATGCCTACATCTACACATAGCCGAAATTACAATTAACGGGTACGACTACACATACCTACATCTACGCCGATGCCTGAGAGTTGTCCGCACGGGTGGGGTGGCCAAGCAGCACTGAAAAGCTATCAAACCGAGCATTAAGCTCCAGCAGCCCAATCCATTGCACATCCATCTCCTTCCTGGTAGCTTCTAACTCCGCCCTAGTACTACTCAACTCCTCCCTAGTACTCCTCAGCTCCTCCTCTATCGAATGAAGTCGAGCTTGAGTCGTTTGCAGCTCATTCTGTGTCGCTTGCAACTGATCTTGGAGCTGTGTTACTATGGGAGAAGAATATGCCGAGGAAGTGCTGCCGCCACTACGCCTGGACGTGATCGGTCTCTCAAACATGGCTGCACCTTCTCTTCCAAGTCCGTATATGGAGCCCTTGTCACTCCAGCCTCCACTTGCCTTGAAGAACAGGTGATCATCTGCTGCGGAACCGACTTGCACATCAGTTCCCACTTTCAGCTGCTCATATTTTTCCTGCATCGTTTGAATCAAATCAGGAAGGCAAACAAGTTACATATGCGTACATTTCAGACATCTATATAGTGAAGGAAGCTTCAATGTAATACTTACATACACACTCTGTGCGTACTCATTGCACCAAATGCGATGACCGCTCTCATCAACCTTGGAATGAGTGGTGGCAAATAACTCAGCAGCCAAAGGTCTTCTTCCCAGTTGCTTCTCCTGTCACATACACATATATATTTCCACATGGGCAACTTTTCAAAGTGAAGATAATATATTTCACTACAGCAGTTAACATTTTCATACCAGTCTCTGAGCCCACATTGTTGCAGATATTGACCCCTGACTGTGCCCAATCTTTGTCTTCGGCCCTTCTACCTTGTTCTTCCTGTTTCGCTCCGATCGCTTCTTGAAATCCTCATCTGTTTCCCTCTTGGTCTTCATTGCAGTGCGAATACCATCAGTCATCCAATGAATGATCTTCTCTGGCGGGTCCTTCGCGGTCTTGTGCACTATATCCTTTAGTCTGACATGGACCTTCTGCTGCCATTCCCTTCTGACTACGTCCTCATGCTCAGGATCCCATGTGAATCGTTCCTACACATGCAAGTCACAAGAATGATGTAGTAACATACATATTTAGTGTACTGTGCAGGTGGGTTACTGCAGTTATGAATAAATCAATTTGGAAATTAATCTCACCTGTTAAACGTACACAAAAAGCACTACCATATATTAATATATTTACGCCTTCATGTATCTCACTCTTGGTGCCATGGGGTGCGGATTTGTGTGCGTGGTTATGTATATACAGTTCTAGAATGAAACTGACACAACTCCGTCGAAAGAAACGAACAGAGTTCCGCCTTAAAATTGACTATAACCCAGGCTTCAAGCCATACAATACCTCCCTGCAATAAACAGATGAACAACAAACATTCCCGCACTCCACGGGCCACACGCCCGGAGTAAACCAATTACACATTTCAACGGATCACACATCCGGATTATTGGGGATGACATTCGAAATAAAGAGGACATTCGAAATATGTATGTGTATACACGTGCGTATACATATATATATATATATATATATATATATATATATATATATATATATATATATATATATATATATATATATATATATATATATATGTATGTATATACACACACACACACATATATATATATGTATATCCCTCGAAAGAAACGGACAGAGTTCCGCCTTAAAATTGACCATTACCCTGGCTAACAACCATACATTTACCTCCCTGCATTAACTACAAATACAACACACATTCCCACGCTCAACGGGCGACACGCCCGGATTACATACATACACATCTCAACGGATCACACATCCGGAGGATTGGGGTTTACATTCTAAAAAATCGGGGAACACAATCTCATTATACATTTATACATATATGTATGAACATAAATATGCATATTCGTACGTATCCCTCGAAAGAAACGGACAGGGTTCCGCCTTGAAGTTGACCATTACCCTGGCTAAAAGCCCTACATTACCTCCCTGCAATTAATAGATAAACAACATATACCTCCATGCTGAACGGGCCACACGCCCGGCGTAAACCAAGTACACCTCTCAACGGATCACACATCCGGAGAATTTGGGTTGACATTCGACAAAAAGGGGGAAACAAAATCAACACACATATATTCTAAAGTGTACAATCCTTACCTTAAAACAATTCCACCAAAACCGCTTGTGATCCGCAGGGGCGTCCCGCCAACACGTGAAATCATCCTTGTAGTAGGTACGAATGGTCTCGGAGATGGCTCGTGCGACATCTCGATCACCAAACCTGCGATACAGCATTGCCCACAAATTAACGGAAATCGTATGACGTCTCAGGCTTATGAATTGTGAAAGTTACTGATGCTTACCACTTGTCAGTGTTAGGCACAAGTCGGACCCGTGTGAATGTATCGCTAGCGCCGTCCAACGGGAACTCCGGAGGCTGCGTCTCCTGGGAGTCGTACTGGGTAATGGCTCCGCTCGACCCGTCCATGCTTACGTACGCCTACACCATGTCATGGAAATCAATTAGAGAAGTGCATGCATTTAAATTTGAGAAATGTATGCCAAACAACACTAAATAGTATACCATTAGCAATGTACGATATTGTGTTCTGAAGCTGACAAAATGCATGAATATAGTACGGGAACAACTAATACGCAACCTGGTATGAATGCATGTTACATACACAACATTACATGTAGTACTACATGATGCCTTTACAGTTTAAACACATTTGACGTACGTAACATAAGGTCCGTGTTACGAAGACGTGAACTGCGTCTTCATCACATCGAATTGCTCTACAGGAGAATTGATTCGGTGAAGTCGTCCCCATCATCGTCGTCGACGGTATCATCGTCTTCATCCAGTAACCCGTCCAGCGATGCAGCTTCAGAGCCATCGTCGACGCCCTCAACCTCCTCATCATCAGTGTCATCTATTTCATTCTCCTCTTCTTCAACGATGAGAACATCTTCGTGCACATCAACATCTGCTAGATTAGGCGGGTTGTTGTTTTCATCCACTTGGAATGGTGCATCCTCTTCGGGGGCATCAACTACAGGTCTCGCTTTCATTTTGACCACTGCCCACCAATCCTTTTTAGTGTTGTCCTTCATAGGATAAGGCATGAAGCAAACTTGGGTGACCTGACTGGCAAGGACAAATGGATCGTACTTGGGATATCTCTTTGTGTGATTGACATCAACCAATTTGTACGTGTTGTGGACAACAACACCGTTAATGCGGTCATACCAATCACACTTAAACAATATCGTCTTATAGGAACGAATATCCCCAACATAGTGCAACTCGATGACATCTTGTAGAACGCCATAATATTCCCTTCCATCTGTTCCTTTGACGCAAACGCCATAATTCATTGTGGCCTTGTTTATCCCGTATTCGTATGTGTGGAAGTTGAAGCCATTGACATAGTAATGATCCCAACGACGAACATGCCTTTTAGGGCCATAGGCAAGTGCTTTTAGGATGTCGTCGTCAACATTGGATTGCAACACCTGCATGGACGTCGTAACAACAATTGGTCGAAGATGTTGTCAGTATCGCAAAAGAATACAAATACGTGAACCCATGTAAGCGAAACACCTTGTGCCAAAACGTACGTTCGCTTTGAACCATTCTGGAAATTTCTCTTCATAATTTCCCCACACATTCTCGACCCGAACTTGAGGGTTTTGGTGGATCATCTCCTGCTCGAACATCCTACACAACGAACGCACAAAATCATATGGTCCTGTTTAAGGTATGTACCATTTCCCTCCCTAAGGAGTACATAAACTTACCGTTCATATTCTTCTAACAACCCACAATTGGATAAGACATATGCGTGCGCCAACCGATGATCCAAATGATCCAAGAAGTGCACGCTCCCCTCATTCGGGGCATATCCAACGTTACGGGAGAAAATGTCCGGGAGGTTGGCATCGAATTTGTCTTTCTCAATGTTCATCACATTTCTCGGCAAATCTTGTACCCTGACATCAACACTGTCGTCGAAGTAGTTTGTAATGAAGTTCATTATCTCTTCCATTAAGTATGCATAGCAAATTGAAGGCTCAACACGTGCTTTGTTGCCTACTTTCCCCTTCAAGTAATGAAGAAACCTGTAACACAACCCACCCTAATGTTATTTCTGTACCTACATTCCGATGATACGATTTCTGTGAGCGTTGTCATACCTTTCGTTGTCATACATCCATCGATATTGAACCGGCCCACCAAGTTTTAGTTCCGTAGGCAAGTGGACAGGTAGATGCTCCATTACGTTGAAGTAAGAAGGGGGGAAAACTCGTTCCAACTTGCACAAAATTTCTGCAATGTTATTCTCCAAACGAATTACGTCATCAGCATGCAACTTCGACGAACACAAATCTCGAAAAAACTGGCTTAGCTTAGTGAGCACATTCCAAACATTGGTGGGTAAGAGATCTCTGAAAGCCAGAGACAACAATCGCTGCATAAAAACATGACAATCATGGCTTTTCATGTTATGCAGTGAAGCATTGCTCATGTCCACACACCTACTCAAGTTCGAGGCGTAACCATCTGCGAATTTCACTTTACGGATCCAGTCACACACCACCTTTCTGTAATCCCTCTTCAATACATATGGAGCTTGTGGCATAACTTCTCACCGGCGTCCGTTGCCATCGGCAACAACATGAACATTAAGTCTCCTACGTTTATAATGGGTACGCATGTCCTCTCTCGCGCTGATGTCATCTTTTGTTTTATCCTTCACATTCAAAACCGTGTTAATTATTTGCTCTAACACATTTTTCTCAATGTGCATGACATCAAGGTTGTGGCATATTAACAACTTGCTCCAGTAAGGTAGTTCCCAAAATATGCTACGTCTGGTCCAATTGTGTGACTGTCCGTACCCATCCACTTTTATGATCTGTTGCCATCGGGAGGGAAGAGACACGACTCCAAAGCTGCTCCCCGGTCAGCATAGGAGGAGGTTCAGAATGGTCCTCCCTGTTTTTGTAAAATGCAGATTTGTTACGCCGGAATTTATGATCTGGTGGGAGAAATTGACGATGACAGTCAAACCACGATTGCTTCTTCCCATGGGCTAGCCTGAATGCTTTTATGTGTTCTATACAGTAGGGGCATGCTAACCTTCCGGCAGTCATCCAGCCAGAAAGCATGCCATACGCAGGGAAGTCACTCACAGTCCATAGAATTGCAACCTTCATTATGAAATTCTGCCTCAGGGAGACGTCATATGTTGGTTTTCCTTCATTCCACAGTTGCTTCAGTTCTTCAATAAGAGGTTGCATATATATATCAATATTTCCTTTTGGATTCTTCGGACCGGGAATGAGGAGAGCAATGAACTTGAACTGTCTTTTCTTGCACATCCATGGGGGCAAATTATAAGGGGTAACAATCACCGGCCAGCATGAATATGTTTGACCATAATGACCAAACGGAGAGAAGCCATCAGTGTACAACCCTAGCCTCACATTACAAGGTTCGGCGCCAAATGAAGGATAGGAAACGTCTAGATGTTTCCACGCCTCACTATCAGATGGGTGTGCCATGACCCCAGGAGGCCGCTTGTGCTCATGGTGCCACCGCATACTCTGAGCAGTTTTCTTCATTGTATAAAGTCGTTGTAGTCGCGGTCCAATGGGGAAATATATTAGATGCTTTCTCGGGATTTGTCTCCCTTGTTTGCTGGTCCTCAAGTACCTACCTTCATCACAAAAAGAGCATCTATCGAGCCCCTCTGCCCCCTTCCAGAATAACATGCAACCGTTGGGGCATACATCTATTTTTTTATGTGGAAGTTGAAGACCCGCAAGCAACTTCTTCACTTCGTAGTAATTACCGACCATGTCATTGTTATTTGAGCATATATCCTTTATGAAGGATACAATACCATCGACCGCGCGATGGGGTAGATCATATTCACATTTCAGTTTTGCAAGCTGCGCAACAGCTTTAAGCAATGACATTCCACATCGCTCGTACAATGGTCTCTCCGCTGCCTGGATTAGTTCAAGGAACTTCTTCACATCGTCATTTGGTTCATGCTCCCCATTGTGCGGCACATATTGCACTAATGCAGATGCCGCAGGTGCGTACGCATCCATCACCATATCTCTCATACTGTTGGGTGTCACTTGTGAATTGGATGAGGAAGTTGCAGCTGCATCATCTTCCAGGAATGTCTCACCGTGATGCACCCACCTATAGTAGTTTGGACGAAACCCTCGCTGGTACAAATGTAATTTGATTGTGTCCACATCAAGGTACGGTACATTGCGGCACTTCACGCAGGGGCACTTGAGTTTTTGGCACCTCTGAAACTCTTCTTGCGCACAAGCAAAACTGATGAACTCATCCACTTTCTGAACGAATGTCTTGCTCAGATACTTCCCCTCTAGTCTGTTGTACATCCACAACCGACTTCGATTCAATCTCCCTTGACGAACTGTACACATGTTACTGGCGAGTGACAATTACGTACATACATAATCATATGTACATACATACATGTGTGCATGCATGCATATATGAATATGTACACACGTTAACGCTGGTACGTATATAGCTATGCATGCATACATACATACATACGTACATGCATACATGCAAACATACACATACATATAAATACTTATGTGTGCGTAGATATATGTGCGTATATGTGTCTCTGTGTGTGTGTGTGTGTGTGTGTGTGTGTGTGTGTGTGTGTATATATGTACATGTATATGTCTATGTATATATATGTATGTATATATGCTTATATATGTGTATATATGTGTATATGCATATGCACATGTGTATATACATATGCATATGTATATACATACACATGGGTGTGTATATATATATGTGTGTGCATATATATATGTGTGTGTGTACATATATATATATGTGTGTGTGTACGTGTATATATATATATATATATATATATATATATATATATATATATATATGTGTGTATATATATATATATATATATATATATATATGTATATATATATATATATCTATATATATATATATATATATATATATATATATATATTATATATATATATATATGTGTGTGTGTATATATATATATATATGTGTGTGTGTGTGTATATATATATATATATATATATATATATATATATATATATATATATATATATATATATATGTATCTATCTATATATATATGTTTGTACTTGTAATTTGCTATTTATATTCATCAACTGACATTACATGCCAGCACAACAGAACAGAAACAAGCCCATGAACGAAGCACATAATAACCCATAATACAAAACGAACCAAGTATTAATCAAAACTTTTGAAGAATTTTATCGCCTCTTCCACATGCAAAATAGGGTACGGGATCAGGGTGAGCAATAAAGAAAGCTTAACACCATAATTAAATTCTGGGACCTAAATATAAAAATTAGCTACTTTCACAACACAATCCACTCAGTCATTCATCGATTCCAAGCTAATTCTCAATCTCAAATATTCAAAACTCAATATTTTGCATTAATAACGCTATTTAGGTTTAAAATTCGAAGCACTAATTTTCCCGATCCCCCCCTTCGTCCAGCCCACTTTTGAAATGTAAACTACTCCATTACGAGGGAAGTATTACATGTATGAATCTAGCTAATTTGCTTGACCTAATTGTTTCTAAAGTAGGCATCAATAATGGTTGTATACGATAATTTTATTTGCCTTTTTATGTTGTGAAGATTAGAAGAGGGAGGAGGATTATATGTTGTACACGATTAGTTCCAAGCTTCTGTGGTTGGCATAACTAGGAGTTGTATAATTAATCCACGGAGCTTATTGACACAAATGAAGTGTGTGTGAACGTAGTGCATTTTGTCGAACACATGGTGTGCATAATCGGGGAACTCTTCAACCGCAAGCAAATGCCACCCAAATCATGTAGCACGCAGCCTAATTGACAAATTGAGAGATGTTTTGCACAAACAACATTCCACACAACCCTAAATCATCCTCAAGTTCCCACGTCAATTGCAACCAATCAAGATACAAGACATTGAAGCAAACCCAGATGTGAGCACAGCACTGAGGACGAAGCAAAACAGAGGGGGAATTCAAGGCAGTACCTCGGTGTGTTGGGGGGATCGGTTGAATGGGCAAGCGCAGACGAAGGTGGGCATAAAGCAACCGAAGACCAAGTGTACGTAGGAGTAGGCGAAGGGCAGAACGAAAGGGCCAGGATGCAGAGAGATGTGGAAGCTCGAAGCGTGGAGTGGGGGGAGGAGGTACGGTGGGTCGAAGATGGAAGAGAGGGCGTACGTAGCAGGAATTGAGTTGAAGAAGCAGAGAAGAAGCAGAGAGTCAGTGTTGGTGTCGAAGCCCGCTATCGGAGTGAAATCGACATGCCTGAAATGGATTCAAATTAGAGATCGGAAATCAATTTCGATCTCTAGTGGAGACCGAAGTACAAACTTGGTCTCTAAATCTGAGACCACAATTGGTTTCGGTCTCTGTTAGAGACCAATATTGGATTTCGGTCTCCAAATTCTGAGACCGAAATAAAACTATGGTCTCCAATTGAAGGTAGACAATTTTTTCAGTCAGTGTAACTGAAGATTTGAGACCGAACATGTTGGTCTCAAGTGGAGACCGATATTTTGTGTGGTCTCAAAATTTGGAGACCAAAAATTGTGGTGGTCTCAAGTGGAAACCAATTTTTCAATTTCGTTTCCAGAAAGCACATATGGTCTCCACACTTTGAGACCGAAAATTTGATTAGTCTGAAGTCGAAACCGATTTTAGCATTTGGTTTCTAAAATAGAGACCGAATGGGTATGTTAGTGTCTAATTGTATCCAGAAATTACATAGGTCTCCAAAATCTGAGACCGAAAACTGTTTCGGTCTCCACCGCAGCTAAATCTGAGACCAAAATGTTTTTTCGTGGTCTCTAAGTGTATACAAAATTCAAGCTCATCTCAGAAATCTGAGACCGAAAATTATTTGGTCTTCAGTTGAGACCGTATACTGATTTCGGTCTCCGAAATCTGAGACCGAAATTGGTGTTTGTCTCTAGCGGAGACCATATAGTAATTATCGGTGTCTAAATTATTCTTTTTTGGATACCAGAATGTTCGGTCTCTAAATTTGGTCTCCAAATTTATTTAGAGACCGATTTTGAGTTCGGTCTCTAAACTCCGGTCTCAATTGGACCGAATTCTTGTAGTGTAACTTGTGTGCTAAAAGATTTAGAGAACGGAAGTCCAAAATCAGAACTTGGGAAAAGATGAAATCTAAGCTAAAGGCTAGGTTTCTTCGTCCTACTTATGCACAAGATTGTTATTCTCAACTTCATAATCTAAACCAAGGCAATCTGAGTGTTGAAGAATATACAAGAGAGTTCAAAAAGCTTGTGATCAAATGTGATCTACAAGGGCCAGAAGAATAAACAATAGTTAGATACTTGGGAGGACTTGATCCTAGGTATTCTAACGTTGTTGAATTACAGGCTTACACTTCTTTTGATGAGGTTTGCATGCTAACTCATAGAGTGGAACAAGCAAAGAAAGCTAAACAGCCCTTTAAACCTCAGAATTCCAAGCCCTTAGCCCAAAACACACCCTTTAACAAGGGGAGTTCTAATCCACCTCCTAAGCCCACAAACCCTTTCCCTTCCAATCAACAAAGAACCCCAACTCCACAAAATAGCCAACCACCTCCAACCAGACCTAATCCTAATCTCATGCGCACTAGAAGGTATTTCAAGTGCCAAGGATTAGGCGACATGGCCACGGATTGTCCAAACCGAATGGTTATCACATTAGCCGAATGGAGAGCTGTGGATGAACAAGAGAAAGAGGAGGAAATTGAAGGTGAAAGTGAAGAAAACCTTAAGGGAAACCTAGAGGAGGTTAAAGAAGAAGCTGATGAGGGTGAAATGTTGGCTTTAAGAAGAATCTTAAATGGCCAGAAAGGAGATAAAGATTCATACGAGATGCATGGTTTAAGACAAGGTTTGTTCTTTGATCGTTGATGGTGGGAGCTGTGCTAGTGTAGTTTCTCTCAGTATGATTGAGAAACTAGGCTTCCAAGCACTGCCCATCCCCATCCCTACAACATTCAATGGCCAAACCAAAGCAAGGGAGTACAAGTTAACTCTCGGTGCCTCATTTCCTTGTCAATTGGTAAGAGCTACCAGGACGAGCTTTGGTGTGATGCTATACCCATGGAAGCATGACCATGTTTTGCTGGGTAGGACATTGTTGTATGACAGGAAGGTAACGCATGATGGTTTCTAGAATACATACTCCTTTTCTAAGGGAGAAAAAAAGATTACCTTAAAGCCATTATCACCATCCGAACTCCTCAAAAAGAAACCCACACAAAAGCTTGATCATTTTGGTTATTTGCTATCATTTAGTGAACCTCTCTTAAAGGCCTCATGTCATGAATTTAAGGCTTTTAAAGAATGGATCCTAAACATCCAAGATGAACCAGAGGCACCCATGCCTACTCACCCCATTGCCAAATCACCCATACAAAAGTTCTATCACTTGTTTCCTGTGGAGATACCCACGGGTTTACCTTCTAAAAGAGATATCCAACATCATAATGATCTCATTTCTGGTTCAATCCTTCCTAATAAGCCAGCTTATAGGATGAACCCAAAGTACATCATGGAGATTTAGAGGTAAGTTGAAGAGTTAATGTCAAAAGGGCTCATATGTGAGTCTTTAAGCCCATGTGCCGTACCTGTCTTGTTGGTTCTCAAGAAAGATGGCAGCCAATGAATGTGTGTGGATAGCAGAGCCATAAACAAAATCACCGTCAAGTATCAGTATCCCACACCTAGACTTCAAGATATGCTAGATGAGTTACATGGCTCAAAAGTGTTTTCAAAGATTGATCTTAGAAGTGGATACTACCAAATCAGAATTCGAGAGGGAGATGAATGAAAGACGGCATTTAAGACCAAGGTAGGTTTGTATAAATGGCTTGTCATGCCTTTTGGTCTTTCTGATGCTCCTAGTATATTCATGAGGCTAATGAATCAAGTATTCAAACCTTACATTGGTAAGTTCATGGTGGTCTACTTTGATGACATCCTAGTTTATTCAAGAGATGAGCAAGCACATCATAATAATCTAAAAGAAGTCATGCTTGTCCTTAAACGTGAAAAACTATGTGGTGATCTTAAGAAATGTACTTTTTTCACTCAAGAAGTTACGTTCTTAGGTTACATCATTTCTCGGGAAGGCATAAAGGCAGATGAGAGCAAACTAGAAGCTATTCGATCTTGGCCTCAATGCAAAGCATTCATGATGTTCGAAGCTTTCATGGATTAGATTCCCTTTATAGGAGGTTTATTCAAAATTCCAGCACTATAATGGCCCCCATGACTGAGGTGCTTAAGGGAACATCCTTCAAATGGACCCCCAAAGCACAATGTGCCTTTGAAGAAGTGAAGAAAAGACCAACTCAAGCACCTATTTTAGCCTTGCCGTGCTTTAAGAAAGTTTTTAAAGTTGAATGTGATACGTCTGGAGTGGGAATTGGTGTTGTTCTTACTCAAGAAGGCAAGCCTTTGGCCTTCTTTAGTGAGAAATTATGTGATTCAAGAAGGAAGTACTCCACTTATGAAAAGGAATTCTATGCTATTGTGTTTCTAATTACTTAGGCTTCCATGAGGTTTATGTCCCGAATTTTTGCATATTACGGGTCCTCAAGATCTTAGCTACCTGGTCCAAGTGATTAAACCAAGCTAAATCAGGTGGGAGATGAAGAACTAGGTCAATCTTCAAAACGGTGCAGTTTGGAGCCTGGCAAAGGCCAATCTGAATTTTTTGATCTTTTGAATAGGCAAATGAGCTCCAAAAGGTGTAATTCTAGTTAGGGGCGTTAGAGGACTTCTTAAGCTTTTCCAATCATGTGTGGAAAGCTGAGTTATGCCCATATTTTTTGTGAGAAATGTGGCCTCCAATCAGACCCTGCATTCCGCTTACAGCAGCCTGGTTGCACCTGATTGGTGCATTTGGTGGTTGAAAGGTTTACCTACGTCCAATCCTAGTCTAGCTGCATGATTTGGTTTCTAGAAGGCACTTGCACACAATCAAGGAAGAACCATGGGGTTAACCATTGGAAAACAAGAAGTGAAAGGCAGAACTTCAGCCATTGGCCAGCCGTAAAGGAACTCGAAGACAAAGCCGTTGTTCTTCTTTTCTCTCGCATGTTGAGAGCTACTAGCTTGTGTGTTTACTTGGTTATTTACTTCATAATCATGTAAGGTTTTATTTTGATTGGTTAAACTAGGGCCAATGACTGTAATTAGTAAGGATTAGGGCTGTAAACTAGCCAGTATCTCACGGGTTAGCTCAAACCATGAACTAAGCATGTTTAAGAGGTTCCCTAATTGTGAAGAAACCTCACTCCCTAGGCTAGAGCAGCTTCCATGCTTGCTTGCTTGCCCAAATGCTTGTGCTCTTTCATTTAGACAATCAGATTTTGTGAATTGAAGGAGAGAAAAGAGAGCTTTGCTCCTTGAAAACCAAAGTACTAAAGTTGCTTATCCTTAACTAGGCCGATTAAGGTGGTGTTTAAGCTTAGTCCTAATCTTGTTTAAGTGGTGATTTTGTATCTTAATCAAGTTTAGGGGCCTTAACCTTGGTGTTGGTGGTGATTCTGTATCCATGATTCAAGTTTAGTTCTATTTCTTACTTCTGTTTTAGTTCAGGTTGATTGAAACCAGGTGAACAACCATGAAAGCGTTTCTTGTTTCTTTGAATTCCTTTGATTATAAGCTTAATCCCTTAAGCATTGCATCATTTTTAATATCCAAGCCCAGCTTCTCCTTGGGTTGGTATACTGCCTACACTTCCAAATTCATTCCTAAACACATTTCCCAAACACAAACTCCGTTTCTGTTCTACCCTTAAGCCAGGTGCATCATGAGTACTAGTTCAAGTACAGAAGAGATACTTAATGCTGTTTTGGAGAATAATCATGAGATTACTACCTCTAATTAAGAACTCAAGAGTTCTAATCAAGAGTTGAAGGCTCAGAATGAGAACCTACGTAAACAGTTGGGTGCTTTTCTGAAGGAAAAGCAGAAGATGTGTGAAGAACCTCTCCAATCAGAAAAAATGAGGCAAGAACAAGTGTTTAGCCATACTCGTGATTCATCTAATGAGGATGAACCAGTAAGAATGGCTAGACCAGACCCACAGATGCAAGTGAACCCCAATAATTTCAGGGTTAAAATTATGGAATATGAAGGCAAGCTTGATCCAGAAGAGTTCTTAGATTTGTTACACACCGTGGAAAGCGTTTTTGAGTGCAACGATGTTCCTGAAGATAAGAAAATAAAGTTAGTGGCCTTGAGGTAACATAAGTATGCTTCTCTCTGGTGGACTAACTTGTGTGCTGAAAGAGTTAGACAATGAAAGTCTAAAATCAGCACTTGGGAAAAGATGAAATCTAAGCTAAAGGCTAGGTTTCTTCCTCCTACTTATGTACAAGATTGCTATTCTCAACTTGATAATCTAAACCAACACAATCTGAGTGTTGAAGAATACACAAGAGAGTTTGAAAAGCTTGTGATTAAATGTGATCTATAAGAGCCACAAGAACAAATAATAGTTAGATACTTGGGAGGACTTGATCCTAGGTATTCTAATGTTGTCGAATTAGAGGCTTACACTTCTTTTATGAGGTTTGCGTGCTAGCTCACAAAGTGGAATAGCAAAAAAAAGCTAAACAGCCCTTTAAGCCTCAGAATTCCAAGCCCTTAGCCCGGCACACACCTTTTAACAAGGGGAGTTCTAATCTACCTCCTAAGCCCACAAACCCTTTCCCTCCCAATCCACAAAGAGCCCCAGTTCCACAAAAGGGCCAAGAACCTCCAACCAGACCTAATCCCAATCCCATGAACACTAGAAGGTGTGTCAAGTGCCAAGCATTAGGCGACATAGCCTCGGATTGTCCAAAATGAAAGGTTATCACATTAGCCGAGTGGAGAGAAAGAGGAGGAAATTGAAGGTGAAAGCGAAGAAAACCTCGAGGAAAACCTAGAGGAGGTTGAAGAAGAAGCTGATGAGGGTGAAATGTTGGTTTCAAGAAGAATCTTGAACAGCCAGAAATGAGCAAAAGATGAGAAAAGAGAGAACATCTTTCTACGAGATGTATGGTTCAAGACAAGGTTTGTTCTTTGATCATTGATAGTGGAAGCTGTGCTAATGAAGTTTGTCTTAGCATGATTAAGAAACTAGGCTTGCAAGCTACTGCCCATCCCCATCCCTACAATATTCAATAGGTAAACCAAAGCAAGGGACGATAAGTTAACTCTCGGTAACTCATTTCCTTGTCCATTGGTAAGAGCTACTAAGATGAGATTTGGTGCGACGTTATACGCATGGGTATATGACCATGTTTTTGTAAGGTAGGCCATGGTTGTATGACAGGAAGGTAATGCATGATGGTTGTTTGCTATCATTTAGTGAACCTCTCTTAAAGGCCTCATATTTTGAATTTAAGCCTTTTAAAGAATGGATCCTAAACATCCAAGATGAACTAAAAACACCCCTGCCTACTCACCCCTTTGCCAAATCACTCATACAAAAGTTCTGTCAGTTGTTTCCTGAGGAGATACCCACGGGTTTACCTCTTAAAAGAGGTATCCAACATCACATTAATCTCATTCTTGGTTTAATCCTTCCTAATAAGCCAACTTATGGGATGAACCCAAAGGAAATCATGGAGATTCAGAGGCAAGTCGATGAGTTAATGTCAAAGGAGCTTGTACGTGAGTCCTTAGGCCTATGTGTTGTACCTGCATTGTTGGTTCCTAAGAAAGATGACAGCCAACAAATGTGTGTGCATAGCAGAGCCACAAACAAAATCACCATCAAGTATAGGTATCCCATGCCTAGACTTGAAGATATACTAGATGAGTGACATGGCTCAAAAGTGTTTTCAAAGATTGATCTTAGAAGTGAATACTACCAAATCAGAATCCGAGAGGGAGATGAATAGAAGACGACATTTAACACCAAGGGAGATTTGTATAAATGGCTTGCCATGCCTTTTGGTCTTTCTAATGCTCCTAGTACATTCATGAGGCTAATGAATCAAATATTCTAGCCTTCGATTGGTAAGTTCGTGGTGGTCTACTTCGATGACATCCTGGTTTATTTAAGAGATGAGCAAGCACATTAGAATCATCCAAAACAAGTCATGCTTGTCCTTGAACGTGAAAAGCTATGTGGTAATCTTAAGAAATGTACTTTTTCACTTAAGAAGTTACATTCTTAGGTTACATTGTTTTTGGAGAAGGCATAAAGGTAGATGGGAGCAAACTTGAAGCTATTCGGTCTTGGCCTCAACATAAAGCATTCATGATGTTCGAAGCTTTCATGGATTAGCTTCCTTTCATAAGAGATTTATTTGAAACTTTAGCACTATAATGGCCTCTATGACGGAGGCGCTTAAGGGAACATCCTTCAAATGGACCCCCAAAAGCACAATCTGCCTTTGAAGAAGTGAAGAAAAGACTAACTTAAGCACCTGTTTTTGCCTTGCCATGCTTTAAGAAAGTTTTTAAAGTTGAATGTGATGCATCTGGAGTGGGAATTGGTGGTATTCTTACTCAGAAAGGCAAGCCTTTAGCATTCTTTTATGAGAAATTATGTGATTCAAGAAAGAAGTGCTCCACTGATGACAAGGTATTCTATACTATTGTTCGGTGTTTAGAGCATTGGAGCCATTAGTTAGTGGCCAGTGAGTTTATATTGCATATAGATCATGAAGCATTGAAGTATATTCAAGGCCAGCATAAGCTTAACTCACACCATGCTGAATGGGTTGAGTTCCTTCAGTCATTTCACTTCACTATCAAGCACAAGTCTGGAAGATTAAATCAAGGTGCTGATGCATTATCAAGGAAGCATCTCTTTTTGTTTCAATTGGATGCCCTTGTTCTTAGTTTTGAGCATCTTAAAAGTTTATATCCTGATGATGAAGGCCTTGGGAATCTCTATTCTGTGTGCTTAAAGCACCCCAAGGGGGATTTCTTAGCTCAAGATGGTTTTCTCTTCAACAGAATACGGCTGTTTATTCCAAAGTGTAGCACTCGTGAGCTCCTAATCAGGGAAGTCCATAGTGGTTCCTTGGCTGGACATTTTGGTGAATCAAAGACCCTAACCATGTTAAGGGAACAGTATTACTGGCTCAGGATAGAGAAAGACGTTCAAGGCATTCTGAGAAGGTGTGGAACATGCCAAGCAGCCAAGACTCACACCTTACCCCATGGTTTATACGCTCCTCTTCCCGTACCTACTCTACCTTAGGTGGATGTAACTATGAATTTCATTTTGGGTTTGCCTAGGATCCAAAGGGGCAAGGATCCTATATTTGTGGTGGTGGACAGATTCTCAAAGAAGACACACTTTATACCTTGCCAAAAGATCAATGGTGCCACACACATTGCTAAATTATATTTCAAAGAGGTAACTAGACGACATGGTATCCCTAAATCCATTGTTTCTAATAAGGATACAAAGTTTTTGAGTCATTTCTGTATTACCCTTCAGAAGAAACTTGGTACTAAATTGATGTATAATACCACTTGTCAGCCCCAAACTGATGGTCGAACTGAGGTAATTAATCAAACCTTAGGTACTCTCCTAGGAGCTTTGATTAAACCTCATGCCAAGGCTTAGGATTTGCTCTTGCCTCATGCTAAATTTGCGTATAACAAAGCTCCTAGCAAGGCTACTGGTCTCCCCCCTTTTAAGGTGGTATGTGGGATTGATCCACTAAGTTCCATTAATCTTACTTCATAGCCCTTAGACCAGAAAATAAGTGCACATACAGTAGCAAGAGCGGAAGAAATTCAGAAGCTCCATGAGTTGGTAAAGGCCTGAATTAAGAAGACAAATGCATCTTATAATGCCCAAGCCAACAAGCATAGGAGAAAGATTGTATTTCAATCTGGAGACCTAGTATAAATCCACTTAAGGAAGGAGAGATTTCCTTCTAAAAGGAAGAATAAGCCAATGGCAAGAGCTGAAGGTCCATTTGAGGTCTTGAAGAGAGTAAATGATAGTGCATACAAGGTTGACTTGCCTGGAGATTATGGAGTTTCAGCCATATTCAATGTGGCAGATTTGGGCCCATTCCATTCAGATGACTCCTAAGCAGATTTGGGGATCAAATCTTTTCAACAAGGAGAAGATGATGGAGTCCTACCAAGTCAAGACCTTGTTTATGATCAAGCAAGTCCAAAAGGTCTAAGAAAAAGGTCCCAAGTCTAAAAGATAGCTCACATTTTGTTAGAAGCACAAACAGATGCTAATGAGCGTAAAATAGTTTTTAAGCCCGGTTTTGTGTTTCTAATTACTTAAGCTTTCAAAATGTTTAAGTCCTGAATTTTTGCATATTTTGGGTCGTCAAGATGTTAGCTACCTAGTTAAATTAGGTAGAAGATGAAGATCAAGGCCAATCTTGAAAACGGTGCAGTTCAGAGCTTGGTAAGGACCAATCTGAATTTTTTGATCCTTTGAATAGGCAAATGAGCTCCAAAAGGTGTAATTCCACTTGGAGGTGTTAGAGGACTTCTTAAGCTTTTCCAACCATGTGTAGCAAGCTGAGTTATGTCCATGTTTGTCATGAGAAATGTGGCCTCCAATTAGACCCTGCATTTTGCCTACAGCTGCCCAGCTGTGCCTAATTGGTGCATTTGGTGGTTGAAAGCTTTATCCATTTCCAATCCCAGTCTAGCTGCATGATTTGGTTTCTAGAAGGTAGTTGGACGCAATCACAGAAGAAACACCAAGTTAACCAGTGGAAAACAAGAAGGCAAAGCCAGAACTTCAGCCATTGGCCAGCCGTAAATGAAACCAGAGACAAAGCTGCGGTTCTTCTTTTCTCTTGCATGTTGAGAGCTGCTTGCTTGTGTGTTTACTTGCTTATTTATTTCATAATCATGTAAGTTGGTTAAAATAGGGCCAATAATTAGTAAGGATTAGGGCTGTAAACTGGCTAGTATCTCACGGGTTAGCTTAAACCGTGAACTAAGCATGTTTAAGAGGTTTCCTAATTATGAAGAAACCTCACTCCCTAGGCTAGAGTAGCGTGCATGCTTACTTGCTTGTCTATAATGCTTGTACTTTTCATTTGGACAATCAGATTTTGTGAATTAAAGGAGAGAAAAGAGACCTTTGCTTCTTAAAAACCAAAATACTAAACTTGATTATCCTTAACTGGGCTAGTTAAGGTGGTGTTCAAGCTTAGTCCTAATCCTGTTTAAGTGGTGATTTCTGTATCTTAATCACGTTTAGGGGCCCTAACCTTGGTCTTGGTGGTGATTCTGTATCCAAGATTCAAGTTTAGTTCTATCTCTTACTTCTATTTTAGTTCAGGCTTATAGAAACCAAGTGAAGAACCGTGAGAGCGTTTCTTGTTTCTTTGAATTCCTTTGAGTGTAAGCTTAATCCCTTGAGCATTACATCATATTCAGTATCCAGGCCGAGCTTCTCCTTGGCCTGGTATGCTACCTACACTTCTAGATTCATTCCGAAACACATTTCCCAAACACAAACTCTATTTCTGTTATACCCTTAAGCCAGTTGCATCATGAGTACTAGTTCAAGTACAGAAGAGAAACTTGATGCTATTTTAAAGAATTATCATAAGATTACTACTTCTAATCAAGAACTCAAGAGTTCTAATCAAGAGTTGAAGGCTCAGAATGAGTACTTACGTAAACAATTGGGTGCTATTCTAAAGCAAAAGCAAAAGATGTGTGAAGAACCTCTCCAATTAGAAGAACCAAGGCAAGAACAAGTGTTTAGCCATACTCTTGATTCATTTAGTGAGGATAAACTAGTAAGAATGGCTAGACCAGACCCACGGATGCAAGCAAACTCCAATAATTTCAGGGTTGAAATTCAGGAATATGAAGGCAAGCTTGATCCAAAAGAGTTCTTCAATTGGTTACACGCGGTGGAAAGAGTTTTTGAGTACAAGGACGTTCCTAAAGATAAAAAAGTGAAGTCAGCGGCCTTGAGACTACGTAAGTATGCTTTTCTTTAGTGGACTAACTTGTGTGCTAAAAGAGTTAGAGGACGAAAGTCCAAAATCAGAATTAGGGAAAAGACGAAATCTAAGCTAAAGGCTAGGTTTCTTGCTCCTACTTATGCAAAAGATTGCTATTCTCAACTTCATAATCTAAACCAAGGCAATCTGAGTGTTGAAGAACACACAAAAGAGTTCGAAAATCTTGTGATTAAATGTAATCTCTAAGAGTCAGAAGAACAGACAATAGTTAGATACTTGGGAGGACATGATCCTAGGTATTCTAATGTTGTTAAATTATAGGCTTACACTTCTTTTGATGAGGTTTGCATGCTAGCTCACAAAGCGAAACAACCAAAGAAAGCTAAACAGCCCTTTAAACCTCATAATTCCAAGCCCTTAGCCCGGAGCATACCCTTTAACAAGGGGAGTTCTAATCCACCTCCTAAGCCCATAAACCCTTTCCCTTCCAATCCACAAAGAACCCTAGTTCCACAAAAGAGCCAACCACCTCCAACCAGATCTACTCCTAATCCCATGAACACTAGAAGGTGTTTCAAGTGCCAAGGATTAGGCCATATAGCCTTGGAATGTCCAAACCGAAAGGTTATCACATTAGCCGAATGGAGAGCCGTGGATGAACAAGAGAAAGAGGAGGAAATTGAAGGTGAAAGTGAAGAAAACCTGGAGGAAAACCTAGAGGAGGTTGAAGAACAAGCTGATAAGGGTGAAATGTTGGTTTTAAGAAGAATCTTGAATGGCCAGAAAGGAGCTAAAGATAAGCAAAGAGAGAACATCTTTCATACGAGATGTACGTTTCAAGACAAGGTTTATTCTATGATCATTGATGGTGGGAGTTGTGCTAGCGTAGTTTCTCTTAGTGTGATTGAGAAACTAGGCTTGCGAGCTACTGGCCATCCCCAACCCCATCCCCATAACATTCAATGGCTAAACCAAAGCAAAGGACTACAAGTTAACTTTCAGTGCCTCATTTCCTTGTCCATTGGTAAGAGCTACCAAGATGAGCTTTAGTGTGACGTTATACCTATGGATGCATGACCATGTTTTGCTAGGTAGGCCATGGTCGTATGACAGGAAGGTAATGCATGATGGTTTCCAGTATACATACTCCTTTTCAAAGGGAGGAAAGAAGATTAACTTAAAGACATTATCACCATTCGAACTCCTCAAAAACAAACCCATAAAAAAGCCTGATCATTCTGGTTGTTTGCTATCATTTAGTGAACCTCTCTTAAAGGCCTCATATCATGAATTTAAGCCTTTTAAAGAATGGATCCTGAACATCTAAGAGGAACCAGAAACACTCATGCCTACTCATCCCATTGCTAAATCACTCATATAAAAGTTCTGCCACTTGTTTCCTGAGGAGATACCCATGGGTTTACCCTCCAAAAGAGATATCCAACATCACATTAACCTTATTCCTAGTTCAATCCTTCCTAATACGCCAGCTTATAGGATGAACCTAAAGGAAATCATGGAGATTCAGAAGCAAGTCGAAGAGTTAATGTCAAAGGGGCTCGCACGTGAGTCCTCAAGCCCATGTGCCGTACCTGCCTTACTGGTTCCTAAGAAAGATGGTAGCCAACGAATGTGCGTGGATAGCAGAGCTATAAACAAAATAACCATCAAGTATAGGTATTCCATACCCAGACTTGAAGATATGCTAGATGAGTTACATGGCTCAAAATTGTTTTCTAGGATTGATCTTAGAAGTGGATACTACCAAATCAGAATCCGAGAGGGAGATGAATGAAAGATGGCATTCAAGACCAAGGGAGGTTTGTATGAATGGATTGTCATGCCTGTTGGTCTTTCTAATGCTCCTAGTATGTTCACAAGGCTAATTAATCATATTCAAGCCTTACATTGGTAAGTTCATGGTCGTCTACTTCGATGACGTCCTGGTTTATTCAAGAGATGAGCAAGCACATCAGAATCATCTAAAACAAGTCATGCTTGTCCCTAAACGTGAAAAGCTATGAGGTAATCTTAAGAAATATACTTTTTTCACTCAAGAAGTTACATTCTTAGGTTACATTGTTTCTGGAGAAGGCATAAAGGCCAATGAGAGCAAACTGGAAGCTATTGGGTCTTGGCCTCAATACAAAGCATTCATGGTGTTCGAAGCTTTCATGGATTAGCTTCCTTTTACAGGAGGTTTATTCAAAACGTCTGCACTATAATGGCCCCCATGACTGAGGTGCATAAGGAAACGTCCTTCAAATGGACCCCAAAAGCAAAATCTGCCTTTGAAGAAGTGAAGAGAAGACTAACTCAAGCACCTATTTTAGCCTTGCGATGCTTTAAGAAAGTTTTTGAAGTTGAATGTAATGTATCTAGAGTGGGAATTCGTGGTATTCTTACTCAGGAAGGCAAGCCTTTGGCCTTCTTTAGTAAGAAATTACATGATTCAAGAAGGAAGTACTCCACTTAGGACAAGAAATTCTATGCTATTGTTCGGTGTTTAGAGCATGGGAGCCATTACTTAGTGGCCAGTGAGTTCATATTGCATTCAGATCATGAAGCATTGAAGTATATTCAAGGCCCGCACAAGCTTAACTCACACCATGCTAAATAGGTTGAGTTCCTTCAGTCATTCCACTTCACTATCAAGCACGAGTCTGGAAGACTAAACCAAGGTGCTGATGCATTATCAAGTAGGCATCTCATTTTGTTCTAATTGGATGCTCTTGTTCTTAGTTTTGAGCATCTTAAAAGTTTATATCCTGATGATGAAGACCATGGGGATCTCTATTCTGTGTGCTTAAAGCACCCCAAGGGGGATTTCTTGGTTCAAGATGGTTTTCTCTTCAACGGAATACGGCTGTGTATCCTAAAGTGTAACACTCGTGAGCTCCTAATCAGGGAAGTCCATGGTGGTTCCTTGGCTGGACATTTTGGTAAATCAAAGACCTTAACCATGTTAAGGGAACATTATTACTGGCCTGGGATGGAGAAAGACGTTCAAGATTGTAATAGCCCGACCCTAATTCATATTTATTTATTTAATTAAGCCATGTTATTCATTTTTACATTTTTCACATTTATTTATCTCATTGAATCATCACAGTTGGGAAAATTCATGTTGGGCCCTACTTTACAATTCGAGTTTCATTTAACGAAAATAATTTTTCGGAGAAATTGATATTAGGTTTCGATAACTATGATTTAAATGATATCATTATTTTTCATGACATCGTATTCAATTTTGAGCTTCGGAAAAACAAATTTAATTATCGCACCCGGTTTGGCGCTTTTTTTTCCAATCCGAGCTCATTTAGGCCCAATTTCGACCCAACAAGTCTTGAACCTCATTTGTTTAGCTACACTCTCTTAATTAAGCCTTAATTAAGCATGCCATTTTTGACTTTTCCCCTTTTAATTTCAGCCAAGTAAAGAGTTAATATAAATTGTAAAATTTTTCATTTAACTTCATTCTACACCAAGCATTTTCAAGGCACTTTCTCTCTCCTCTTCTCTCCTCCTTCTCTCTACCCACAGCAACAGCCTCCTCCCAGCTCTATTATGGTGTCTTCCGGCCACTTTCCGTCCACTCTACGGCAAGGATTTCAATCCCCAAATAACCTCCCTCCATTGGCTACCATTTTCCATCCTCAAAAACACCGAATATCTTCTCCATCTTCACTTATGTCAAGCTCCAAGTAAGTGACTTCAATTTTGATCTTTGAATTTTGGTTTTGCTTCTTGCTTTGGTTATTTTGATGATGGATCATGTTGTTTTTATCGAACTAAGAATCATCTTGGCGATGGATCATGTTGGAGTTGAAGTTAGGGTTAGGGTTTTATCCTAATCATGCAAGCTTCATGTTCAGGTGTTGGATTTTGATTGTTTTAAATGAGATTTTGTGATCTTTGGCATTGGTAATGAATATCAAGATGTTTATGCTGATTTATATAAGTTAAAGAGTGGTTTTAATGGGTGGTTATGTCAAGAAAAGCTTACAAGTAAGTGCAGTTATGCAATAAACAGACCCAAAACAGGCGTAACTTTAGGATTCAACTGGTACTGTTTGGCACATCTAAAATTCATAATTTTTGGTGTGACGATATGTCAATGAGTTAGCTTTCAACAGGATTTGCAATTACTCAATTTCTAGTTGTGTGGACAAAGTTATGACCAATTTACTCAAGACTATGCAGAATACATTGAAACTAGGAACTGAGCTGGAACAGTATTTTTACGGGAAAACTGGTATTTATTGGGTCGCTAAAAAATTGTGATTTTTGGTATGTGGATAGATCAATGAGTTACCTTTCAAATGCCTTTTGAATCACCTTATTCCGAGTTTTGTGGAAAACGTTATAGTCGTTTTGCTACGACTGCGCAAATTGAACTGAAATTGTACACATCTGTATTCTACCCTAATTTTAGAGACCTTACTATGTGAATCATGCTTTGTGCCTTGAATGAAAGTTTTAGTGGACATTATGAGATTTTCACATTGGGGCTTTACATCTTATTTGGAGGATAGGAGTGAAAGATATGGATTTTCTAATACAGACCATCAAATGGTAACATGAGTGAATATAGAACTTTGTGACATTTGAAAATATTTTTAAAAGTTTCTATATAATTATGAGTATTGCAAGGAAATTACAAAGTGTAGTGAGTTCAACCAGTTTAATTATGTATAGAAATTTACTTTGGTTTAAAAACCGAGTTAAGTATCTATTAGGTCTACCGAGGTTATTTGAGCCTTTATGAACCTCACAATACCCTTCATAGCATTAAACCTTCCATTATCCATTTCAGAATTATCGCACATTCTATTATCCATTATCCATTTAAGAAGCATTACACTTTCTATTATCCATTTCAGAGATATCAGAAACCCATATTTCATTTATATCAATTAAAATCTTTTCATTATCACCTCAATCATTTCCATTTGGCCTATTTTGCTTCAATTTACTGTATTTCAAGTTCAATAACCATAACTGATTTAAATCAATTCATTTTGGTTTAACTTGTCTTATATTGAGTTAAAATCAGTTTATTGTATTGAAATGCACAAGTTATGTATCCCATTTCATTACTCAATTTCAGTTACACATACTTACAATGACATTTATGATGAAACAGAGTTGAGGCCGAGTTATCGTTCCCCATTTTGCATAAGTGTTATCAAGTCAGAGTACATTTACCAAGTCAAATGACATTTATGAAACAGCTGGCTTGCATCAAGTCAGATGACATTTTTAAAGACTCAAGGTACGCGCATTGCCTGTATCTTTAGAAATCAGAGTGTATTTATCAACGTTATCGTATTTTGGTAAGTACATCAATGAATCAGTTTGCACAGTGATTTATCAGTTAATTAGTGACCCCGTCAGTTATCAGTTACAGGGCATTGCCCTTCAGTTACCCGCGGGACTTCAGGCCAGGTCCCCTGCTCGGCTTGGCAGGTGTACACCTATTTATAGATCGTAACAATATCAAGGGGTTCACTATCAAATAATAATTAGCAATGCAGTTTTACATTTATCTCATTCATTGTTTTTAACTTAAAATGAATTGCAAAGCGGGCCCAACCAGTGTTCAATGATCATTTAACAATCCAGGAATGCATGTATTGAGTTTCGGCTCACAGTTCGAAATGTTTTTCATGTTTTGTTTTAGGCAAATGCTCAGAGTATTGCCTCATGCCAGCGAAACAACTGAAGAGAATAAGTGAAGAAGGGAAATCCGGATGGATCGGAAGTAATACCGTATATGCATATCTTAAAGTTGTATTTTGAATTCTTCTGTAGATGAAGATGTAGACTGCATGGTGAATTATCTTACTATGGTTTATAAACCCTTCATTTGTTAACACTTGATGTGAGTGTATATGTTTGAGGTTATGCTTAGCTATGTTATTTACAGCACCCATGTTTCAAGCCTTGTCCTTTTGGACGGCGGTAATGCCCCTATCATTGGGTTGTCTAGATTTTTAATCAAGGGATTTTTTTAAGAAGAATATAAACAGTGAAACATGGTTAATTTGGGGCGTTACAAAGATATTCTGAGAAAGTGTGGAACATGCCGAGCAGCTAAGAGTCGCCCCTTACCCCACGGTTTAGACACTCCTCTTCGCATTCCTACTCTACCTTGGGTGGACGTAAGTATGGATTTCATTTTGGATTTGCCTAGGTCCCAAAGGGGCAAGGATTCCATGTTTGTGGTGATGGATAGATTCTCAAAGATGGCACACTTCATACCTTGCTAAAAGACCAATGATGCTACACACATTATTGAATTGTATTTCAAAGAGGTAACTAGACTACATGGTATCCCTAAATCCATTGTTTCTGATAGGGATACAAAGTTTTTGGGTTATTTCTGGATTACTCTTTGGAAGAAACTTAGTACTAAATTGTTGTATAATACCACTTATCACCCCCAAATTAATGGTCAAACTGAGGTAACTAATCGAGCCGTAGGTACTCTCCTAAGAGCTTTGATTAAACCTCATGCCAAGGCTTGGGATTTGCTCTTGCTCATGCTAAATTTGCACAAAACAAAGCTCCTAGCAAGGCTATTGCTCTCTCCTCTTTCAAGGTGGTATATGGGATTGATCCACTAAGTTCCATTGATCTTACTCCATGGCCCTTAGACCAGAAACCAAGTGCAGATGCAGCAACAAGAGTGGAAGAAATTCAGAAGCTCCATGAGTTGGTAAAGGTAGAATTGAGAAGACAAATGCCTCTTATGAAACCCAAGCTGGCATGCATAGGAGAAAGATTGTATTTCAACTAGGAGACTTAGTATGGACCCAATTAAGGAAGGGGAGATTTCCTCCTAAAAGGAAGAACAAGCTAATGCCAAGAGCTGAAGGTCTATTTGAGGTCTTGGAGAGAGTCAATCACAATGCATACAAGGTTAACTTGCTTGGAGATTATGGATTTTCATCCACGTTCAATGTGGCAGATCTGAGCCCATTCCATTCAGATGACTCCCACGCAGATTTGGTGATCAAATCTTTTCAATAAGGGAAGGATGATGGAGTCCTACCAAGCCAAGACCTTCTTTATGATCAAACAAGTCCAAAACACCCAAGAACAAGCTCCCAAGTCTAAAAGATGGCTCACATTTTGCTAGAAGCATAAACAGATGCAAACGAGTTTAAATTAGTTTTTAAGCCTTGTTTTGTGTTTCTAATTACTTAGGCTTCCATGAGGTTTAAGTCCTGAATTTTTGCATATTTTAGGTCGTTAAGATGTTAGCTACTTGGCTAAATCAAGTAGAAGATGAAGAACCAGGTCAATCTTCAAAATGGTGCAGTTTTGAGCTTGCTAAAGACCAATCTGAATTTTTTGATCTTTTGAATAGGCAAATGAGCTCCAAAAGGTGTAATTCCACTGAGAGGTGCTAGAAGAATTCTTAAGCTTTTCCAACTGTGTGTGGCAAGCTAAGTTATGCCCATGTTTGCCGTAAGAAATGTGGCCTCTAATTGGACCCTGCATTCTGCCTGTAGCAGCCCGCTTGCACCTGATTGGTGCATTTGGTGGTTGAAAGCTTTACCCACATCCAATCCTAGTCTAGCTGCATGATTTGGTTTCTAGAAGGTAGTTGGACACAATCATGGAAGATCCATCAAGTTAGCCAATGGAAAATAAGAAGAGAAAGGTAGAACTTCAGCCATTGGCCAGCCACGAAGGAACCCATAGACAAAGCTGCTGTTCTTCTTTTCCCTCATATGTTGAGAGCTGCTAGCTTGTGTGTTTACTTGCTTATTTACTTCATAATCATGTAAGCTTTTATTCTAATTAGTTCAAATAGGTCCAATGATTATAATTAGTAAGGATTAGGGTTGTAAGCTAGCTAGTATCTGACGGGTTAGCTTAAACCGTGAACTAAGCATGTTTAAGAGGTCTCCTAATTTTCAAGAAACCTCACTCCCTAGGCTAGAGCAGCTTGCAGGCTTGCTTGCTTGGCTATAATGCTTGTACTCTTTCATTTGGACAATCAGATTTCGTGAATTGAAGGACAAAAATGAGTCCTTTGCTCCTTGAAAACAAAACACTAAACTTGCTTATCCTTAACTAGGCCGGTTAAGGCAGTGTTCTAGCTTAGACCTAATCTTATTTAAGTGGTGATTTCTGTATCTTACGCAATTTTAGGGGCCCCAACCTAGGGCTTGGTGGTGATTCTGCATCCAAGATTCAAGTTTAGTTCCATATATCACTTCTGTTTCAATTTGGGTTCATTGAAACAAAGTGAAGAACCGTGAGAGCTTTGCTTGTTTCCTTGTATTCCTTTGATTGTAAGCTTAATCCCTTGAGCTTTACATCATATTTGGTGTCAAAGCCGAGCTTTTCCTTGGCCTGGTGTACTCCCCACACTTTTAGATTCATTCTTAAACACATTTCCTAAACACAAACTCTATTTCTGTTCTACCCTTAAGCCGGTTACATCATGAGTACCAATTCAATTATAGAAGGGAAACTTGATGCTGTTTTGAAGAATAATCATGAGATTACTACTTCTAATCAACAACTTAAGAGTTATAATCAAGAGTTGAAGGCTCACAATCAGTACCTACGTAAACAATGGGTGCTATTCTGAAGCGAAACCAAGAGATGTGTGAAGAACCTCCCCAATCAGGAAAAACGAGGCAAGAACAAGTGTTTAGCCATACTCTTGATTCATTTAGTGAAGATGAACCAGTAAGAATGGCTAGACCAGACCCACGGATGCAAGCAAACTCCAATAATTTCAGGGTTAAAATTCCGGAATATGAAGGTAAGCTTGATCCACAAGAGTTCTTGGATTTGTTACACGCAGTGGAAAGAGTTTTTGAGGACAAGGGCGTTCCTAAAGATAAAAAAGTGAAGTCAACGGCCTTCAGACTATGTAAGTATGCTTCTCTTTGGCGGACTAACTTGTGTGTTAAAAGAGTTAGAGAACGGAAGTCCAAAATTAGAACTAGGGAAAAGATGAAATCTAAGCTAAAGGCTAGGTTTCTTCCTCCTACTTATGTACAAGATTGCTATTCTCAACTTCATAATCTAAACCAAGGCAATCTGAGTGTTGAAGAATGCACAAGATACTTGGAGGACTTGATCGTAGGTATTCTAATGTTATTGAATTATAGGCTTACACTTCTTTTGATGAGGTTTGCATGCTAGCTCACAAAGTGGGACAACCAAAGAAAGCTAAACAGCCCTTTAAACCTCAGAATTCTAAGCCCTTAGCCTAGAACACACCCTTTAATAAGGGGAGTTTTAATCCACCTCCTAAGCCCACAAACCCTTTCCCTTCCAATCCATAAAGAACCCCAGCTCCACCAAAGAGCCGACCACCTCCAACCTGCCCTAATCCCAATCCCATGAGCACTAGAAGGTGTTTCAAGTGCCAAAGATTAGGCCACAAAGCCTCAGATTGTCCAATCCGAAAGGTTATCACATTAGCCGAATGGAGAGCCGCGGACGAACAAGAGAAAGAGCAGGAAATTGAAGGTGAAAGTGAAGAAAACTTTGAGGAAAACCTAGAGGAGGTTGAAGAAGAAGCTGATGAGGGTGAAATGTTGGTCTTAAGAAGAATCTTGAACGGCCAGAAAGGAGCTAAAGATGAGCAAAGAGAGAACGTCTTTCATACGAGATGTACGATTTAAGATAAGGTTTTTTCTTTGAACATTGACGGTGGAAGCTGTGCTAATGTAGTTTCTCTTAGTATGATTGAGAAACTAGGCTTGTAAGCTACTGCCCATCCCTATCCCTGTAACATTCAATGGCTAAACCAAAGCAAAGGACTACAAGTTAACTCTCGGTGCCTCATTTCCTTGTCTATTGGTAAGAGCTACCAAGATGAGCTTTGGTGTGACGTTATACCCATCGATGCTTGACCATGCCTTGCTAGGCAGGCTATGGTTGTATGACAGGAAGGTAGCACGTGATGGTTTATAGAATACATACTCATTTTCAAAGGGAGGAAAGAAGATTACCTTAAAGACATTATCACAATCCGAACACCTCAAAAACAAACCCACAAAAAAGCCTGATCGTTTGGGTTGTTTGCTATCATTCAGTGAACCTCTATTAAAGGCCCTATATCATGAATTTAAGGCTTTTAAAGAATGGATCGTAAACATCCAAGACGAACCAGAAACACCCATGCCTACTCGCCCCATTACCAAATCACTTATACAAAAGTTCTGTCACTTGTTTCCTGAGGAGATATCCATGGGTTTGCCTTCTAGAAGAGATATCCAACATCACATTGATCTCATTCCTGGTTCAATCCTTCCGACTAAGACAGTTTATACGACGAACCCAAAAGAAATCATAGAGATTCAGAGGCAAGTCGAAGAGTTAATGTCAAAGCGGCTCATAGGTGAGTCCTTAAGCCCATGTGCCGTACCTGCCTTGTTGGTTCCTAAGAAAGATGACAGCCAATGAATGTGTGTAGATAGCAGAGCCATAAACAAAATCATTATCAAGTACAAGTATCCCATACCTAGACTTGAAGATATGCTAGATGAGTTACATGGCTCAAAAGTGTTTTCAAAGATTGATCTTAGAGGTGGATACTACCAAATCAGAATCCGAGAGGGAGATGAATGGAAGACGGCATTCAGAACCAAGGGAGGTTTGTGTGAATAGCTTGTCATGCCTTTTGGACTTTCTAATGCTCCTAGTACATTCATGAGGCTAATGAATCAAGTATTCAAGCCTTACATTAGTAAGTTTATGGTGGTCTGCTTCGATGACATCCTGGTTTATTCAAGAGATGAGCAAGCACATCAGAATCATCTAAAACAAGTCGTGTTTGTCCTTGACCGTGAAAAGCTATGTACTAATCATAAGAAATGCACTTTTTTCACTCAAGAAGTTACATTCTTAGGTTACTTTGTTTCTAGAGAAGGCATAAAGGCAGATGAGAGCAAACAGGAAGCTATTGGGTCTTGGCCTCAACATAAAGCATTCATGATGTTCAAAGCTTTCATGGATTAGCTTCCTTTTATAGGAGGTTTATTTAAAACTTCAGCACTATAATGGCCCCATGACAGAGGTGCTTAAGGAAACATCATTCAAATGGACCCCCAAAGCACAATCTGCCTTCAAAGAAGTGAAGAAAAGACTAACTCAAGCACCTGTTTTAGAGTTGTGGTGCTTTAAGAAAGTTTTTGAAGTTGAATGTGATACATCTAGAGTCGGAATTGGTGGTAGTCTTACTCAAGAAGGCAAGCCTTTGGTCTTCTTTAGTGAGAAATTATATGATTCAACAAGGAAGTACTCCACTTATGACAAGGAATTCAATGTTATTGTTCGGTGTTTAGAGCATTGGAGCCATTACTTAGTGGCCAGTGAGTTTATACTACATTCAGATTATGAAGCATTGTAGTATATTCAAGGCCAGTAGAAGCTTAACTCGTGCCATGCTAAATAGGCTGAGTTCCTTCAGTCATTTCACTTCACTATCAAGCACAAGTCTGAAAGATTAAATCAAGGTGCTGATGCATTATCAAGGAGGCATCTCCTTTTGTTCCAATTGGATGCTCTTGTTCTTGGTTTTAAGCATCTTAAAAGTTTATATCCTAATGATGAAGACCATGGAGATCTCTATTCTGTATACTTAAAGCGCCCCAAGGGGATTTCTTGGTTCAAGATGGTTTTCTCTTCAAGTGAATGCGGCTGTGTATTCCATAGTGTAGCACTCGTGAGCTCCTAATCAGGGAAGTCCATGGTGGTTCCTTGGCTGGACATTTTGATCAATCAAAGACCTTAACCATGTTAAGGGAACATTATTACTAGCCTGGGATAGAGAAAGACATTTAAGATATTCTGAGAAAGTGTGGAACATGCCAAGCAGCCACACAGTTTATACACTCCTCTTCCCGTACCTACTCTACCTTGGGTGAATGTAAGGATGGATTTCATATTTGTGGTGGTGGACAGATTTCAGGGATGGCATACTTCATACATTGCTAAAAGGCCAATGATGTTACACACATTGCTGAATTGTGTTTCAAAGAGCTAACTAGACTACATGGTATCCCTAAATCCATCGTTTCTGATAGGGATACAAAGTTTTTGAGTCATTTATGGATTACTCTTTAGAAGAAACTTGGTGCTAAATTGATGTATAGTACCACTTGTCGCCCCCAAACTGATGGCCAAACTGACGTAACTAATCGAACCCTGGGTACTCTCCTAAGAGTTTTGATTAAACCTCATACCAAGGCTTGGAATTTGCTCTTGCCTCATGTTGAATTTGCTCTAATACAGCTCCTAGCAAGGCTATTGGTCTCTCCCCTTTCAAGGTGGTGTGTGAGATTGATCCACTAAGTCCCATTGATCTTATTCCACGACCCTTAGACAAGAAACCAAGTACAGATGCAGCAGCAAGAGTGGAACAAATTCAAAAGCTCCATGAGTTGGTAAATGCCAGAATTGAGAAGACAAATGCATCTTATGAAGCCCAAGCTAACAAGTGCAGGAGAAAGATTGTATTTTAACCTAGAGGCCTAGTATGGATCCACTTAAGGAAGGAGAGATTTCCTTCTAAAAGGAAGAATAAGCTAATGCCAAGAGCTGAAGGTCCATTTGAGGTCTTGGAGAGAGAAGATGATAATGCATGTAAGGTTGATTTGCGTAGAGATTATGGAGTTTCATCCACGTTCAATGTGGCAAATCTGAGCCCATTCCATTCAGATGACTCCCAAGAAGATTTGAGGATCAAATCTTTTTAACAAGGGGAGGATGATGGAGTCCTACCAAGACCTTGTTTATGATCAAACAAGTCTAGAACGTCCAAGAACAAGGTCCTGAATCCAAAAATGGCTCACATTTTGCTAGAAGCACAAACAGATGCAAACGGGCGTAAAACAGTTTTTAAGCCCGGTTTTATGTTTCTAATTACTTAGGCCTCTATGAGGTTTAAATGCTAAATTTTTACGTATTTTGGGTCATCAAGATGTTAGCTACCTAGGCCAAGTGATTAAACCACGTTAAATCAGGTGGAAGATGAAGAATAAGGTCAATCTTCAAAATGGTAGAGTTTAGAGCTTGGTAAGGACCAGTCTGCATTTTTTGATCTTTTGATTAGGCAAATGAGCTCCAAAAGGTGTAATTCCACATAGAGGTGTAAGAGGACTTCTTAAGCTTTTCCAGCAATGTGTGGCAAGCTAAGCTATGCCCATATTTTCCCTGAGAAACATGGCCTCCAATCAGACCCTGCATCCTACCTAAAGCAGCTCGGTTGCACCTGATTGGTGCATTTGGTAATTGAAAGCTTTACCCATGTCCAATCCTAGTCTAGCTGCATGATTTGGTTTCTAGAAGGTAGTTGGACGCAATCATAGAAGAACTACCAAGTTAACCAATGTAAAACAAGAAGAGAAAGGTAGAACTTCAGCCATTTGCCAGCCATAAAGGAACCCAGAGACAAAGTTACTGTTCCTCTTTTCTCTCACATGTTGAGAGCTGCTTGCTTGTGTGTTTGGTTGCTTATTTACTTCATAATCATGTAAGATTTTATTTTCATTGGTTAAAATAGGGCCAATGACTGCAATTTCCAAGGATTAGGGCTGTAAACTAGCAAATATCTCATGGGTAAGCTTAAACCATGAACTAAGCATGTTTAACAAGTTTCCTAATTGTGAAGAAACCTTACTCCCTAGGCTAGAGTAGCTTGCATGCTTACTTGCTTGGCTACAATACTTGTACTCTTTCATTTGGACAATCTAATTTCGTGAATTGAAAAAGAGAAAAGAGAGCTTCACCCCTCGAAAACCAAAATACTAAACTTGCTTATCCTTAACTAGGCCGGTTATAGTTTGTGTCCAACTTAGTCCTAATCTTATTTAAGTGGTGATTTCTATATCTTAATCAAGTCTAGGCGCCCTAACCTTGGTCTTGGTGGTGATTTTTTATCCAAGATTCAAGTTTAGTTCTATCTCTTACTTCCGTTTCAATTCGGGTTCATTGAAACCAAGTGATGAATCGTGAGAGCTTTGCACGTTTCTTTGCATTCCTTTGATTGTAAGCTTAATCCCTTGAGCTTATATCATATTTGCTATCAAAGTCGAGCTTCTCCTTGGCCTGGTATACTCCCCACACTTCCAGATTCATTCCTAAACACATTTCCTAAACACAAACTCCATTTCTGTTCTACCCTTAAGCCGAGTGCATCATGAGTACTAGTTCAAGTATAGAAGAGAAACGTGATGCTATTTTGAAGAATAATCATGAGATTGCTGCTTCTAATCAAGAACGCAAGAGTTCTAATCAAGATTTAAAGGCTCAGAATGAGTACCTACCTAAATAATTGGGTGCTTTTCTGAAGCAAAAGTAGAAGATGTGTGAAGAACCTCTCTAATCAGAACCACGGAGGCAAGAACAAGTGTTTTACCATACTCTTGATTCATCTAGTGAGGATGAACTAGTAAGAATGGCTAGACCAGACCCACAGATGCAAGCAAACTCCAATGATTTCAAAGTTGAAATTCTGGAATATGAAGGCAAGCTTGATCCAGAACAGTTCTTGGATAAGTTACACGTAGTGGAAAGAGTTTTTGAGTACAAGGACGTTCCTGAAGATAAGAAAGTGAAGCTAGTGGCCTTGAGACTACGTAAGTATGCTTCTCTTTGGTGGGCTCACTTATGTGCTAAAAGAGTTAGAGAACGGAAGTCCAAAATTAGAACTTGGGAAAAGATGAAATCTAAGAGAAAGGCTAGGTTTCTTCTACCTACTTATGTACAAGATTGCTATTCTCAACTTCATAATCTAAACCAAGGCAATTTCAGTGTTGAAGAATACACAAGAGAGCTCGAAAAGCTTCTAATCAAATGTGATCTATAAGAGCCAGAAGAACAAACAATAGTTAGATACTTTGGAGGACTTGATCCTAGGTATTCTAATGTTGTTGAATTACTGGCTTACACTTCTTTTAATGTGGTTTGCGTGCTGGCTCACAAAGTGGAACAACCAAAGAAAGCTAAACAGCCCTTTAAACCTTAGAATTCCAAGCCCTTAGCTCGGAACACACCCCTTAATAAGGGGAGTTCTAATCCACCTCCTGAGCCCACAAACCCTTTCCCTTCCAATCCACAAAGAACCCCAACTGCACAGAAGAGCCAACCACCTCCAATTAGACCTAATCCCAACCCCATAAGAACTAGAAGGTGTTTCAAGTGCCAAGGATTAGGCCACATAGCCTCGGATTGTCCAAACCGAAAGGTTATCACATTAGCCGAATGGAGAGCGGTGAATGAACAAGAGATAGAGGAGGAAATTAAAGGTGCAAGTGAAGAAAACCTTGAGGAAAACCTAGAGGAAGTTGAAGAAGAATCTGATGAAGGCGAAATGTTAGTTTTAAGATGGCCAGAAAGGAGCTAAAGATGCGTAAAGAGAGAACATCTTTTATACGAGATGTACGTTTTAAGACAAGGTTTGCTCTTTGATCATTGATGGTAGGAGCTATGCTAATGTAGTTTCTCTTAGTATGATTGACAAACTAGGCTTGCAAGCTACTACCCATCCCCTTCCCTACAACATTCAATAGCTAAACCAAAGCAAGGGGCTACAAGTTAACTCTCGATGCCTCATTTCCTTGTCCGTTGGTAAGAGCTGCCAAGATGAGCTTTGGTGTTACGTTATACCCACGGATGCATTCCATGTTTTGCTAGGCAGCCCATGGTTAGATGATAGGAAGGTAATACATAATAGTTTCCAGAATACATACTCATTTTCTAACGGAGGAAAGGAGATTACCTTAAAGACATTATAACCACCCGAACTCCTCAAAAACAAACCCACAAAAAAGCCTGATCATTCTGGTTGTTTGCTATCATTTAGTGAACCTCTCTTAAAGGCCTCATATCATGAATTTAAGGCTTTTAAAGAATGAATCCTAAACATCCAATACGAACCAGAAACACCCATGCCTACTCACCCCATTGCCAAATCACTCATACAAAAGTTCTGTCACTTGTTTCCTAAGGAGATACCCATGGGTTTGCCTTCTAAAAGAGATATCCAACATCACACTGATCTCATTCCTGGTTTCCTAATAAGCTAGCTTATAGGATAAACCCAAAGGAAATCATGCAGATTCAGAGGTAAGTAGAAGAGTTAATGCCAAAGGGGCTTGTACGTGAGTCCTTGAGGCCCTGTGTCGTACCTACCTTGTTGGTTCCAAAGAAAGATGGCAGCCAATGAATGTGTGTGGATAGCAGAGCAGTAAACAAAATCACCATCAAGTATAGGTATCCCACACCTAGACTTAGAGATATGCTAGATGAGTTACATGGCTCAAAAGTGTTTTAAAGATTGATCATAGAAGTGGATACTACCAAATCAGAATCCGAGAAGGAGATGGACGGAAGATAGCATTCAAGACCAAGGGAGGTTTGTATGAATGGCTTGTCATGCCTTTCGGTCTTTCTAATGCTCCTAGTATATTCATGAGGCTAATGAATCAAGTATTCAAGCCTTACATTGGTAAGTTTGTGGTGGTCTACTTCGATGACATCCTGGTTTATTCAAGAGATGAGCAAGCACATCAGAATCATCTAAAACAAGTCATGCTTGTCCTTGAACATAAAAAGCTATGTGGTAATCTTAAGAAATGTACTTTTTTCACTCAAGATGCCATATTCTTAGGTTTTATTGTTTCTGGAGAAGGAATAAATACAGATGAGAGCAAACTGGAAGCTATTCGGTCTTGGCCTCAACACAAAGCATTCATGACGTTCGAAGTTTTCATGGATTAGCTTCCTTTTATAGGAGGTTTATTCGAAACTTCAGCACTATAATGACCCCCATGACTGAGGTGCTTAAGGGAACATCCTTTAAATGGCTCCCCAAAGCACAATCTGCCTTTGAAAAAGTGAAGAAAAGACTAACTCAAGCACCTGTTTTAGCCTTGTGGTGCTTTAAGAAAATTATTGAAGTTGAATGTGATGCATCTGGAGTGAGAATTGGTGGCATTCTTACTTAAGAAGGCAAGCCTTCAGCTGTCTTTAGTGAGAAATTGTGTGATTCAAGAAGAAAGTACTCCACTTATGACAAGGAATTCGATGCTATTGTTTGGTATTTAGAGCATTGGAGCCACTACTTAGTGGCCAGTGAGTTCATATTGCATTCAGATCATGAAGCATTGAAGTATAGTCAAGGCTAGCACAAGCTTAACTCACGCCATCCTAAATAGGTTGAGTTCCTTTAGTCATTCCACTTCACTATCAAGCATAAGTCTGGAAGATTAAGTCAAGGTGCTGATGTATTATCAAGGAGACATCTCCATTTATTCCAATTGGATGCTCTTGTTCTTGGTTTTAAGCATCTTGAAAGTTTATATCCTGATGATGAAGACCTTAGGGATCTCCATTCTGTGTGCCTAAAGCACCCCAAGGGGCATTTCTTGGTTCAAGATGGTTTTCTCTTCAAGGGAATACGGCTGTGTATTCCAAAGTGTAGCACTCGTGAGCCCCTAATCAGCGAAGTCCATGGCGGTTCCTTGGCTAGACATTTTGGTGAATCAAAGACCTTAACCATGTTAAGAGAATATTATTACTGGCCTAGGATAGAGAAAGATGTTCAAGATGTTCTAAGAAGTTGTGCAACATCCCAAGCAGCCAAGGACCCAAAGGGGCAAGGATTCCATATTTGGGGTGGTGGATAGATTCTCAAAGGTGGCACACTTCATACCTTGCCAAAAGACTAATGATGCTACACACATTACTGAATTGCATTTCAAAGAGGTAAGTAGACTACATGGTATCCCTAAATCCATTATTTCTAATAGGGGTACAAAGTTTTTGAGTCATTTCTGGATTACTGTTTGGAAGAAACTTGGTACTAAATTGACATATAGTACCACCTGTCACCCCCAAACTGACGGTCACATTGAGGTAACTAATCGAGCCTTAGGTACTCTCCTAAGAGCTTTGATTAAACCTCATACCAGGGCTTGGGATTTGCTCTTACTTCATGCTGAATTTGCATATAACAAGCTCCTAGCAAGGCTACTGGTCTCTCCTCTTTCAAGGTGGTGTATGGGATTGATCCGCTAAATACCATTGATCTTACACCACGGCCCTTAGACCAAAAACCACGTGCGGATGCAACAGCAATAGTGGAAGAAATTCCAAAGCTCCATGAGTTGCTAAAGGCCAGAATTAAGAAGATAAATGCATCTTATGAAGCTCAAGCCAACAAGCATAGGAGAATGATTGTATTTCAACCTGGGGACCTAGTACGTATCCACTTAAGGAAGGAGAGATTTCCTTCTAAAAGGAAGAATAAGCTAATGCCAAGAGCTAAAGGTCCACTTGAGGTCTTGGAGAGAGTAAATGACAATGCATACGAGGTTGACTTGCCTAGAGATTATGGATTTTCAGGCACGTTCAATGTGGCAGATCTGAGCCCATTCCATCCAGATGACTCCTAAGCAGATTTAAGGATCAAATCTTTTCAACAAGGAGAGGATGATGGAGTCCTGCCAAGCTAAGGCCTTGTTTATGATCAAACATGTCCAGAACATCCAAGAACAAGGTCCCAAGTCTAAAGATGGCTCACATTTTTCTAGAACCACAAGCAGATGCAAACAGGTGTACAATAGTTTTTAAGCCCGGTTTTGTGTTTCTAATTACTTAGGCCTCCATGAGCTTTGATCCTAAATTTTTGGATATTTTGGTTCCTCAAGATGTTAGCTACCTGGTCCAGGTGATTAAACTAAGTTAAATTAGGTGGAAGACAAAGAACAAGGTCAATCTTCAAAACGGTGCAGTTTAGAGCCTGGTAAGGGCCAGTCTAAATTTTTTGATCTTTTGAATAGGCAAATGAGCTCCAAAAGCTATAATTCAACTTGGAGGTGTTAGAAACTTCTTAAGCTTTTCCAGCCATGTTAGCTAGCTAAGTTATGACCATGTTTTCCTTAAGAAACGTGGCCGCCAATTAGACCTTGCGTTTTGGCTCCATCAGCCCAGTTGCACCTGATTGGTGCATTTGGTGGTTGAAAGCTTTACCCACGTCCAATCCTACTCTAACTACATGATTTGGTTTCTAGAAGGCAGTTGGACATAATCATGGAAGAACCACCAAGTTAACAAATGGAAAATAAGAAGAGAAAGGAAGAACTTTAGCCATTGCCCAGCCGTAAAGGAATGCAGAGACAAAGCTGCTCTTCTTCTTTTCTCTCATATGTTGGGAGCTGGTTGCTTGTGTGTTTACTTGCTTATTTACTTCATAATCATGCAAGCTTTTATTTTAATTGGTTAAAATAGGGCCAATGATTGTAATTAGCAAGGATTAGGGCTATAAACTAGCTAGTATCTCACGGGTTAGCTTAAACCGTGAACTAAGCATGTTTAAGAGGTTTCCTAATTGTGAAGAAACCTCACTCCCTAGGCTAGGGCAGCTTGCATGCTTACTTGCTTGGCTATAATGCCTGTACTATTTCATTTAGACAATCAGATTTCATGAATTGAAAGACAGGAAAGAGTGCTTTGCTCCTTGAAAACTAAAATACTAAACTTGCTAATCCTTAACTAGGCCGGATAAGGTGGTGTTCAAGCTTAGTCCTAATCTTGTTTAAGTAGCATTTCTATATCTTAATCAAGTTTAGGGGCCCTAACCTTGGGCTTGGTGGTGATTCTATATCCAAGATTCAAGTTCAGTTCTATCTCTTACTTCCGTTTCAGTTCGGGTTCACTGAAACCAAGTGAAGAACCGTGAGAGCTTTGCTTGTTTCTTTGCATTGCTTTGATTGTAAGCATAATCCCTTAAGCTTTACATCATATTTGGTATCAAACCCGAGCTTCTCCCTGGCCTGGTATACTCCCCACACTTCCAGATTCATTCTTAAGCACATTCCCAAACATAAACTCTATTTCTGTTCTGTCCTTAAGTCGGTTGCATCATGAGTACTAGTTCAAGTATAGAAGAGAAACTTGATGCTATTTTGAAGAATAATCATGATATTACTGCTTCTAATCAAGGACTCAAGAGTTCTAATGAAGAGTTGAAGGCTCAAAATGAGTACCTATGTAAACAGTTAGGTGCTTTTCTAAAGCAAAAGTAGGAGATGTGCGAAGAACCTCTCCAATCAAAACCAAGGAGGCAAGAACAAATGTTTAGCCATACTCTTGATTCATCTAGTGGGGATTAACCGGTAAGAATGGCTAGACCAGACCCATGGATGTAAGCAAACTCCAATGATTTCAGAGTTGAAATTCGAGAATATGAAGGCAAGCTTGATCCGGAAGAGTTCTTGGATTGGCTACATGTGGTGGAAAGAGTTTTTGAGTACGAGGACATTCCTGAAACTAAGAAAGTGAAGTTGGTGGCCTTGAGATTACATAAGTATGCTTCTCTTTGGTGAACTAACTTGCGTGCTAAAAGAGTTAGAGAATGGAATTCCAAAATCGGAACTTGGAAAAGATGAAATATAAGCTAAAGGCTAGGTTTCTTCCTCCTACTTATATACAAGATTGCTATCCTCAACTTCATAATCTAAACCAAAGCAATCTGAGTGTTGAAGAATACACAAGAGTGTTCAAAAAGCTTGTGATTAAATGTGATATATAAGAGCTAGAAGAATATACAATAGTTAGATACTTGGGAGGACTTGATCCTAGGTATTCTAATGTTGTTGAATTACAAGCTTATACTTCTTTTGATGAGGTTTGCATGCTAGCTCACAAAGTGGAACAACAAAAGAAAGATAAATAGCCCTTTAAACCTCAGAATTCCAAGCCCTTAGCCCGGAACACACCCTTTCTGAAGGGGAGCTCTAATCCACCTCCTAAGCCCACAAACCCTTTCCCTTCTGATCCATAAAGAACCCCGGCTCCACAAAAGAGCCAACCACCTCCAACCAAAGCTAATTGCAATCCCATGAGCACTAGAAGGTGTTTCAAGTGCCAATGATTAGGCCATATTACCCCGGATTGCCCAAAATGAAAGGTCATCACATTAGCCGAATGGAGAGCCGTGGATGGACAAGAGAAAGAGGAGGAAATTGAAGGTGAAAGTGAGAAAACCTTAAGGAAAACCTAGAAGAGGTTGAAGAAGAAGCTGATGAGGGCGAAATGTCAGTTTTAAGAAGAATCTTGAACGGCCAGAAGGGAGCTGAAGATGAGCAAAGAGACAACATCTTTCATACGAGACGTACGGTTCAAGACAAGGTTTGTTCTTTGATCATTGATGGTGGGAGCTATGCTAATGCAGTTTCTCCTAATATGATTAAGAAACTAGGCTTGCAAGCTACTACCCATGCCCATCCTTACAACATTCAATAGCTAAACCAAAGCAAGGGACTACAAGTTAACTCTCAGTGCCTCATTTCCTTGTCCGTTGGTAAGAGCCACCAAGATGAGCTTTGGTGTCACATTATACCCATGGATGCATTCCATGTTTTGCTGGGTAAGCCATGGTTGTATGACAGGAAGGTAATGCATGATGGTTTCCAGAATACATACTCCTTTTCTCAGGGGGGAAAGAAGATTACCTTAAGCCATTATCACCATCCGAACTCCTCAAAAATAAACCCACAAAGAGGCCTGATCATTCTGGTTGCTTGCTATCATTTAGTGAACCTCTCTTAAAGGCCTCATATCATGAATTTAAGGCTTTTAAAGAATGGATCCTAAACATCCAACATGAGCAAGAAACACCCATGCCTACTCACCCCATTGCCAATCACTCATACACTTGTTTCCTGAGGAGATACCCATGAGTTTACCTCCTAAAAGAGATATCTAACATCATATTGATCATATTCCTGGTTCAATCCTTCCTAATAAGCTAGCTTATAGGATGAACCCAAAGGAAATCATGGGGATTCAGAGGCAAGTCGAAGAGTTAATGTCAAAGGGGCTCGTACGTGAGTCCTTAAGCCCATGTGTCGTACCTGCCTTGTTGGTTCCTAAGAAAGATGACAGCTAACAAATGTGTGTAGATAGCAGAGCTATAAAGAAAATCACCATCAAGTATAGGTATTCCGTACCTAGACTTGAACATATGCTAGATGAGTTACATGGCCTAAAAGTGTTTTCAAAGATTGATCATAGAAGTGGATACTACCAATTCAGAATGTGAAAGGGAGATGAATAGAAGACGGCATTCAAGACCAAGGGAGCTTTGTATGAATGGCTTGCCATGCCTTTTGGTCTTTCTAATGCTCCTAGTACATTCATGAGGCTAATGAATCAAGTATTCATGCCTTACATTGGTAAGTTCATGGTGGTATACTTCGATGACGTCCTGGTTTAGCCAACGGATGAGCAAGCACATCAGAATCATCTAAAACAGGTCATAAAGCATTGAAGCATATTCAAGGCCAGCACAAGCTTAACTCACGCCATGCTAAACAAGTTGAGTTCCTTCAGTCATTCCACTTCACTATTAAGCATAAGTCTGGAAGATTAAATCAAGGTGCTGATGCATTATCCAGGAGGCATCTCTTTTTATTCCAAGTGGATGCTCTTGTTCTTAGTTTTGAGCATCTTAAAAGTTTATATCTTGATGATGAAGACCATGGGGATCTCTAGTCTGTGTGCTTGAAGCACCCAAGGGGGATTTCTTGGTTCAAGATGGCTTGCTCTTCAAAGGAATACGGCTGTGTATTCTAAAGTGTAGCACTCGTGAGCTCCTAATCAGGGAAGTCCATGTTGGTTCCGTGGCTGATATTTTGGTGAATCAAAGACCTTAACTATGTTAACTGAATATTATTACTGGCCTGGGATGGAGAAAGACGCTCAAGATATTCTGAGAAGGTGTGAAACATGCCAAGCAAGCAAGAGTTATACCTTACCCTATGGTTTATACACTCCTGTTCCCATACCTACCCTACCTTGGGTGGATGTAAGCATGCATTTCATTTTGGGTTTGCCTAGGACGCAAAGGGGCAAGCATTCCATATTTATGGTGGTGGACAGATTCTCAAAGACGGCATACTTCATACCTTGCCAAAAGAAAAATGATGCTGCACACATTGCTGAATTGTATTTCAAAGAGGTAACTAGACTACATGGTATCCCTAAATCCATTGTTTCTGATAGGGATACAAAGTTTTTGAGTCATTTCTGGATTACTCTTTGGAAGAAACTTGGTGCTAAATTGATGTATAGTACCACTTGTCACCACCAGTGATGGTCAAACCGAGGTAAATAATCGAACCTTAGGTACTCTCCTAAGAGCTTTGATTAAACCTCATGCCAAGGCTTGGGATTTGCTCCTGCCTCATGCTGAATTTGCATATAACAAAGCTCTTAACAAGGCTACTAGTCTCTTCCCTTTCAAGGTGGTGTAGGGGATTGATCCACTAAGTCCCATTGATCTTACTCCATGGCCCTTAAACCAGAAACCAAGTGCAGATGCAGCAACAAGAGTGAAAAAAATTCAGACGCTCTATGCATTGGTAAAGGCCAGAATTGAGAAGACAAATGCATCTTATGAAGCCCAGGCCGACAAGTATAGGGGAAAGATTATATTTCAACTGGGAGACCTAGTATAGATCCACTTAAGGAAGGAGAGATTTCCCTCTAAAAGGAAGAATAAGCTAATGCCAAGAACTGAAGGTCCACTTGAGGTCATGGAGAGTACATGATAGTGCATACAAGGTTGACTTCCTGTAACACCCCCAGCCCCTTCGGCCAGAAGCATTACATTTTCTTAACTTTCTACCTAAATTCTGGGATAAAAAGGACAAAGTTTCCCCTAAAAGCTGGGCGTTTCCAGGCTATAAGCCTTACAGCAAATCCCTGCAATTACACGGAAGCGTAAAAGATTTAAAAGCAGCTCAACGGCCACATGCCGGAGTTCACAACTCAACGAGCCACTCGCTCAGAGTACACCAACCAGATTAATTCAAGAATAAAGAAGAAAGGGAAGATACCACTCAACGGTTCACACAACCAGAGTATTGGGGTTTACATCCCAAAACATAACTAACTTTAGCCAAAAGACATCTAACTGACTAGATGGTTGGCTCATAAAGCCATTCAGAGTGGCTCATAAAGCCATTCAGAGCGGCTCATAAATAGTATATATTACATGAACTTAGAATACCTGTTTACAAACATTTCAAACTAAGAATACATAACGTGACTTCATTAAACACGTAAGATTCCTTCGATGGGCACAAACGACACCTTGCAAGCATGAACGGATTCCATCCTGGCATAGCTGATTCAATCTTTTTTCTGTTATAAAGAATACCTGGGGAAAAGGGGAAAGAGTAGTGGGATGAGCAACCACACGCTCAGTGAGTCTCCCCCGACCACTTAAAACCATAACCATTGTAGGCAATAGTATCTTTAATAGTCACATATCACGTATTCATACTTTACTATCATATTAGGCATTCTCGGAGTTCTTGTAAAATGCTACTAACCATAAACTTCATTTTAGTCGTTGAGACTCATGTTTAGGCCTCTGAATTTCTTAACTAACAAGCACTTAGCATATAAGCAGGCATCGAGGGCTAAGCATAAAAACTTTCTTTTATAGTCTAAGCATAGGGATCTTTCTTTTTCATAAATATAACTTCTTAGCATTCCAGTTTAAACTATGCACGAAACCTCATTCATATGATGTGCACATAAAGTTATCTTTTCATTTCATGATCATTCTTGTCTTGGCAATTCATTCATATGATATGCATAAGGCGCACACACATTTCAAGCCTCATTCATAGGGTATACGTGAAACATGCTCATAAGGCTTTCTTTTTCACAATCGTATCTTACTTAGCATCTCATTCATAAGTTATACTTGGAATGTTCACGTAACGCTTTACTTAGATTTCATTCATATGACTTGCACAAGCATCTATCTTTCTTTTCGTGAAAATACTTCACTTATCCTTACTTGAAATCTTATTCATATTTCATTCATAAGAAAAGCACATAACATGCACATAAAACTTCTCTTCTTTTCTTGAAAGCACTTTGCTTAGCCTCTTGGGGCTCTTGTTCTTTCAAAAGACATTTCATTTCATAATGGTCGTACAACGACCCTCATAAACTTTTCATACATCATTCCATATGGCCACTTAGGGTCCATAAAAACATTCTTTCATTCAAAACATATAAAATGGCCAAGCGCCAATTGCTTTCCTTAACTTAGTACGAAAGTACTTCTGGCATAAGATCATTACAGGTGCTGATTGGGTGAGATCTATTCTCGACCCCATAGTGAGACCTAATGCTCACACTTAAACTCTTACTCCTGGGATGGCTATATATAACATATCGGACCATTACATTAACCCCCGTCAAGGCCTCTAGGGTTTCCGGACCTTCCCCTAGGTTAACATCGTTCTTTTCATATTGTCCGAAGCACATTATCTTAGCCACTTTAAAGCGTATGGGCCATAACGACTAATAATTTTGCTGCTTCTCATAGCGAAATCATTTATCACACAACTCACGCCTTTGTAAAACTCTTTAGGATTCCCCCGTTCAAGCAGGTTCACTCCCAAAACTGTATTCATTTAGTTAAAATATATCATCATGCACTAATATTCATGGCTATTATCATTTCAAACATGAAATCCTTCCTTTAAAAAAACTCACCCTTATGCACATAGTGTAACTTGAGGACACGGAAGGGAAGGGGGTCCACATGGATCACATTTAAGCACTTCATAATCAATTCAGCACAATAAGCCGCACATGGCCTCGCAATCCACACGATTGTGGTTAATTCACAACCCAAACTCCCTCCTCAGAAGCACCGCACCACAAGAACCTCGAACCACTCATAGTTCTACCTCAAACCATCCAACTACCATCTCTTTTAATTTATTAATCATAACATATTATCATACTAATTTATAAAAAGGTAAGGTTTAGGTACTTACCTGGGCAAGCAGCACCACTCAGCGGTGCGTTACAGCAAGCATATGTACGCATACATACCATCACATCCACATATAAAACTATAGAACTTTACCTAGCAGTTCAAACATAACAAGGCTCTAAGCATTTATAATTTACTTCAGAGTTAGTAAGTCATTATGGAATAGTTAAGCATATAGACGATCATAGATTGGCTAAACATTTATATACATTAATTTTAAACATGTACAATGCACTTTAAAGTTCATACTCGATCATGGAATGATCAAACATTCATAAACGTTGGTTTTAAAGACGTGTGATGCGCTTCGAAGTTCATACTCAGGCATGAATTAGTTGTATATATTCAAATCAAAGCTAAACATACATACTTTACTTCGAATCAAAACTTCCAGCCTGATTTAACTAAATTGATTCGAACCGAAATTAAACATATATAACTTAGTTCGAATTAAAATCTCAGGCATACATTAACTAAATTAATTCGATTTGAAGCTAAACATATCTAATTCACTTCGGATTGAAACCTCAGGCATAATTAACTAAATTGATTCAAATCGAAGCTAAACATATCTAATTCACTTCGGATTGAAACCTCATGCATAATTGACTAAATTGATTCGAATCGAAGCTAAACATATCTAATTCACTTCGAATTGAAACCTTAGGCATAAGTTAACTAAATTGATTCGAATCGAAGCTAAACATATCAAATTCACTTCAGATTGAAACCTCAGGCATAAATTAACTAAATTGATTCGAATCGAAGCTAAACATATATAATCCACTTCTTGACATTTCTAATGAATTTAGCCAACCCTAATCTGACATGCAACATCAATCTGCTGAAAAACATTTTTGAAAAATAGTAATAGCTTAGGAGGCGAGGAACACCCATCTCGATTCCACGCTAGAGACACGCGATTTAGCTTGAATTGAGGCCAAAAATCGAACACCAACAGCCAGATACTCCTCTGCTCTTCGCGCGTGACTCGACCTAGCCCAAACCCAAAAACCCTAGCTTGTGTTTTTTTTTTTGAGAAATTTAAGCACGGTTAAGGAGGATTCAAGGTGGGGATTCAACTTAATAGAGTAGAGAAGTTCGAAACTCACTGCGCATGAATGATTTCGGTTGAGTGTCCGGCCATCCTTGAGCAAGAATCGCCCCAGCCATCGCCGATTTTCGCTCAGCCTGGGCACAAGTTGGTCGCCGGCAGCCAGGGGGGCTCAACCGCCGTCGGGTCGTCGTCCTCAGTCGCGACGGTCGCCGGCAGCAGGCCGTGGTTCGTTGAACCCTTTTTCGCTCCCTCACTCTTTCGCTTTCTGTCTCTCTCGCTCTCTCTGTCGTGGTGTCGCGGGTCGCTGGCGCCACCTCCGTCGCTACCTGGCCGGCGACACCTCCCTTTCTCTCACCCTCTCTCTCTCTTGCGTTGGTGATCGACGGGCTGGGGCAGAGAACCCCCTGTCGCGATGAAGATGAAAGAGAAAGGGGGCTTTGGCCCCTTTTTTTGTTTCTTTGTCACTTACCCAATCAACTAAAATCGCCTGTCTAATTTCTAATCTCGTACCTCACCACCTATCCCAAATCGATAATACGACCTTTCGTCGATTATTCGATCTTAAATACGTCTAGGTTCGATTCAATAAACCACAAACTAATTCTAAGGTTGAAAACCTAATCGTACTCAGGAAACGACTAAATAAATCGAATAATGACTAAATTAAACTATTGATATAATTTAAAGGCATAAATGGCACGAATTGACTTTGAAATCAACAATAGCAATAACAATCTCTTTTTTTTTTTAATGAAATTATAGTTCTCAAAAGCACATCGATAATAATTTAACTCATACAGTTACTAAAAATACGAATTTAGAACATAAAAAGGAAATTTAGTTAGCTTAACGGAAAACGAAAATGCGAGGTCTTACACACTTCCCCCCTTAAAAGAATTTCATCCTCCAAATTCTCAATCTAAGTTCAGTCTTTCCTAGAATGCAAGCACACAACTAGGATTTACGCGGTAGGTTTCCAAAAGGTCATTTTGAAGACATTACTTCTTTTAAATCGAAAGGAAATGGCTTGTGGTATCCAGTCTCTTCCTAGCCAGTCCTCTTCAAGCGTCTACTCACTCTATTTAGGCGCTGAGGACAAATCGCATTGAAAAGGGGCAAATGAGTTGGCATGGATAACCATATTGAGTTTGTTTTGAAAATGAAACATAGATTTTCAATGATCTAGACTCAGTTCGCATGGCAAGCAATAATTCTACGCATATGCATCTATAATGGGCATCTAAAGGCACGACAATTGTGACAATGACATCTTAAGGTCATACACTAGCAGTCCCATTCTAAAACATGAATTCAAGTCACTTTTGGGATCACAATGATTAACATGGAGACCACTATAACACATTTAGAATAGTAGAAATGTCACATAGCACCACATAGTATCATTTAAGCATAATGGAATTGCATAGTATTAGCAATCAAATATTATTAAGCTTAGGAGTCTCGGGGAGCATGAACGCGTCTAAAACATACAAGGTAAGCAATTTACAAAAGAAAAACATATGCACCAACATTCTGATGTCTGTACATCAATCCCAGCTAACTTTTAGGCCTTTTAATTCATGACAACTTATTCAGGACATGTCAGGTTCGTATGAAGGCAGTTAACTTAGTCAAGTCCATTCAAAGGCATCAAGATATTGGGCCATTCTAAAGTCAAATCAATTAGTCAGGAAGCTATCACATCGCACCTAAGCAGTAAAAACGTCATATTACATCACATTGACAATGAAGGAACTTGGAGTAACACTCGAATTCACATTGGCATCACGTAGGGTCTACAACAGAGCACTAAAGATGAAGAATTATGACGGGCATGAACTAGCATGGTATGTCGATAGAAACAACTGAGAAGATAATGCTACGGTAAGAATACGTGCATGCAAACAACGAGTCAAAGGTCATGTCATACCGTGTATTATGAAACATCACTCGTCTGGATAATCAAGTCACCTACCAAACCAAACTCAAGTCAAGCATGGATTGCACAAAGGCAAGCAAAGGTGAAGATAGACACCTAAGGCCACCACATCATGCATTAAGTGCATATGTATATAGTCGTTCAAACCATATCATGGGATAATATAACTTGTGGAGTGCAAGTAATGACTCAGAGATCGTACAAGCAATGGTTCCCATAGGTTAAACCACTTAATCAATCCAACCACTATGCAACTAAAGTTTATGATAAGCAACTCCAATGACGTGTATTTACTGTACCATTCACTCATAAACTTACGGCTGATCATCAATCAACTAGCATGGGTAAGAACTATGGTGTTAATGGTCATATAGGTATGTGTTGAGGGTCTACAAGATACACCGATCCCATAGGTGATCATATGGGTCTCACTGTAGTTCGCTTACCTTAGTAGAGATCATTACTATGTACAATTCCAAAGTCTGCTAGGTTCTTCCTCCCTTTCACTTTCTAGGTGTATTAGGGTTCGCCCAAGCAAAAACATCGTCACCCTAATCACGGATAACAATCCATATGATAGAAAGCAAGTAATACACGGATTAGGTAACAATGGCAAGGAAGGAGAACAGTAGGTACACTTACGCGATGTTTAGCGAGGTCTTACCACTAGCATTTAGTCTTTCAAGCATGTATACAAGGGCAGCCCTTAATATACTCAGGATACTCAGAATTCGAAAACGAAAGGTATCATTTACTAGGATTATCAATCATAGCAACTAGTTTCTGATCATTCCTTTCCTAGCTCATTACGAAGGATTCTATCGACGTACACATCATAGCACATATACATTTACAAGCAATATTTGATAAACATAAGGGCGCGTATTTGTAAGTCTAAACTCCCTCTTCATTACTAATGGGAAGCCAATCCTCCGGTGTAAGATAACCTTGGCTCGATAGTCAAAACGACATTAACATCTCAAAATCTTAAGTTTCGAAGGATGAAAAAAATAGCTTATCTATTTCGAATCTCTTTGTTTTTAATAAAAGGATGGTTAACTGCTTCTAACTCTCTCTCTACCAACCTTCGATTACGTCTGCTCTCTCCATTGTGGGGGCCCGAGGAGCAAATCGCACTTAAGGGGCAAAGGCGAGCTTAGAAAAGAATTTTCAATCGCTCGAGTCTAATTAATGTGCTTTAACTATCGATTGCCTTATCAGAGCGCACGAAGAAAACATTTATCAATCAAAACATCACTTAGCTCACACGATACAAGTGAATTGGACTCACTTCCTAACACACGACTCACATACATCCGATTGGCTCAACCGGATCACCTAAAAGTCAATCAGTGAAGTCAGTTAGCACGTTAGGAACATATTGCATCAATGAAGTACTCACTACGTAACTTGAAGGTGTGGGGAGAGCTATTTGGCTCTTATACTAACGCACAACTCGCCACTTTTACTCAATCGACCTTCTCAAACCATGCATAACTACTTAAGTGCAGCAACGATCATACAAGGCTCACATTTGCACACAAGTAAAACATATGTCACATATCCAGAGTGTTCCTAGGCGACTATATGAAACGCAAGACTCAGGTCGCGGCCTATGGTCGCAGAACCTTTGCTCTGACATCATCAATGTAACACCCCCAACCCCTCCGGCCGAAAGCATTACGTTTTCTAAACTTTCTACCTAAATTCTGGGACGAAACGGACAGAGTTTTCCCTAAAAACTGGCCGTTTTCAGGGTATAAGCCTTACAATAAATCCCTGCAATTACACGGAAGCGTAAAACATTTAAAAGCAGCTCAACGGCCACACGCCGGAGTTCACAACTCAACGAGTCACTCGCTCGGAGTACACCAACCAGATTAATTCAAGAATAAAGAAGAAAGGGAAGATACCACTCAACGGTTCATACAACCGGAGTATTAGGGTTTACATCTCAAAACATAACTAACTTTAGCCAAAAGACATCTAACTGACTAGATGGTTGGCTCATAAAGCCATTCAGAGCGACTCATAAACAGTATATATTACATGAACTTAGAATACCTGTTTACAAACATTTCAAACTAAGAATACATAATGTGACTTCATTAAACACGTAAGATCCCTTCGATGGGCACAAACGACATCTTGCAAGCATGAACGGATTCCATCTTGGCATAGTTGATACAATCTTTTTCCTATTATAAAGAATACCCGGGGAAAAAGGGGAAAGAGTAGTGGGATGAGCAATCACACGCTCAGTGAGTGTCCCCCGACCCCCTTAAAACCAAAACCGTTGCAGGCAATAGTATCTTTAATAGTCATATATCACGTATTCATATTTTACTATCATATTAGGCATTCTCGGAGTTCTTGTAAAATACTACTAACCATAAACTTCATTTTAGTCGTTGAGACTCATGTTTAGGCCTCTGAATTTCTTAACTAACAAGCACTTAGCATATAAGCAGGCATCGAGGGCTAAGCATAGAAACTTTCTTTTATAGCCTAAGCATAGGAATCTTTCTTTTTCATAAATATAACTTCTTAGCATTCTAGTTTAAACTATGCACGAAACCTCATTCATATGATGTGCACATAAAGTTATCTTTTTATTTCATGATCATTTTTGTCTTGGCAATTCATTCATATGATATGCATAAGGCGCACACACATTTCAAGTCTCATTCATAGGGTATACGTGAAACATGCTCATAAGGCTTTCTTTTTCATAATCGTATCTTACTTAGCATCTCATTCATAAGTTATACTTGGAATGTTCACGTAACACTTTACTTAGATTTCATTCATATGACTTGCACAAGCATGTATCTTTCTTTTCGTGAAAATACTTCATTTATCCTTACTTGAAATCTCATTCATATTTCATTCATAAGAAAAGCACATAACATGCACATAAAACTTTTCTTTTTTTCTTGAAAGCACTTTGCTTAGCCTCTTGAGGCTCTTGTTCTTTCAAAAGAGATTTCATTTCATAATGGTCGTACAATAACCCTCATAAACTTTTCATACATCATTCTATATGGCCACTTAGGGCCCATAAAAACTTTCTTTCATTCAAAACATATAAAATGGCCAAGTGCTAATTGCTTTTCTTAACTTAGTACGAAAGTGCTTCTGGCATAAGATCATTACAGGTGCTGATTAGGTGAGATCTATTCTCAACCCCATAGTGAGACCTAATGCTCACACTTAAGCTCTTATTCACGGGATGGCTACATATAACACATCGGACCATTACATTAACCCTCGTCAGGGCCTCTAGGGTTTTCGGACCTTTCCCTAGGTTAACATCGTTCTTTTCATATTGTCCAAAGCACATTATCTTAGCCACTTTAAAGCGTATGGGCCATAACGACTAATAATTTTGCTGCTTCTCACAGGAAATCATTTATCACACAACTCACACCTTTGTAAAACTCTTTAGGATTCCCCCGTTCAAGCAGGTTCACTCCCAAAACTGTATTCATTTAGTTAAAATATGCCATCATGCACTAATATTCATGGCTATTATCATTTCAAACATGAAATCGTTCTTTGAAAAAACTCACCCTTATGCACATAGTGTAACTTGAGGACACGAAAGGGAAGGGAGTCCACATGTATCATATTTAAGCACTTCATAATTAATTCAGCACAATGAGCCGCACATGGCCTCACAATCCACACGATTGCGGTTAATTCACAACCCAAATACCACAAGAACCTTGAACCACTAATAGTTCTACCCTAAACCATTCAACTACCATCTCGGTTTTTAATTTATTAATCATAACATATTGTCATACTAATTTATGAAAAGGTAAGGTTTAGGTACTTACCTGGGCAAGCAGCACCACTCAGCGGTGCGTTACAGCAAGTATACATACACATACATACCATCACATCCACATATAAAACTATGTAACTTTACTTAGCAGTTCAAACATGATAAGGCTCTAAGCATTTATAATTTACTTCAGAGTTAGTAAGTCATTATGGGATAGTTAAGCATATAGACGATCATAGATTGGCTACACATTTATATACATTAATTTTAAACACGTATGATGCACTTCGAAGTTCATACACGATCATGGAACGACCAAACATTCATAAACGTTGGTTTTAAAGACGTACGATGCACTTCAAAGTTCATACTCAGGCATGAATTAATTGTATATATTTGAATCAACGCTAAACAAACATACCTTACTTCGAATCAAAACTTCCAGCTTGATTTAACTAAATTGATTCGAACCGAAATTAAACATACATAACTTAGTTCGAATTAAAATCTCGGGCATACATTAACTAAATTAATTCAATTCGAAGCTAAACATATCCAATTCACTTCGAATTGAAACCTCAGGCATAAATTAACTAAATTGACTCCAATCGAAGCTAAACATATCCAATTCACTTTGAATTGAAACCTCAGGCATAAATTAACTAAATTGATTCGAATCGAAGCTAAACATATCTAATTCACTTCGAATTGAAACCTCAGGCATAAATTAACTAAATTGATTCGAATCGAAGCTAAATATATATAATTCACTTCTTGAAATTTCTAACGAATTTAGCCAACCCTAATCTGACATGCAACATGAATCTGCTGAAAAGCATTTTTGAAAAATAGTAATAGCTTAGGAGGCGAGGAACACCCACCTCGATTCCACACTAGAGACACGCGATTTAGCTTGAATTGAGGCCAAAAATCGAACAACAACAGCTAAATACTCCTCTGCTCTTCGCGCATGACTCAACCTATCCCAAACCCAAAAACCCTAACTTGTGTTTTTTTTTGAGAAATTTAAGCACGGTTAAGGAGGATTCAAGGTGGGGATTCAACTTAAAGGAGTAGAGAAGTTCAAAACTCACCGCGCATGCATGATTTTGGCCGAGTGTCGGGCCGTCCTTGTGCCAAAATCGGCCCAGCCATGGCCGATTTTCGCTCAGCCTCGGCACAAGTTGGTCGCTGGCAGCCAGGTGGGCTCAACCGCCGTCGGGTTGTCGTCTTCAGTCGCGATGGTCGCCGGCAACAGGGCGTGGTTCGTTGAACCCTTTTTCGCTCCCTCACTCTTTCGCTCGAACTCTCTCTCTCTCTCTGTCGTGGTGTCACGGGTCGCTGGCACCGCCTCCGTCGCTGCCTGGCCATCGACACCTCCCTCTCTCTCGCCCTCTCTCTCTCTTGCATTGGTGGTCGACGGGCTGGGGCAGAGAACCCCCCTGTCGCGATGAAGATGAAAGAGAAAGGGGGCTTTGGCCCCTTTTTTTTGTTTCTTTATCGCTTGCCCAATCAACTAAAATCGCCTGTCCAATTTCTAATCTTGTACCTCACAACCTATCCCGAATCGATAATACGACCCTTCGTCGATTATTCGATCTCAAATACGTCTAGGTTCGATGCAATAAACCACAAACTAATTCTAAGGTTGAAAACCTAATCGTACTCGAGAAACGACTAAATAAATCTAATAACGACTAAATTAAACTGTCAATATCATTTAAAGGTATAAATGGCACGAATTGACTTTGAAATCAATAATAGCAATAATAATCTCTTTTTTTTTAATGAAATTATAGTTCCCAAAAGCACATCGATAATAATTTAACTCATGCAATTACTAAAAATACGAATTTAGAACATAAAAAGGAAATTTAGTTAGCTTAACGGAAAACGAAAATGCGGGGTCTTACACTTCCCTAGAGATTATGGAGTTTCAGCCACGTTTAATGTGGTAGATTTCGGCCCATTTCATTCAGATGACTCCCAAGCAGATTTGAGGATCAAATCTTTTCAACAACAGGAGGATGATGGAGCCCTACTAAGCCAAGACCTCATTTATGATCAAACAAGTCTAGAACATCCAAGAACAAGGTCCCAAGTCCAATAGATGGCTCACATTTTTCTAGAACCACAAACAGATGCAAATGGGTGTAAAATAGTTTTTAAGCCCGGTTTTGTGCTGCTAGTTACTAAGGCCTCCATGAGGTTTAAGTCCTACATTTTTGCATATTTTGGGTCCTCAAGATATTAGCTACCTGGTCCAAGTGATTAAACCAAGTTAAATTAGGTGGAAGATGAAGAACTAGGTCAATCTTCAAAACGATGCAGTTTAGAGCCTGGTAAGGACTGGTATGAATTTCTTGATCTTTTGAATAGGCAAATAAGCTCCAAAAGGTGTAATTCCACTTAGACGTGTTAGAGGACCTCTTAAGCTCCTCTAACCATGTGTGGAAAGCTAAGTTATGCCCATGTTTTCCCTAAGAAACGTGGCCTCCAATCAGACCCAACATTTTGCCTACAACAGCCCGGTTGCACCTGATTGGTGCATTTGGTGGTTGAAAGCTTTACCTATGTCTAATCCTAGTCTAGCTGCATGATTTGGTTTCTAGAAGGTAGTTGGACATAATTATGGAAGAACCACCAAGTTAACCAATGGAAAACATGAAGAGAAAGGTAGAACTTCAGCCATTGGCCAGCCATAAAGGAACCCGGGGATAAAGTTGCTATTCTTCTTTTCTCTCACATGTTAAGAGCTGCTTACTTGTGTGTTTACTTGCTTATTTACTTGATAATCATGTAAGCTTTTATTTTGATCGGTTAAAATAGGGCAAATGATTGTAATTAGCAAGGATTAGGGCTGTAAACTAGCTAGTATCTCACGGGTTAGCTTAAACCATGAACGAAGCATGTTTAAGAGGTTTCCTAATTGTGAGGAAACCTTACTCCCTAGGCTAGAGCAGCTTGCGTGCTTGTTTGCTTGGCTCTAATGCTTATACTCTTTCATTTGGACAATCAGATTTCATGAATTGAAAGAGAGAAAAGAGAGCTTTCCTCCTTGAAAACCAAAATACTAAACTTGCTTATCCTTAACTCGACCGGTTAAGGTGATGTTCAAGTTTAGTCCTAGTCTTGTTTAAGTGGTGATTTCTATATCTTAATCAAGTTAAGGGGCCCTAACCTTGGTCTTAGTGATGATTCTATATCTAAGATTTAAGTTTAGTTCTATCTCTTACTTCTATTTCAGTTCGGGTTCATTGAGACCAGATGAAGAACCATGAGAGCTTTGCTTATTTCTTTGCATTCCTCTGATTGTAAGCATAATCCCTTGAGCCTTACATCACAAGCGCCTTCTCTTCAATTAGGAAATTTCAAGACCGATAATCGAGGTGTCACAACCTTCTTTCAAGGCAGAGCAAATACCCAAATTAAACCAATCATCAATTCTCATGGATTCTCAATTAGTCTAGGCTCATTACGCACACAATTATCATTTTAGGTCTCTCGATTGGCAATTCTTGCTCAAGACATCCCACAATCAAGTCAAATATGAGGATTTCGACATCGGATTTCACATTGCAGTGCTTCACCCAACATTTAATACAAGCAAAAAAGAGATCAAACTTCTTCTGGAAATTTATATTACAAACTTGATGAAATGAATCCAAAACTTCAGAAATGCACCAAATAATCAATTCAATAAAATAGACAATTATAAGTCCAACATCAATCCCAAAATTTAAAACCATAAATCACCCCAAATGCATAATTGAAGCCATCAATTGCAAACCTGACCCCGCTTCGTTCAAAATCTCTTTTCTTTACTTGCTCTCTCTTACTCTAAAAAAGGAATCTAATTCGTATCTAGATGGTGGAACGGATATGGGGTTGAATGAAAGTAGCAAAATAGGCCGTTTATAATTGAAATTAAGTCCACGAAAGTGTGCAAGCGCCTGCAATATGAAAAGTAGCGAAGAAATCCAGCTGATCCATGGGAACAGAGTTCACCATGAACCGTGGGAAGCACCACAATTAGACCATGGTGGCCGCTAGTTCTAATGCTCGATTAATTTTTATCACGCTACTTCTCTTGGATCCTTCTAGTACTGGCCACGGCTAGTCCGTGTTGAGTGCCTTTAGGCCCTTTTTCCTATCTTCTTCATTCCACAAGGGATCAAAACTTTCATTCTATTCACATAACTTGGCTCACCAATTCAAAATCTACAAACGCCCTTAAAATAAGCGGAACCAAGCATAATCGTAGAAATAAGGGAATAAATCATGCAATTAAGTATATTAATCCGCTAAAATGACTCCCTACACTCATGAAATCCTATGAAAATATGACATCATCACGCACCCATGCTTCAGCATTTGTTTGTCCATAAGCAAACACTAAATAAAACTAACAAGGGGAAAGGCATCTAGGACTCAAAAACATAATAACCTCCTTAAACTGGGCAATCCATAGCACATCACAAGTATGAATATCAATCAATGGCAACCCCAAATAGTGCACAATACATTTCAAAATCAAGAGAAGGGAGATGTTTTCAAGGAACAACCACCGGCCAGATGTCAAACTTGACCACCATCAAAAGAATCACAAAACACATCATGCAAACACATGGAATAGAATAGAGCAAAATGGACTTGTAGAAACTCACTTTTGGAAAATGTGGATTACTCCCACTCATGTGTTTAAATTAGTATAGGTTCACTCAAGGCTCATTTCAAAGATGCAATCCACCATTAAGAACACAACGTGCACAGAATTTCCAAGAGGAGTTTACTTAGGTTGTAACGTGGGCTAAAAGGGTTAAGGAAAAGGAGTTGACTAATAAATTTAGACAAATGTGGAGCTATTTAGCCAAATGATTAAGGAGCACCAAGAAGGCACTAAGATACCATAAAGTTCACCAATAGTCCAAACCCTACCAATGCAATGAATATCCTCCATGAGTCAAATAGGAAGTGAGTTACAAAGACAGGAGCTCAAGTTGTTTACGTATCCAATGTTAATCACTTATTCAATATCCAATGTCAATCACTTATTCATTTTTTTTCCTGTTATCCTCTTTGATTTTTTTTTTTTTTGTTCTCTTTTTTTTACTTCTTTCTCCTCAACACATTCTATTTTCTTCTTCTTTTTTTTTTGAAAATAAATAAAAATATCAACTATTGAAAGCATAGGCTCATGAATTATCAACTCACAACCTAATTCATATGTATACAACCTAAGCAAGAGGGAAACAGCACCAAATGCTCAATAATATGAATCCCTTAGCAAACCCACATAACAAGGCCACCTTAAACTCAATTACCCCCCAAAACTGGCCACTACATAGCTGAAGTGCTGCTCCATAGACTTGGGTTAAAGAATAAGAATTTGTGAATGGCCAAGGGCTAATGAGAAGGGATCACAACAAGAAACGGATTATAGCTCTAAGGGGCTAGCAAAGCAGATAAACATGTAACACATAGGTATGCTATTTGGTCAGTGGGGTTCATCAAATGAAAGAATGGCTCCATCATATTATCAACTATGCACATGCTAATGTGGTTTTGAACAAGGGCATTGGAAATTTCTAGAGATACAACATGCAAGAGCCACATGAAAGAACATGAGACTAAATATAATAAATTAGTTCAAAGAAGGCTCAAAGTCTCACAGAACGTCTACCACAGTCTCATATAGTCATAAAATAACCATCGTGTACCAAAATTAGTGTCAACCACTATCGTGGGCAACATAGTTCTCAATCAAGACAAACGTCAAAACAAGAAATATTTATAAATCCTTCAAAAGTTTTCAGACCAAAAGGGGCCACTCATCAAAACTCAACCAATCTCATAAAAACTGACATACCTAGCAAAAGTATCATTGGAGAGCATCTTAAACCAATCAACACCACTACTCTAAGCACATAGAAATGCAAACCTAAAATGCAACACACCATTGCAAAAGAAAAGAAGCCTAAACATACATATTGTAACTAGTATACGAACTAAAAACCAAAAGGGAAAATATGAAACTACTTTCCCCCTTGCTTAGATATAGCATTATTGTTCAAATGAAATAAATGACAAAAGTGAAAGGGAACAAAACATAATGATCTCATCTGGTTAAGTGTTGAGTACACCTAAGCTAAGGCCTCCTTGCAAATGGGGCAAATTGAGCATCATCAACTCCATCACAGGTTTAAGATTCACCTCATCACAACAAATGCCATCAATGCATGCACGAGCTTATCAAATTCCTGGGACCATAATTTAGAAAACAAAAGGTAAGAGGAAATAGCTAAAATCACACCTAAGACAATAAGTATCCACTTAACCTTATCAAAGGCCTTAGAAAAATCATAAGAAAGAGTAAAGAACATAGTCCACATCACTTTCCTAGGTAAGTCCTCTTGACATACATAATAAGGGTTAGTAGAGGGATCGTACCCTCTAAAATAACGTAGGGATACATAATCATCAACACCTCCACCAAGCATACTAAACATGTTGTTCTCATAGCCCAAATCCATAGTGACATCACAAATCATAGGATTGTCAACGGGTCCATTAATGTAATAGTCAGGGGAAGGAGAGGGTAATGAATAAAGAGGGGAAGCACGTGAATGATAAAGGGGATTGGAGAGATCACCATCATCAAAACGAAGCCTAAGAGACTTCTCCTACATGAACACATCATGTAACCACTGCAGAGAAGTCTCAGCTAGATCATACACCTCATCTAAAGTATTTTCTGACACAAAACAAGAATCAACAACACTAAATCTACCCACTCCCCTAAAAGGCTCACCCATCTCAAGCCTCATGCACTGACCTAAAGGGAAGGATGGATTAGTTAAGGTCAAAACAACATCAGTATTATCCCTGGGGAATGCAAAGTCAGGTTAAGCATCGCATGTATAACAAGAATATGAATTTATACCATGGTCAGAAGATTTACACTAATCACAACAAAAAAGGGTGTAATAAGGTCTAGCATAGAATGTACAAGGATCAAGGAATAAACATCTAGAAATACAACTAGCCTTCTCAAACTCAAATGAATCCTAAACAATCCACTCAAACAAATGGCATACCTCATCAATGCTTTTAGGAAGGAAACCCCAATTCTCTAAAAGAGCATGGGTTTTACTATTCACACCCTCATCAACAATGCCCAAAATCTCCCATTTACTCACACAATACCCATATTAAGCAAGAAAGGCACGCAAACACTTAAAATAGCTCTAAAATAATTAATGCTCGTATTGGGAAAATGGAAAATCACCATTATTTTTTTCTCTCAAAATTTTTAACTTTTTAATTTTTAATTTCTTTTGGTTTTTTTTTAAAGAAAAACAAATTTCTTAGTCAAACATGTTGAGAAAGACCCAATATTCGGCACTAGTCCCTGGCAACTGCGCCAAAAACTTGATAGAGCCACAAGTGCGTAGTAGCATTGTAGCAAATTAAGGTCATTCCCATAGAGTCTACGCTAAGCTACTAGGTTATATACCCTCAAGGCAGGCTAAGTGAATCCAAATTTATGAATAAAATTGAGCTATTCTACTATATAATCTAATGGTTAAATGTTCAAGGAATTAAGTCAACAAAGTAATTACCCAATTCAAGAATAGATCAAGCACTTTCTATTCAATTAGGAAATTTTAAGACCAATAATTGAGGTATCGCAACTCTCTTTCAAGGTAGAGCGAAATACCCAAATCAAATCAAACATCAACTCTCTTTCAAGGTAGACCAATAATTTAGGTTGATTAGGCACATCAGTTTACGTCTCTCGATTGGCAATTCTTTATCAAGACATCACACAATCAAGTCAAATTTGGTGGTTCCGACATCATATTTCTCCTTTCAATACTTCACCCAATATCTAATACAAGCAAGAAGGTGATTAAACTTATTACGAGCAATTCAAACTCCAAACTTGATAAAATAAACCCAACAATTCAAAAATACACTAAACAAGCCATTCAATAACATAGACAAACCCATGTTCAACATCAATCTCAAGAATTAAAACTACATAATAGCATGAATTACATAATCTAATCTATCAATCTAGACAGCAATAAATCTAACTAAGAAAAGGGAAGAGAAGGGAATGAAATTATCTGCTCGAATATGTGCTTGGATCCATCAATTACAAACCCAATCATACTTCCTCGTGGATCTCCCTCTTCTGCTTGCTCTCCCTCACTCTAAAAATGGACACTGACTCCTGTCTGGATCGTGGAATGGATATGGGGTTAAATAAAAGCAGTAAAATAGGGCTTTACCGCTGAAATTAGGTCTGCGATACCATCCAAATGCTTGGAACACGAAAGCTGTGAAGAAATCCACCATACCCAAAAGCACAGAGGCTTAAAATGGACTGTGGGCACCACCATGGTCAGACCGCGATAGCCCCTAGTTCTGATGCTTGATTAATTTTTATCCTGCTCCTTCTCGTGGATACTTCTAGGTCGTGGTGCTGGATGCGGCTGGTCTGTGTTGAGTATCTTTAGGCCTCTTTTGCTATCTTCTTTGATCCACACGACTTTAAAATCTTCATTCTACACATATAACTTGGCTCCCATAGTCACAAACTGCAAACACTCTCAAAACAAGCATAACCAAGCATAATAGTAGAAAAAAGGGCATAAATCACAAAATTAAACATATTAATCTCCTAAAACGACTCCTAACCACTCATAACATTCTAAGAAAATTTGGCATCATCACTCCTCCATGCTTAAACCTTTGCTTATCCCCAAGTAGACACTAAATAAAACCAACAAGGGGAGATGCATCTAGGACTCAAAAACATGACAATCTCCTTAAAATAGGCAACCCATAGCACATCACAAGCAAGTATATCAATCAACGGCAACCCCAAATAGTGCACAATATATTTTAAAATCAGAAGAAGGTAGATGCTTTCAAAGAAATATATGACCACAAGCTAGATATCAGACTTGACCATCCCCTAAAAACCATAAAACACATCACACAAACACATGAAATCGAATAGCCTCAAATGGGCTGGTGGAGCCCAACTTTTGGGAAATGTGATTTATTCCCACTCATGTGTTTAAATTAGCATAGGTTTACTAAAGACGCTTCCAAAGATACAATCTATGGTAGGCTTGCCAAGACTCTCAAATTCTCCACCACTGAGAATGAAATGTGCATAGAATAATCAAGAGGACTCTACCTCAGTTATAACATGGGCTAGAAGGGTTAAGGAAAAGAAGCGGACTAATAAGTTTGGGTAATGTAGAGCTATTTAGCTAAATGACTATGGAATAACCAATAAGGCACCAAGAAACGATAAAGTTTACTAACATTCCAAACCTCAACAATACAATGAATATCTTTGATGAGTCAAATAGAAAGTGAGTCACAGAGATAGGAGCTCAAGTTATTTATGTATCCAATGCCAATCACTTATTCAGTCTTTTTTTTTTTTGTTGTCTCTTTATTTTTATTTTTTTTGGGTCTCCCTTTTTGTTTCTTTCTCCAACATGACCGATTTTCTTCTTCTTTTTTTTTAAAAAGAAATGAAAATATCAATTATGAGAAGGTATAGGGTATTAAGTTATCAACTCACAAGCTAATTCACATATGTCCAACCCGAACAAGAGGGAAACACCAAATGCTCACTAACATCAAACCCTCAACACACCAGCATAACAAGGCCACCTTAAACTCAATTACCCAAAAAACTACCCACTACATAGATGAAGTTCCGCTCCATACACTTGGCTTAAAGGTTAGGTAATTGTGTACGGCCAAGGGCTAATAAGAAGGGATCATAACAAAGAAAGGATTATAGCTCAAAGGGGCTAAAAAATGGGATAAAAATGCAATACAAGGGTAGGCTATTTGGTTGGGGATTCATTAAATCAAAGAATGCTTCTACCACATCATCAACTATGGACATGCTAACGTGGTATTGAACAAGTGTCTAGGCAAGTTCTAGAGATGTAACATGAAGGAGCCATGCATGAAAGAACATAATACAAAATATAATAAATTAGTCTACAGAAGGCTCAAAGTCTAATGGAATGTCTACCACAGTCTCATGTAGCCCATAAAATGGCTATCATCTACCAACATTAGAGCCAATAAATCTAGGGGACAACATAGTTCTTAACCAAGACAAGGGTCAAAACAAGACATATTTACAAATCATTCACAAGTTTTCACACCAAAAGAGGCCACTCATCAAAAGTCAATCAAGCTCATGAAACTAACGTGCCTAGCAAAAGCATCATTGGAGGGAATCTCAATGAAATCAATACCACTACTCCATACGCGTTGAAATGCAAACCTAAAATGCAATATACAATTGTGAACAAAGGGAAACCTAATCCTGCATACTTTAACTAGTATGCAATCTAAAAATGAAAAGGGAAAACATGAAACTACTCTTCTCCCCATGCTTAGATAAAGACTTATTATTCAAATCAAATAAATAAGGAGGATGGAAAAGGAATAAAGCATAATAATCTCACTAGATTAAGTGCTGAGTACTCCTAAGCTAAGGCCTCTTGGCAAATGGGGTAAATAGAGTATCAGCCACTTCTTCACAGCTTCAAGATTCAGTTCATCACCACAGACGCCGTCAATGCATGCACGAGCTTATTGTACCCCCATGGCCATAATTTAGAAAATAGACGGTGTGAAGTTATAACCAAAATCACACCAAAGGTGATAAGTATCTATTTGACCTTATCAATAGTGAGGCAGAGCAACTCTCGAGCTTGGGCCTACTCTCACTAGTGAGGGTCTTGAACCAAGTTAGCCGAATATTGACCCCGGGTCAAGGACTAGGTCCCCCTAGGTCAATATTGACTTGAGACCCTTAAGAAGGTCCAAATATTGTTACAAAAGGTGGTTGAGTCAATAGTAGCCCTAAATAAGGAGTTAAACACTTAATCCTCCCAAAACCACCTCATTAGCTCATTTTCAGTTTCTAGGTAGAATAATTTACTTCATTTCTATCTCACATTTACCCAGGAAAATGAGTTCCAATTCCTATAAATCACGCATGGGTAGAAAGCCCAGAATGTCCATTTTTTAAAAAGTCTTGAATTGCACTCAAACTTTAAGTATTGAGGAAGCTATGGGTTAAATACCGAGTAAGGGCCGATACAAGACTGGAAAGTGCACGTTTCTGATTATGGGATTAACTGAGGCGGTTACGGCTGTAATTTTGGAGATTGATTAGCATAGGCTGATTCGTCGCACACCTCATAGTGATTGTAATTATCTTAATCATCTGGATTTATTTTCCTAGGACATTTTGTAAGCCCCCTATTGATCCACTTACCCAACTAATGTACAGATAATTCCCCTCCCTCCCCCTTTTGGGTATTTACGGACCCAATTGCCCTATGAAAAATCAAATTTGATGAAGGATATAAGAGCTTGAAGCTTGGCTTTCCTCTAAATCTCAAATTCTTCATCTCTCTTGGGAGAATGGTGGTTTAAGTCTTCCCTTTAACCTAATCCTTTGTGGTAAGACTTTAGAGGGTTAGAGGGTTAGAGGCTAGGTTGAATTAATCTAGGTGGTGGTTTAACCTTTAGCCTATATATATTCGCGTTGATCTATCTATTAGTTACATATTTCACATATTGAATCATCTCTATTAGAAGTTTCCTTTTAACTAGGGATTCTCTATCTTGGTTCATCTTTGGAAACATTGGTCTTTAACATCCATTAAGCTCATCTATATGCATTTTAAACCTTTATTTGGACAAATAGAATTCACCATTCATCAATGGGTTTCAGAGCAAAATGATCCCATCTCTAGGTAGGCATCCATTTCAACCATCCTTGTATTGGAATTGCTTAAAGTTTTCGCCTTTTTATACATTTTGTCATTAGTTCTTCCTTTTTAAATCTCTTATCCAGTCCACAAAGAATCTTAATAATAGCCTAAGTACAAACCCCAACCTAAAAACATCTTTAAAACTCCACAAAAAGGCAAAATATACAAAACTAGAAATTTGGCATTGCCACCTTATGCCACTTTGCACGCCTGTGCCAAAATCCGGCATTTTGAAAATTTGACACCTAGAGACTTGGGACGACCACCCTGTGCTACCTGGCATAATCATGCCCCTGTCCTCCACTCTTAAATCATGTTCCAGAGATTTAGCACGGCCCCCCTCGTGTTGTAGAGCATGACTGTGCCCCCTCTCCTTTTTCACTATTTTCCTACCCATGCTCCATTAACACGCCTGTGCCCCCTATTTTCCCCTCCTTTTTCGTCATTTCACCTTCCTATCAATAATGACTAATGAAGGAAATCCTTCTCACTCATCGAACATTCCCCTTGAGCAAGCCCATGAGATAGGTGAACTCTTAGCAATTCTCCTAAACGAAGGACTCTCACCATTAGAGAGGTAGAAGAAATTCAAGCTATTAAAGAAGCTACTAGTGACGAGGAAGTAGAGGATGGAGAAGAAAGTTCGATCACTCCGGATGTAGGTGAACTCTTGCTAATTCGAAGAGCACTCCATGTCCAAGAGGCTCCTTGTGAGCCAAGCTGAAAAGAGCAAATTTTCTATACCCGATGCTCTATCGATGGCAAGGTGTGTGAGCTCATCATTGATGGAGGAAGTTGCACTAATGTAGCTTCCACAACACTCATTGACAAACTTCAATTACCAACTAAGGTGCATCCCACCCCTTATTGTCTCTAATGGCACAAATAAGGAAGCGAGGTAATTGTTTTTAAGCAAACATTTATTGCATATTCAGTTGGTACATGTTGTGGTGTATTACTATGTGATATTTTTCCTATGGATGTATGTCATTTGTTGCTTGTCAAACCATGGTTGTTTGACAATCACGTGATTCATGATGGGTATGCCAACATGCATTCAAGTACATCGGTGATAATCTTACTTTGACACTACTACCTCAACCTAAACTCCTGAAATCTAAGCTGAGGAAGGGAAAAGTGAGAAAATCCTATTTATGAGTGAAAAACGGGTGGAGAAAGCTATTAGTAAGAGCAAGCCTTAATTTGCCTTATGGTAGAATCAAACACAAGTGAGGGAGTGAAACTTATGCATCCCTTAGCTCAATCACTCTTAAAAGAGTTTGAGGATGTATTCCCTAATGATTTACCCTAGGGGCTCCCTCTTTTAAGAGGAATTGAGCACCAAATTGATCTCCTATCGAGTGCTCCTTTACTAAGAAAGCCGATCTATAAGTGCAATCCTAATGAGTCGAAAGAGCTTCAATGACAAGTACAAGAGTTGCTTGATCGTGAGTACATTAGGAAAAGCTTGAGTTCATGTTCGGTTCCAGCCCTTTTGGTACCTAAGAAGGATGGCACTTGGCGTATGTGTGTTAATTATAGGGCCATGAACAACATCACCATCAAGTATTGATTCTCTATTCCTTAATTAAATCATATGCATAATGAGTTGGTCCAATATCTTTACCAAAAATGACCTTTGGAGTGGCTATCACCAAATTAGAATGAAACAAAGAGATGAGTGGAAAACTTCCTTTAACACCAAATATGGGTTGCATGAGTGGCTTGTGATACCATTTGGTCTATCTAATTCTTAGCACTTTCATGAGGCTCATGAATATGGTATTAAGACCATTCATTAGGAAGTTTGTTGTGGTGTATTTTGATGATATTTTGGTGTATAGTCACGATGAAATGTCTCATGCGGAGCATCTTTCAAGTGTTCCAAGTATTGTGATAACAAAAGTTATGTACCAAACTTGAGAAGTGTGAACTATTCACTCCCCAAGTTGTCTTTCTTAGCTATATTGTGTCCGATGAGGGAATCCAAGTTGATGAATCTAAAGTTGAGGCTATCAAGAGTTGGCCTACTCCCACCTCCATCACAGAAGTGTAAAGCTTTTATGGGTTGGCCTCTTTCTGTCGTTAGTTCATCAAAGACTTTAACTCTATTATGGCTCCCTTGACCGAATGCATGAAAAAAGCAAGCTTTGAGTGGATAAAAGCTACCTAAAGGCCTCTGAAACCATCAAGGATAAGCTTTGTTTGGCTCTAATCTTAGCTATTCCCAACTTCGATCTTCTACCTGAAGTTGAGTGTGATGCTGATGGCATTAGGATTGGTGTAGTTCTCACTCAAGCTAAGCACCGTCTAGCTTTCTTTAGTTAAAAGTTAAATGGTTCGAGGCTCAACTACTCCACCTATGGCAACGAATTCTATGTCATTGTCAGGGCTTTGGAACATTGTAGTCATTACCTCAAGCCTAAGCCCTTTGTGCTCTATTCGGATTACAACGCATTGTCCTATATCAATGGTCAATACAAGTTGAACTCAAGACAAGCTAAGTGGGTTGAGTTCCTTTAATCTTTCACCTTTTCTGGTAAGTATAAGAGTGGGAAAGAGAATGTTGTGGCTGATGCCTTATCAAAGAGATATGCTCTCATTTCGGTCCTTGAAGTCAAGGTTTTTGGATTTCATTCCGTCAAAGCTCTATACCATGAGGATGAAGACTTCAAGGAAGTGGTGAAAATCCTTCTAACTGTGGCTCTTTCACTCTACAAGATGGTTTCCTCTTTAAAGGAAATAACCTTTTCATCCCTAAAAGTCCTCTAAGGGACTTGATTATTAAAGAGACTCGTGGATGAGCCTTAGTAGGTCATTTTGGCATTAATAAGACCCTTGAGATACTCAAGGACCATTTTTATTGCTCAAAGATGGTGGAGACGTTTAAAAGGTAATCTTAAGATGGAACATTCATCACATGGCTAAGAGTCATTTCCATCAAGGTCCTCACACTCCTCTTTCGGTCCCCTCATGGCCTTGGGATGACATTAGCATGGACTTAATTATAGCCCTTTGAATAACCCCTCAGGGAAAAGATGCTATGAAGGTAGTGGTGGATCAATTCTCTAAGGTGGCTCACTTCGTTACATGCCATAAAAGTGATGATGCTACTTACGTTGCAGACGTCTTCTTTTGAGAAATTGTGAGGCCCCACGGTATTCCAAGAACCATTGCGTCGGATAGGGATGCTAAATTTCTACGTCACTTTTAGGGATCCATACAGAGGCTTATGGGAACTAAGTTGCTCTTTAGCACTACTTGTCATCCTCAAGAATCAAGGGAGAGTTTTGAGGCCGAAGCAAGAGCTAAAGAAATGAAGAACCTACATGAGCAAGGGGGGATACAAATTGAGACAGCGACTGAGAAATACAAGCAAAAGCCCAATAAGAACCACCCACACCTTGAGTTCAAACCAGTGATCTTATGTAGTTACATTTGAAGAAGAAAAGGTTACCCTCAAGAAGGAAGAACAAGCTCATGGCCAGAGGAGACGGTCCATACAAGGTGATACAAAAGGTGAGAGAGTGTGCATACAAGATTGAACTTTCGGGAGATATGCAAATATTTACCGCCTTTAATGTTAGGGATCTCACTACTTACCTTGAATATAATTAAGAACATAATGAAGATTTGAGGATAAATCCTCTTCAAAAGGCAGGGGTTGATGCGGAGCAACTCCCGAGCTTGGATCAACTCTCACAAGTAAGGGTCGTGAACCAAGTTGGCCTAATATTGACCCTAGGTCAAGTATTAGGTCCTCCTAGGTCAACATTGACTTGGGGCCCTTAAAAATGTCCAAGTAGGCTAAGGAAAGGTGGTTGGGGCAATAGTAGCCCTAAATAAGGAGTTAACCACTTAGTCCTCCGAAAACCACCTCATTAGCTCATGTTTAGTTTCTAGGTAGAGTAATTTCGTTCACTTCTAGCTCGAATTCAACATGGTAAATAATCTTCAATTTCTGCAAATTATACATAGATAGAAAGTCCCGAATGTATATTTTCTTAAACATCTTGAATGCACTCTAACTTTAAGTATTCAGGAAGCTATTGGCTAAATATCGAGCAAGGGTCGATCCAAGACTGGAAAGTGCACGGTTCTTATTATAGGCTTAATTGAGGAGGTTACGGCTATAATTTTGGAGATTAATTAGCATGGGATCATTCTGCATACACAAGGGAAGAATCGACAAGTAACGCCACCTCAATTGGAGGAGTGGAGCCTAGTCAAGGCTCTCTTGAAAATGGACGATAAATCCTGGAAAATACAACTCATAGTGATTGTAATTATCTTAAGCACCTTGATTTATTTTCCTAAGATATTTTGTAGGCCTCCTATTGATCCACTTGCTCCACTAATGTACAGCTAATTTCCCCCTTCCCTATTGGGTATTTATAGACCCAATTACCTTATGAAAAATAATTGATCAATAATATGAGAGCTTAAAGCTTGGTTTTCCTCAAAATCTCAAACTCTTTATCTCTCTTAAGAGCATGATGATTTGGGTCTTCCCTTTAACCTAATCCTTAGTGCTAAGACTTTAAAGGACTAGAGGGTGGATTGAATTAATCTAGGAGGTTGTTTGACCTTTAGCCTAGATATATTCTCTTTGATCTATCTCTTGGTTATATATTTCACGTATTAAATCATCGCCATTAGCATTTTTCTCCTAACTTGGGATTCTCTGTCTTGGTTCATCTTTTCAAAGATTGGTCTTCAACATCCATTAAGCTCATCTATATATATTTCAAACCTTTATTTCAAAAAATAGAATTCATCATGCATAAAAAGGCCTTAGAAAAATCAAAGGAAGCAATAAAGAATGTAGTCTACATGACTTTCCTAAGCAAGTCCTCTAGGCATATACAATACATGGAGGGATTATACCCGCTAAAGTAACCTAGGGCCATATAATTATCAACACTTCCACCTAGCATACTAAACGTGTTGTTCTCAAAGCCCAAATCCATAATAGGATCACAAATCATAGGATTGTCATAGGTGCATCAATTTAGTACTCGAGAGATGGAGAGGGTAACGAACTAAGAGGGGAAGCATGTGAATAATCAGGGGATTTAGGAGAAAACTATCATTAAAACGGAGGCTGGGAGACTCCTCACACATAAACACATCATGTGACCCCTCCAAAGGAGTCTCAGCTCGATCATGCACATCATCTAAAGTATTTTCTAACATAAAACATACATTAAAAACACTGAACCCAGTAACTCTCCAAAAGGTTCACCCGTCTCAAGCCCTGTGCACTGAGCTAAAGGGAATGATGAATTAGCTAAGGTCAAAACAACATAATTGTTGTCCCTGGGTGATGCCAAGTCAGCTTGAGCGTAGCATGCACAATAAGGACATGAATTTATAGCATGGTCAAATGAATTACACACGTCACGCCAAAAAGTGGCGTAACAAGGTCCAGCATAGAATGCAAAATGATCAAGGAATGAATATCCACAAATACAACTAGCCTTCTTAAATTCAAATAAATTTAAAACAATCCACTCAAATAAATCACCAATAATTTTAGCAAGAAGATCCCAATACTCTAATAGAGCATGGGTTTCACTATTCACACCCTCATCAGCAATGTTCGAAATCTCCCATTTACCCATACAATAACCACATTGTGCGAGAAAGCTATGCGAACACTTAAAATACCTCCAATATAAATAATGCTCAAATTGAGAAAAATAAAAAACCACTATTGTTTTTTTTGCCTCAAAATTATTTGACTTTTAAATTTTCAATTGCTTTTTTGGTTTTTTTCAAAGAAAAACGAAATGAAACTTAATTGAGAAAAACTCAATATTCAATACTAGTCCCCGATAGCTGCGTCGAAAAACTTGATAGGGCCGCAAGCACAAGGTGGCATTGTAGCAAATCAAGGTCGATCCCATAGAGACTAGGCCAAGCTACCAGCGTATATACCCTCAAGACAGGCTAAGCAAATCCAAATTTATGAATGAAATTGAGGTATTCTACTACATAATATAATGGATAAACGCTCAAGGAATTAAGTTAACCAAGCAATTACCCAGTTCAAGAATAGATCAAGCACTTTCTCTTTAGCTAGGAAATTTCAAGACTAACAATTGATGTATCACAACCCTCTTTCAAGGCGGAGCCAAATACCCAAATCAAATTAATCATCAATTGTCATTGATCCTTGATTAGTTTAGATTCATTAGACACACGATTATCATTTTAGGTCTCTTGATTGGCAATTCTTTCTCAATGCATCATGCAATCAAGTCAAATCTAGTGATAACAATGTCAAATTTCATCTTTCAGCACTTCACTCAACATCCAATACAAGCAAGAAGTTGATAAAATGTCTTACAAGAAATCCAAACTCCATACTTGATGAAATGAACCTAACAATTCAAAAATGTACCAAACAATCAATTTAAGAAGATAGACCAACGCAAGTTGAACATCAATCCCAAGATTTAAAAGTATAAATTAGCGAGAATTACATAATATAATCTATCAATCTAGAAAGCAATAAATCTAATGGAGAAAAGACAAGGGAAGGGAAAAAATTGCTTAGCACAGATACGTGCTTGAATCCATCAACTGCAAACTCAATCCTGCCTCCTTGTGAATCTTTCTCTTCTACTTGCTCTCCCTTACTCGAAAAATGGAGTCTAATTTCTACGTAGATGGTGGAACGGATATGAGGTTGAATGAAAGTAGCAAAATAGGGTTTTTATCGCTGAAATGAAGTCTGCAAATCCGTCGAACGCTTGGAATACAAAAGGCCGCAAAGATATCCAACTAAGCCAGGGGAACAGATCTCACCATGGACCATGGGCACCACCAGAGGCAGACCATGGCAGCCTTTGGACCTGGATCCTTTTAGGCAGTGCTTCTGGCCGTGAATGTCTATGTTGAGTTTCTTTAGGCCTCTTTCGCTATCTCCTTTGATCCACAAGGCCTCCAAATCTTCATTCTACTCATATAAATTGGCTTACAAAGTCAAAATCTGCAAATGCTTAAAAATAAGCAAAACCAAGCGTAATACTAGGACTAAGGGCATAAATCACTCAATTAAGCATATTAATCCCCTAGATTAACTCCTAAACACTCACGAAATGCTAAGAAAATATGACATTCATCACTCTCCCATGCTTAAATCTTTGCTTATCTTTAAGAAAACACTAATAAAAACAAATAAGGGGACATGCAATTAGGACTCAAAAACATAACAACCTCCTTAAACTAGGCAACCCATAGCCCATCACAACCAAGAATATCATTCAATTGCAACCCCAAATAGTACACAATACATTTTAAAATAAGGAGAAGGTGGATATTTTCGAGGAAATATACGACCGTAAGCTAGATATCAAACTTGGTCACCCTCAAAGAACCACAAAGCATATCACACAAGCACATAGAATGGAATTAAGCCAAATAGACTGATAGAATCTCACTTTTAGCAAATGTGATTCACTCCCACTTATGTGTTTAAATGAGCATAGTTCACTCAGGACTTATTCCAAAGAAGCAATCTACCACATGCTTGTCAAGACTTTCAAACTCCCCACTGCTGAAAATGCAATGTGCATAGAATGATCAAGAAGACTTTGCTTCAGTTGTAATGTGGGCTAAAAGGGTTAAGGGAAAGGAGTGGACTAATAAATTTAGGCAATGTAGAGCTATTTAGCTAAATGACTGAGGAGTAACAACAAAGGCACCAAGAAACCACGGAGTTCACCAATACTCCAAACCCCAAAAGTACAATGAATATCCTCCATAAGTCAAATAGGAAGTGAGTCAGAAAGATAGGGACTCAGGGTATTTACGCATCCAATGTCAATCAATTATTCATTGCTGTTTTTTTTTTTTTTTTTTTTTTTGTCTTCTTGGTGTTTTTTTTTTTTTTGGGTCATGTCTCTCTTTTATGTTTCTTTCTCTTCATTATGACCTATTTCCTTCAATTCTTTTGAAAATGAAATGAAAATATCAATTAATTAAAGGCATAGGGTCATGTTTATCAATCACAACCTAATTTATAATGTACAACCCAAACAAGGGGGAAACAATACCGAATGCTCAATAACATCAATCCTTTAACAAACCAACATAACAAGGCCACCTTAAACTTAATTACCGCCAAAGCTACCCACAACATAGATGAAGTGGCAGTCCATAGACTTGCCTTAAACATTAGAAATTTTTGTATGCCCAAGGGCTAATAAGAAGGGATCACAATAAGAAAAGGATTATAGCCCAAAGGGGTAGCAAATGGGATAAACATGTAGTACAAGGGTACACTATTTAGTATGTAGGGTTCATCCAATCGAAGAATGCCTATATCATATCATCAACTATGCACATCCTAACGTGGTATTGAACAAGTGTGTAGGCAGGTTCTAGAGATGCAACATGAAAGAGCCACACATGAAAGAACGTGAGATAAAATACAATGAATTATTCTAAAGTAGGTGCTAAGTCTAACGGAATGTCTACCACAGTCTCATGTAGCTCATAAAATGACTATCATGTACCAACATTAGTGCCAAGGACTCTAGGAGACAATGTAGTTCTCAATAAAGAGAGGGTTAAAACAAGAAATATTTACAAATTCGTCACAAATTTTCACACCAAAAGAGGCCACCCATCAAAAATCAATCAAGCTCATAAAAACTAATGGGCCCATCGAAAGCATCAATGGAGGGCATCTCAATGCAATCAACACCACTACTCCATGCACCTTGAAATGCAAACGATAAAATACAACACACCACTGCAAAAGAAGGGAAACCTAAACATAAAACTAATCTCCTCCCCATGTTTTGATAAAGCATTATTATTCAAATCAAATAAGTGCGAAGAAGGGAAAGGGAACAAAGCATAGCAATCTCATCAGGTTCGGTGCTAAGTACCTCAAAGCTAAGGCCTCCTGATAAACAGAGCAAATGGAGCATTAGCCACTCAATCATAGCTTCAAGATTTAGCTTATCATAACAGACACCGCCAATGCAGGCATGAGCTTATCAAACTCACGGGACCATAATTTAGAAAACACAAGGTTAGAGGCAATGACCAAAATCAGAGCAAAGACAATAAGTATTGTCTTAATCTTATCAAAGGCCTTAGAAAAATCATAGGACGGTGTAAAGAATGCAGTTCACCTGCCTTTCCTAGGTAAGTCTTTCAAGCATACACAATAAATAGAGAGATCATACCTCTAAAGTAACCTCGGGATGCATAGTTATCAACACTTCCACCAAGCATACTAAACATGTTGTTCTCATAGCCCAAATCCATAACAGCATCACAAATCATAGGATTATCAATGGGATGTCAATGTAGTACTCGGAGGAAGGAGAGCGTAATAAACGAAAAGAGAAGCATGTGAATGATCGCAAGATTATCTTGGGGGAGATTGATCTTCATCAACCTTTGGAGCTCATCATCAAGGGTTTATTTTGTCAATTGGACTTCACCATGGATCACTCAAATTAAGACAAGATGGTTAATAATACACATCATGCTAAGTTACTGAAAACAGTTATGACTATTAGGGCTCATGAGCTTAAGCATGTTCTTTGAAGTAGAAGCATAATCGTGCTCTTGTCTAAAAAGCATATCTCCTCCGTGTCATGAGCATCAAGGGTAGATTTCGGGTCAGCCTGGGGGTGTCCATGGACATGTCTAATGTAAAAAAAATCCTTACTTGGCTAATTTAAGGGCTTTGCATGTAGTATAATCGAACACCCCTTAAAAAAGATTCAAAAGAACCTTTGACAGCTTGACATGTAAATTGGACCTGTCCAACTTTACAACTTCAACTACTGGCATTTTTTTTCTTTTTGTAAAAAGTTATGATTTTTAAAGAGTAAAGACAGGCCAAAGCATCTTTAACCCTCTCTACTTCTCTACCCACTCAGACCCTAGCTCCTCTCAGCCTCTTTCCTCGGCCTTTCCTCCATGGCTTTATGCAATAAAGTCAACCAAGTAGCCAGCCCAGCACCTCAACCCCACTGACCATCGGAATAGGAGCACGTCACTAGCCACCCAATTTCTCATCATCCCCTCTCTGTATCTAAAAATGATAGAATGGCATCTTCTGGTTAGGCACTCACCTAGCATCTTTCACGAATCCAAGTAATAAATTGATTGAAATATGAAAATATCTTGATAAGAACCTATAGAAACTCGACTTAATCTAATAGATAGTTCTATTAAAATGGGTATTTTTTTCCCGATCCTTCCAAGTTCATCAGAGTTTCTATGCTTCATATACCTTTTTTTAGTTTCAATAAGATTACAGTTCTCAGATAACCAGAATGGGATAGTGAACAATGGTGGAGGTTTCATTTTCACGAGAATTCTATAAGGAAAAAAGTGGAGGATAGGTGGCATTATTGTTCTCTCTGTCATCTTCCTTTGGCTACTCTTCAAATTGCTTTTTTTTTTCCTACAGTGTCTTAACATTATTTGCTTAGAATGCCTTCTACCCCTATTTATCTCTCTTATTATGCCATTTTTCTTTTCTCTTCTAGGTAATCTCTCTATTCATTTCAGCTATTTAGTTCCTTTTGAGTCTTCTGTCTTACAAAGCTAAACACTACAAACCAAATGCTGTTGTTAGCATTTGACGATAATTGTTAGCCACTAAAATGGATATATCTAGAGGGTATCCCTATTAGATGGGCCCTTACTCTTTCCAAGGGAATATTTGAATTATATAAATTTTTTGGCTTTTTGTTAGTAATTACTTAGCTTTCTATGGTGTTCACATGCCTTGTCAATGCTAAGCTCTGTCTTTGACCGGGGGGTTCTTTGTAAGCTTCCACTCTCATTCATCATTTGATGAAAGTACAAATTTACCTCATATTTGCTTATCAGCCTACTTCTAAACTTTATGACATCATCCATACTAAACTAACAAGTAGAGAAAATATATGAATTCAATTCATAGCTTTTGCATAAGCGGTGATGAATATTCCCAGGCGAACACCCTAATAGGATTTTCTAGATCTACCACTAATGAGCATAGGTCTAGTCCTTGGACACTATCCTTATTTCTTCCCAGTCTTGATCCACTCACTTATTTTCAATTAAAAGAAAGTTTTTATTGGGATCATCCTGCAATGAGCAAGCTCGTTCATGAGGGCCCTCACTCGAATATCAAGTCGTGGTCCTCATGTCAACTCCTAAATACAAGCTCAAATTCACTTTGATATTCACATTTAAAATCAACAATGGAAGAGCATGACTCCTTCAAAAATAATTGGAAACACCCGTGGATTTAGGCTAACACCTTTACTCACTAAGGACACGTAAAGATCACATTGTCAAAAATAACATCTTATAGGATCTCATGGAACCTTTCTTTATTAGATGATTCGATCACAAAGGTGGCTATTATGATAACCATAGCTCCATAAGGCATATGGTACTATACATTTGGATACCATGCATACAATCCTTTAAGAGATGGGGTACGGTGGTAAATGGAGAAAATGAATGAAAGCCTACATTTCCAAAATCCCCTATTGATTCAACGGTGGACCTTGCAAGTCTTTCATGATATAGAGAGGCTTGGGGTAAGGGGATCCCCTTTTCTTGCTTTCTCTTTATGCTAAACATTAAATGCTAAATAAAATGTCAATGAATGAAGCACAAATTGGACTTTTTAGAGGAAGTGTATATCATTCACTTATAATTTATGGATGATACCTCGATATTTAATGAGGAAAATAACATGTTCTTGTCGAAGATCAAAAAGATCCTTCTCAGGTTTCAGTCCTTTAATTTTTGTGCCAACATAAATTACCAGGAATTTGGTCTTATCATTCTTCGGATAGAGGAGAGATAGCTTAAAATGTGACAACATCTCTTGGGTGTACCTTTGATTCACTACCTATCACATATTTGGGGGCTCCTCTAGAGGCAACTATGAGGAGAGCCTTTTCCTAGCACTGTATTATAGTTAGACAAAGTTTGTAAAATGGACTTAACTCATGGAAGAGTAGTTGCTTGCCTAGAGCATAAAGGTTAATGGTCGCTAGGTTTGTTTTCAACCACCTACCAATTTATTATTTGTTCGTTATACTCCCATAGACGGTGACAATTGAAATTATCAAGATTCTAATCACTACAAGAAAGACTGAAATTTGCAACCCTTTTTTTGTGAGCACTAAAAAATAGTCACAATAGGTGACTAATTTTGTGGCAGATAGCATGTAGTGAGAAATTTCTAACCAAAGGCTAAGTAGTGCGAAATTTAGTCACATTTTCTAACCAATTTTCACTCTACTATAAATTCGATCATAAATTTTGACATTTCAAAATTTAGTAAAATTTTTTCCTATATTTTTAATAATGAGATTGATTTTGTGACCATTAAAAATTGAATTCAAGATTCACTTAAACAAGAATTATTAATTTATCTTCGTGTATCTTCGTGTTTGTCACTAATGATGCACGACCATTCTTGTTTTCAATGTTTTTGGGTTAAATGGTTTTGCTTTGCTGGGTATATAAGCTGTATAGCATATCTTTGTGTTTGTCACATAGTGCTAATGGCCGACTTAGATGAGGTGATTGCTGTGTCAGGGGAGTGCAGATGGTCTGTCTGTTGAGTAGATTGTGAAGTTCCGTCTAGTCTCTTCTGCTTGATATTCATCGTCCTTAATTGATGCACAATTGGTACTTACTTGGACTCTTAGCCATTGCACAACCATCATCGTTTATTCCACAACTATAATCCTTTTTGAGGATTCGCTGTCAATTTTGTCAGGCCTTTTAACTCAAGCATCATAAATAGTATTATCTCGAATGCTGGAGTCAATTGCCCAAAGATGAAATGGGATTGAGAGCTGAAATTAAACATGAGTTGGATCATCTCAGAAAGGAATATAGTTCTAGGTGAAATTTTATTTGGGCTTTGGATCGAATGGTTATTAATTATAGGCATTGCCCTATTTTTTTAACTACTGCTTTCTCGCCGATTAGGTTCCTAGGATTTCTAGCTTGTCTAAATTCTTGACCAGTGGGAATTTAAGATGTCTTTGGATGTCAAATATTTGATGGAAATATTTGACTGAAAGAAAAGTAAGGGCTTGTCCAAGAGAAAAAGGTAGCAATTGTTTTTCTATACCTTGTGAAATCATAAAAAGATGCGTAGAGTTTGATGATTGGTGAAAAAAAGCTTATGTATTATGGGTAGCACATAATTTATTTCTATAATTGAGAGACATAGTAAAAAAGATTGATTTATTATAGATAACACAATTTATTTAAATAAAACTTCTTATTATTTAATTTACATGCATCAAATTTTTATAATTTAACCTGCTGTTATTGTCATCAAAGAATTCAACAACTCATATTTAATTTCTATGATTGAAAAGATTTTGAACAATTAGAGAATCATTGTTACTAATTATTGGTTTGAGGTGATGGACATCAGTGGTAATTTAGCAAACAATTGGGGACAGAAGTTACAGTGTAAAAAAAAAAAATGATGCAAACTTTTCCTGGATGTGAAATACATCTTATAGCCTATAGGATTGGAGTACAAGAATTCCATGTTTGTAGTCAGTTGCATGACCAAGTTATCTAAAGTGTGGAAAGATTGTTCAAGAACTTTTTACATTCCTACGGGCAGACTTCTTATGAGGAATCCTTCTACTAAAGTGGTTATAATATTTTGTATTTGTATCCTAACTTTTTCTTTTCTAAATTTTGAATGCTTTCTCTTATTATATTTCTTTAAATTTATATTTATTATTGAAAGGTGTGTGCATTTATGTTAGAAGAAGAAATGAAACAAAAATAGTAGTAACTTTTATGAAATTTTCTTTTGAAGGAAAATGTGGCACAAGTTTTATTTAAGTGGAACCGAATACTGGTTATGGTTGATCATCTAGCATCTATTAAATTGTAGTAAGAAGGCACCTCTTTTCAGAGGGTCAAAATTAGGCTGGGATTGAAGGGAAAATTGATAATGATATTTATCTTTTTATGTACATTACTAATAACCTGTGCAATTGATTTAGTAATGCAGGTATTTGTGATTATGTAAAAAAAAAAACCAAAGGAATGGGTTTGGAGGTTTCAAAAAAGCTAAGTTTTTATTTTGTTTGATTAATATATTTATTGAGGGTTGTTATTCTTTATAAGAATTGATTTTAGAATTTAGTATTTATATTTATTGATACAGTTTTTTGGTAACAGTCAACCATGTTCTTTATTTGAAACCTATAGATGTATTCGAATGAGAATAGATGATGACATTAATTAATTAGTTATATGATGTGATTCTTTAATTGTGTAGTCAATTTAATCACTGTTGAATTTTTAATTAATCACCTAAAAACAAAGGCAAAGTAGAAATAGTTATGGAGGGCTTTGGAGATTTTTTTCCAATACTTTATTTAAAAATGCTTATTAAATTCTAGTTTGTATTCATTTAAGAATAAAGTTGAGAATTTAATGTGTACACTTTTCGCATATATTTTTCATAAAATTCTTGTATAAAATTTAAGAAGCAGGAAAACAAAAAGCTTTCATTAATTCTATGACTAATTGTTTTTTGATGAATTCTATCAGTGATCATAATTTTTTTAATGGAATGGTGTACATTATTAATGAGTAATAATGGAATGGTGTACATTACTTTTTTAATTTCATTTTACCACTTGCATTTTGAAAACTCTGGGTATCCTCCATCTGTAATGGAATCCTTATTTATGTCATATGAAGAATAGGCCATTAGTTGTAAGTGAAATATCTTTTTAAATACAGGGAATTTTTTTGGTTGGGGAGTTAACTTTAGAATGGACTTGTACTTTAGAATGGACTTGTATATTTAGCCATGCTATCTCGGTATTTATATTATTAATATACTCATATTTTTTTATTGTGTGTTTCATATATTTTGCAGTTGAATGCTAAAAGGGCTTCAAAGTAACAATATTTTGTTGGTGAAATTGTGTTAAAGAGGTATGTAATTCTCACTAATGTAATTACCAATGATGTCTTTCATGATGTGAAGCCCAACCAATTGTGTTGTGGTTGTGCTGTGATTTACATGTTGAGAGTTCGAATTTCGATGCGTGTGGTTGTTGTTAGGTGCAAAAACTATGCTTTCATATAAGAAGCTTCTCGCACTTTGATACATGTATATGTGCCCAAGTGTTTATTTAACATATTATATGATTATTATTGATAGTTGAATTATGTGATTGTTATCACAATTTTTGTGAACAATTATTCATATGTCGTCATTGGCATTCATTAAGTAAAAAAACTAATGATATAATATTTGAACCTAAACAAATATGGAAATACCAGAGCACCGTAGGCAGATGGTTAATAGACTTTTTTCCAATAGAGGTGGCTTAACACCCGAATTCGTGGCGTGGGTTAATGAGTTTGATACGTTTGCAAAGAAATCTTCCTGTATTTGAGAGAGATAGTATATAGATGTCCCTGTGCAAAATGTGAGAACACACAATTTCTACTGCCTGAGAAAGTAAAGGTTCACCTATATAAGAAAGGATTTACTAGTGGATATTGGTACCCTGTGAAGTTGAACACATTAACTTGCATCTTAGTCCATCTGGTCCTCCTTTTCGAAATCATTCTATGTCTACTTATGCATATCACATAATGGCTAAAGATGCTTTTATTCAACACATGCCAGAACCTCCTAATCCAGATGCACATGGGTACTTATTAGATGCATTACAACGTTCATTGTGAGATGGCTGCACTTATCATTTTGAGTTAGTTGTTGCTCTTAGATTGATAAGTATTAAATCTCATCACAATATGTCACAGAGTTGTTTTAATGAAGTTTTGTAGCTCATGACAGAAGCACTTCATGTAACAATTATGTGCCAAATAAGTTCTTTGATGCAAAAAATTAGTGAGAAAATTAGGGCTCACTTCTGTAAAAATACATTATTTCATTAATGGTTGTATGTCGTATTACAAAGATGATGTAGATCTATAACAATGAAAATTTTGTGATGCTCTTCGATATAAGGTGCATAAATCCAAAAAAAAAGAGAGAGAAACAAACGGATGTTCCTTTTGTAAAAATGCGCTATCTTCCCATCATTCCTAGGCTTAAAGGACTATTTACATCTCATAGATCTACTCGCCACATGAGATGGCACTGTGAAAATCCTCGGGAGCCTAGAGTTTTATGTCATCCATTAGATGGGAAAGCATAGAAACATTTTGATGAAACTTAGCCCAATTTCATCACCATATACAAAGCAATATTCATGTTGGCCAGTAATTATAAGTCCTTACAATCTTTCTCTAGAAATGTGTATGACTAAACCTTATATGTTTTTGACTTGTATTATTCCTGGTCCAAAATATCCCAAGGCCATTATAAATGCATATCTACAGCCTTTGGTAGATGATTTGAAAACTTTATGGAATGAAAGTGTGTAAGCATATTATATTTCTCGGAAGGAAATTTTCTAATGAAGGTTGCATTAATGTGGATTATTAATGACTTTCCACCTTATGGCATGTTGTCTGGGTGGAGCACTCATGGAAAATTAGCTTGTCCAATTTGTATGTCTTCTTCTAAAGCTTTTTTATGTAGAGAATCTAAGGAAACTGACATGGTTTGATTGGCATAATTTCTGCCCATGGATCATCAATTTAGGAGGAATAAGGATGCATTTAGGAAGACAAAATTGAAAATAGTATGCCTCCTACTAGACTAAATGGGGAACAAATATGGCAAATTAGGCAACACCTTTATAAAGTGATTGAAAATGGACCATTTATCATTGAAGGTTTTGGACAAGCTCATAACTGGACCAAACAAAGTATATTTTGGGAATTGCCATATTGGAAGACAAACTTACTTCCATACAATTTGGATGTTATGCATATAGCGAAGAATGTGTTTGATGCTATTTTTATACCATTATGGCTATGGATGGTAAAACAAAGGACAATGATAAAGCAAGAACGGACTTGAAATTATATTGCAGACGCAAAGAATTAGAGCTCATAGAGTTGGCTAATGGAAAAGTTGTGAAACCAAAGGCAAAATTTACCTTTAGCATGGAGCAAAAAAGAGTTATTTGTCAATGGGTGAAGGATTTCAGAATGCCTAATAATTATTCATCATATTTAGCTAAATGTGTTGATGTTGATAAAGCAAGAATAAATGGTTTTAATAGCCATGATTGCTATGTGCTCATACAGTTATTACTTTCAGTTGCAATCAGTGGACTACCTAAACAAATATGGAAGCCTCTTACTGAACTGAGCCAATTCTTTAGGGAGTTATGCTCCACTTTGTTGCTAGAGGATAATCTAACCCAAATGGAAAAGAATATAGTTGCGTCTTCATGGAAATTAGAGCATATCTCTCCTCTGGGTTTTTCATTCCATTGAGCATTTTCCCGTACACATGGCTTATCAAGCAAAATTAGGAGGATTAATCCAATACTGTTGGATGTATCCATTTAAAAGGTAATTTGTTGTTATTTATATACATCATTTTTAAAAATATGATGATGATTATATAACACTTACTAACATATTGAAAGCTATATCATATGTTTTTGGGTTTATTAAAGAAAATGGTCAAGAATAAGGCTTGTCTAAAATGCTCAATATGGGAGGCGTACATTAATCTTGAAACATCTCACTTTTACACATATTATTTTGCATCTAATGTGCTGTGTATGAGAAATAAATATAAAAGAAATAAAGATGAAGATGAGCAAGATGGGATGCAACCAACTTTATTAGAGTTTCATCTACAAGGTCGTCCAAGTGGGCAAGCAACACCAAGATGGTTGAGTGACAAAAAATATAATGCCGCTCATCTTCATATTCTGCTAAACTTTGAGGAACTACAACCTTATATGGGGTTAGTGGTTAACATTTCATATCTTTAATATTCTATTTCAAAACATAGTTAATACATACTTATTTCTAAAATTAAGTGATATACTTGGCAACTTTTTTACTCAAGAAAATAGAGAACGGAACCCATATCTTTCCAATCAGCAGGTTGATGCATTGATCGCAACCCAATTTATTTCATGGTTTAAGAATATTGTAAGTTTAAGCTAATTCATTACTGATAAAAATTAACCACAAAACATATATATCGCTTAGTTAAGTAATTTGTTTCATTGTTTAAGAATAGTGTAAGTTTAAGTGTCAATTAGCATTGGGCCCTCTAAGACTTGTGAACACATAGCCTATGTATGTGGTCAATGGTTACAAGTTTCACACAGAAGCTTGGAATGAATGCAAGATAACTTATAATTGTTGAGTTTGTGAGAAAAGAGCAAGGGAAGGTGGCATTGAAAATGACTTCTATGGGATTGTGAAAGATATAGCTGAGATCGAGTATCTGAGAGAGCCAATCAAAAAGTGTGTTCTATTTAGTTGTTAGTGATTTGCAAATACCCATAATAGTGATATAAGAGTGCATAAAAGAGTTTGGTATTGTAGCGATTAGACATACTTGACAATATAGGAAATATTTTACATTTATATTTCTGGATTTTACAAGTCAAGTGTATTACATGCCATATCCTGTGAGGACAAGAGACAACTAAGAATTGTGGGTTGTTATAAGGACTACTCCTATATCTATAGTGGATAACCGATATCCTTTAAAAGCTGTTTATTAAGAGGAGAGTCCAGTGACTCATGAGAATGAAGAGGAAGAAGAGGAAGAGGAAGATGAGGAGGAAGAGAAGGAGGAACAAGAAGAAGAAGAAGAAGAATTTGGTGATGCGGCTGATACTGAAGTTGAAGATTATGTAGAGCTTGAAGACGATGAAGATGACGATGACGATGATGAATAATCATTTACTATAATTTCCATGGTCATGATTTTGTTCTTATAAAGACAATCTTGTTTTTTTTTGATCTTGTTTATTTTATGATCTTTCTTATTTATATGGTATTGTTTTATATAATTCTCGAGAGTATTCAGTACGTTCTTTTTCTTTTTAATCTTTTTTTTTGTATCTTGTTTAAAGGTTGAATAGTTGATACTAACATTATTGGTTTACTTCCTTGATTATATGCATAACAATAGTCAATTTTGCGTTTATTTGTTTCATTAGTTTTTTTTACTTGAAAGATGTCAAAGAAAACTTATACTAAGAAAAAGTTTCGTTTCACTTTCAGTTCTTCTCAAGGGATTCACGCATCTACCCCATGACCTTCCATTCCTCTACATGAGTAGAATCCATTCAAAATTCTACTCCTACAAACTCTCCACCTTTTCAAAATCATACCCAACCACATACTCACCCATCTACCATCCGCCTAACCCAACTTTCTTTTGACCATGTACCTACTTCTACTACCACTCCAACAACGACTATTACTCTTGGGACTTCTCAGCCTCCATAAGAGGTTTCTCAACTAATGAAGAAGCCCAATGATAAGAAAAGATGAAGATTTTCCCAAGAGGAAAAGAACAAGTACTTATTTTTTGCTGTGATTGATGTTTCTCTAATTAATATTATAAAATGAAAATTATAATACTATACATTTATTTAATTTTTGGTAAATTCTATCCAAACCATGCTGATGTCATTCATACCATTTTCAATGTCATGAAGAGTAAGTATGATTCATTGTATCATGCCCGGAAGGATATACCAATTGAAGTGGAAAATATGTGGTTTGATAAATTCAAAGTGAGTGACTAAAATTTACAGAAACAAATTTTGGCATGTACTTATTTGTATAGTTACATGTAACTGTAGTTTATATTTACTTTTAGAAAAAATTTTATCGGGATGATGAGCATGCTTATGAGATTCGGAGAGTTTTTGAGTTTTGTGGGTCATCAGGATTAAAAGGAATGACTTTTGAGATTTGAAAAAGTGGAAAACAAACTGTGTAGCTAAGCAAAGAAGTTTATGATGGTTTATATGCATATTGGGAGTTCGATAAATTCAAGGAGAAAAGTTCATTAGGCATCATAAATCGAGCATCGCTATAGGGGGTAGGCTCAGCTGTGCATTGTGGTAGATCAACTCCTCACTCTAACGATAGAAGAAGACTAGTAATACATTTTTGTGTATGTGTGAGTTTAGTTCACCTAATTAGTAAATGCTATTTAAACATAGTTGGTAATTATTTATTCTATTTGTAATTGTATGTAGACTAAAGAATTGAAATGAGAAGCAACGATTAATGAATCATTTGTGTGCATCCACTCTAGGAAAAAAGATCAATCATTTGTGGATGAAAAGTTAAAAAAGGCATATGTAAGTGACTTGGTTTTTTGAAATTTTTTAATTTACTTAAATATTTCATTGTCTTCTATGATTGAATGAGATAAATATTTAAATTTTTGTTAATATAGGAAAAGTATAAACAAAGACTTGTAGAGATCCATCCATATACCCAAGGTGAAGGTACTCAAGGTGATGGAACACCACTTCCGCAATTCTCTACACAAACTCAAATGAATATTCTCACCAAGAAAGGTAAAATTTATGGATTTGGAATGGAAGGTTCATATGCCTCTTCCACTACTCCATTAACTACTACTAAAGTTCTTATTAAAGTACTTGAAAAGGAGAAGCAATCAAAGAAAAAGCTAAAGAAGAGGTTGAATCTAGTTTAGAAAAAACTAGACCAAACCACTAGATAACTTTCTGAAACCAATGAAATTTTGTAAAATCTTTGTTACAGTAAATAAATTTTATAATTCACGGATCCGTTAATGTTGATGCTGGAAAGGGAAGCAATAGTTGTGGTGGTGAAGAAGAAGAAGAAGAAGAAGAAGATGATGATGATGATGATGATGATGATAATGATGGTAGTGGTAGTGATTAACAAGAGAACAAAGATAAGGATGGTGATGAAGATGAGGATGATGTATGATTATCATGCAAACAATGTTTGATGGTATCATATGCGAAGGGATTAATATAAAGGACTAAACGCAAACATATTTACCTCAATCCTGCAGTGGAGGACGATTGAACCATGGCTTGAATCACTGGTCATGGAAGGAACTCACAATACAGAGAACCTTCATAATTTCACAGCCCAAGAGCCCTAAGTTTTGTGCTGCAACTATCTTTAAAGAACTCTCGATGTTTCTCTCTGATTACTTTCCTCATAGACTAAATTCTCTTTTATATTAAAAGGATAGTTGAGGAACTAGGGTTTCTGAGGAACTTAAGCTGTTAACTTATTGGGCTTGCACCCCTTATGGGTGTATCATGCCCTAAGTCCAACATCTCTCACTCACACATAAAGGAGTGCTTATTTTCACCTTAAGAAAAACTTATTTTTCTTTTATTTCTGCACAATTTTCACAGTGGGCAAACAGGCAGTACGACCAACACACTTGTGAGAGATTAATGCTATACATCTATTAGGAATATATAGCCTCTTGTTGAGAACTGCATATAAGTAGTTGAAAGTATGCAAGTACCCGAGATCATTTCAATCTCATTAAGATGTCTCACTTTGATCTCATCAAATCATTATATTTCATATTCACAGTTATGACCATATGTCATAACTAGTGCACCAGTGAATAGAAATTAATGAGATTCCATGAATGTTCTTCCTCTTCTCAGGAGACTCTCAGCCAAATCGAACTTGTTTTTCTAGATATGTTCCGCTAGACTGTATCACTCATGATTCTTTGGCAACCAACTAAGGTAACGAACATTGAATCGAGTCTCAAGTCACTGATTAGAGTCCTAAGGGTACAAATATAAGGTCATAACCTTATGGGGTCTCATACAAATATAAGTAGAGATCTAAGTTATATTAACCCGATTGGTCGTCTCTTGCACACATGGTACGAAACATATGCTGCAGCATTCTCTCCTCTCCTATGGAGCATATGACTTTTGGTTCTTTAACCAAAATGCTGTACAGATGATATATAGGCACCATATTGTCCAAACTGAGTTCCCGAATCTGCTCATTAACTTGAACTCACATCTGGCCCCTTTAAGGTAGGCTAGATAAAATTCACTTTTACCTACATTATAATGAACTTTTATCATCATCAAGGTGACATTCATGATTTTAAGTGGACAAGTTCTCATAATTATCCTTATGATAATTCTAATTAAAATTTTATCTCATCTCCCATCGATACTCAAATGAATGGAGGCGGTTACCATGTGGGAGGGCTAACCTCAAGTCTACCCAACATACTTTTCACATTCAAGAACACACACAAGCATCCATGAATGAGAATGCATACTCAAGTATTCTAATAATAAGTGTATGCAAGACAACTTATTTAAATTTCACAATATTAGACAATCACTTGTGAATATTGGGAAAACAATCAACATGCCAGTGCGTAGTTGTCATCTACAAAGACCGTTAAGCCTTTTCGTGATCAACAAGAACACTCCTTACCAGGGCTAGCTCAATGGCTCTAAAACCATTTCCTTCGTAGGGAAATACTTTATGTTCACTATCTTTGTGTGTCAAAATGTCATTAACAAAATTAAACCTTATGTCCAATCTGTTTGGTCTTACTACAATACTTTAAGGTTCTTGACACACGTGATCACAACTTATCTCCGTAAACCATTATTGGATAGTGCTGTTTGGTCCACCAACCAAATAATTCAAGTACCTCTTCAACCAAATAGATTCTTGTGCTTTTAAGGATAGACCCATAAACTCTTCCTATAACAAGTCAACATATGACTGGTTCTTGCCACTTTAGCACTATTGCTAAGTTGGAAAACATATTTGGGGTTCATTTCTCATATGAACCTACCACAATCAAGACCGTTGCACCCTTTTAATGCAAGTTATTGCCAATGTGCCATAAACACTTGATCGGAGGTTCCCTTTAGGTTCCTTATGATTTAACCGTCTGCCGTTATGCTAGTCTGAGACCCACTTGATATCTATATAAAGATATCACAACTAATATGCACCATATCATACATTAGACTTCTAACCACACCTAAGAAAATAAGTTCTACTTATTAATCCTTTTCTAGTAGAGTATGACACATTTTATTGTAAGGTCTCACGTTTATTGATGTGAGTACTAATAAGGTTATAGGTGTGCGTATTAGATTATTCAAAGATCTTTTAATGTCATTCTCTTTCAGAAAAAGAATAACCTCTATGAATATTATCTCAGAAACTTTATTTCAAGAGTATACGCTACTTTACCCATATTAATCATCTCAAAGTTAGATGATGACAAGGCCTTTTGCCTTACATAGTAACTCTACACCATTTCTAGCTATTGGTAAGTCTTCTACATTTAATGACTTGACTACTAAATTGCTTTTGGACCATTTGGTATCAATCATAGTATAGCCACTAGAGATAACCACAAGTATACCAATCCATTGAAAAATCTCTAAGGTCACAATTGACCTCACATATTCACAAACCTCATTTTTGTGATCTTTTTTAGTGGAACTTCACTTAGACCTCATTGATATTGGTGTTTACACACCCATATGATGTGATTTTAGGTCCAAAATAGTGAGGATACTAGAGGAAGGTAAAATTAGAATAATGTACATAATAACAGGGAAAAACTCTTTGTAGTTGATCATATCCTGTTGTGTGTACCCTTTTACAACAAGCTGAGCCTAATGCCAACTATGTCATTAACCTTATATTTAAGAACTGTTTTATTCTCAAATAACTTTGTGTCTTAAAGGGCCAACTAACTATTCACCTTTATTTATTCCATTTTATTTATATTGTCTTAGTCCACTTGTCCTTAGAAGGGTCAGAAAGAGCATCTTTGCTCATTTCCATTCTGTAGGAATGTCATGAAAGTTTCATATACCTCATTGCCCAAATGGCATGTAAGAATACTTTCTGACAATCATGTCTTAGCAGAGATTCATATAATCTCATATCGTTCCTTTTGAGATTGATTTTACTCCCACTCAAACCTAGACCATTTATCTTGCGCCCACTTGGAACAATAATAGAATCGCTTTCATTCGCTCTTGATGATGATGACGGTGGACCTTGATGATAAACTTATTCATCATCAATTAGAATCCTCCTACTCGAATGAAGGGATCCGATTTGATTTAGAGAGCTAATAGAGATGAGCTTTGACCTGTCTCACCCTTCTTTAGAAATCCATTCCTTAGAACGTAATATATATTGTTTAAGTTTTAGTTGCACTCCCACTGTCTTATAACCCAATGAGTCAAAAAAATCTTTAAAGGTTAGAGTATCCCATAAAGACGCTCTTCCTTCCCCCTTTGGCTTTTCCATAGGAGGGGTTGTGTTCATGGGTCGTATACCCCTGAGGTCCAAAGATTCTCAGATTAGGCTCTAATCCAGCTTATATGGAGTGGTAGCAACTTACTTTACAAGTTCAAGGTCAAGATCACAAATCGCAACAAAGGTAGATCTCCTTAATAAGAGATTCACAAGTCTTGTGCAATTGTTGATCCTATCGTATTAAGGAGCCTTCTAGGTTCTTTCCCCACAACAATATTTTGTTGTAGGCTTTTAGGATAATTAGCTAATAAACTATCTATTTTTCATCATAGTATTCACCAAAATAATGCCAACATTGGTCTTTGAGGCCTTAACTTCTTAGATTTATTTGATTTTCAATCAAGCTCACATGTTTTCTAAAGCAGCTTATCGCTTCAGACTCATCTGAGGTCAAATAAACCAGACCAAATCAAGTGAAATGTGATGAAACAGTGAAGCTCCACACCTTATTATCACATTCATTGGACCATGAGCATTCAAATGAATTAACTATAATGTAAATTAGACTCTTAGGAACCTTTCTAAAATTAAATGGTTTTCTTTTTTTTTTTTTCCTGCTAGACGATGTTCACAAATGGGCTATTCCACTTATGTTTGCTAACAAATCTTATTTTGCTAGCTTTTGCATATATATCTATTTAACCCTTATGGTTTAGTCTAGCATGACAAATAAACATTTCACATCACCTTAATTATGTGAATATGGAAAAACAAACACTCGCATTAATAGAACAAATATCCAATCCATTATAAGTAAACCATTTCTAATAAAGCAAAACCAAAACTAAAGGTGTTCTAGCTAGGCTTCAATGCCATGAACATGTTCAAATGAAACCAACATGGCAACATTATTCCAACTAATCTTAGGTGCAAGTCGGTTTTCATATAGGATAGGGTATTGGCTGCTATATAGGACCAACTTGCACATTCTGATTCCTCCAACAACCGCATTGTTGTTGTCTCCACATGTGTCCTCAACGAACCATGTAAGAACCCATCAGAAGCACAATAAAGCTTCTTAGTTCCTAGCTCTTTGGTTTGGATTCCTGAACCTACAATCCACATAGGATTAACTTCAGAAAGAAGAATACAACTAGTAACACAAAAGTCACTAGGAGATATCACTAAGTAACTTCTTGGGCTTAGTGTAACCACGAGCGTGGTGACCCATTTGGTCACAGTTGGGGCACTTAGCTTCCATTAAAGCCTTCTTCTTCGCACATTTTTCTTTGCCTTGTCGATCATACTCAGTCTCCTCATTTGACTGAGTCTTGCCAATCCAGTTCCCTTGGTCCTTTCTTTTAGAACCATTCCTTGAATTAGAGGTTGACATGTGCACTTCTGCACTTGTGACTTCAACAACCCCTTGCTGCTCCTCCTCTAACTCAAGTCGTCGCTCAATGTCCTCGAAACTAAGGATATACGAAGTTCGAGACAAGACCATCTTAAAATGGCCCCAGTCATTAGGTAGAGAACGGATCATGGCATGAACTTGTTGCTCATTGGTCAATTCATAACCCATTTCAGCCAATTCACTAATCATGTTTAACATGTGCCTCAAGTGTTCCTTCATGGAGACATATAGACTCTTTTTATAATTTTCAGACCTGATAGTGAGAGACCTAAGTCTAGCAGTTGCGGCAGCTGACATGATGCTTGTAAAACACAAAAGTTTTACAATCAGCACAAAACATACATACATCTAATATTTTAGCATACACTTATCCATGTAACTTGGTAATAATCGAAAGAGTTAATATACACAAACATAGACCCTAGAATCGAAAGTTCACATATGGTTCCCAATCATCATCATAGGAATGAATGTTTTAGTGTAATTAACTTTGTCATTTCATTCCAAGTTACTAGAGCAACTCAATACAAATTAAAATATTCTAAAAGATATTCTCAAATTTCTAATAAAAGAGGATATGCGAACCTCAAGAATATTTTAAGAAAGTTCAACATATATCCATAAATATATGAAAATGAATTTAATCATATTAGGCATAATTTACATATTCAACAAAATTCTCAAAAACATATTTTTGAGAAATTTCAATGTCCTCTCACCCAACTTATTTAGAGAGGGTACATATATAACCTTTTGCGTATAATATATGAAACATATTCTCATAATATGTAACATAATATTTTATGTATTTCATTCAAAACATATATGTACTTATCATATATCGCATTCAATTGAAAACAAAGGAGCTAAATATCATAGAGATTTCATACAATATTTTCACTCAAAATAATCTCAGTGATATTAAACAGATGTGCTCATATCGCTTATGAAGTTCAATAGAATGAAATATGCTCAAAATAAAAGATTCTCTAAAAATCATATAAATTTCATTCTAAAAAAGATATTAAGCATCATAAACATGTATTCACACAGAGGGGAATATTTGAGAAATCTCATAGGAAATTTCAATCAAATCACATAAATTTATATGCCTAAAAATAAAACATAAATTGACCCTTATGATCAATTTAGTCAATCCTTTGGCCAACAAGTCAACCCCTTTGGTCAAGCTAAATCAACAGTCAAACCCCTTTGACTTTTTGGTTAGTCATTAGCATTTTTTTAAAATTAAAAAATGCCATACCTTAGTTGCACAGCCCCTGGGTCATGTGCCTTGCACGTGGGGTCAACCAGTAGCCCCAGAAAAGCATGCCATGACCCTCTTGAAAAGGGAAATGGGTCACGCGGCCCATTGGTGAAACCGACACCCGAAACCACATTTTTTGCTCAAATTGATCCAAAATTCCTATTAACATTCATCCTAAATGTGTTTTAGGACTTATTTTCACAATCAATTGAGAAACATTCGTTGTAAAAAGGCTAAAAATCGAGTTCAAAAACTCGATTGCAACAGTCGTCGACGGCGACTTGTTTTCGGCTTTTTCTGACCAAATTCTGGCACATACTGCAAAATTGGTTGAGGGCTTTTGCTCAGAACTTTATGGACAACAAGATTTATAAATCAATTGCAAGCGGTAATGACCGAAAATGGATCAAAATCGACTTCAAACGATGAACCCTAGCCCTAGAACTTTTCGGCCAAAAAACTCAAATTCTGGCCAAATTTCAGTATGTATTACGAAATTGAGTTAGGGATTTTGCTCAGAACGTTGTTATAAACCTTTTACACAAATCAATTGCTTGAATGAATGGCCAACATTGATGAAAATCGATTGAAGATGGGTTCGACAAACATGAAACTAGCCCCAAAATTTTCGGCGACTTCTTTGTCAAATTGAAGTAAATTTTCATTCAAATTTATTCATAGATTGAGGGGTCTTAGTCTATGTGTAATGGGTAACATAATCCATGCATCAATTTGTAAGAACATTAAACGAAATCAACAATTTGAGAATCGATATTTGGGTTTTATGCGCGAAGGACCATAGGAATTCAATTCGAAAGTACTCCCAAAATACCCAGCTAAATCATGCATATAATATACCAAATTAAAGCTCTCTTCAAGCTCTATCAGAATCTAGAATTTTTACGAAAAATTATCAACAAATTGGCTATGAAATAATAGCATGAATTTTCGGGGTTTGTTAGGCCATGACGCACAAAGAACGAAAAATTAACATGTTTGGGGCACGTTATATGGCAACTATTCAATAAGAAAATAAGCCGATTGGCTCTGATACCAATCAAGGGATTAATATAAAGGACTAAGTGTAAACATATTTATCTCAATCCTGCAGCGAAAGACGATTGAACCATGGCTTGAATCACAGGTCGTGGAAGGAACTCACAATACGGAGAACCTTCACAATCTCACAGCCTAAGAGCTTAAGTTTTGTGCAGAAACTATCTTTAGAGAACTCTCGATGTTTCTCTCTGATTACTTTCCTCATAGACTGAATTCTCTTTTATATTAAAAGGATAGTCGAGGAACTAGGGTTTCTAAGGAACTTAAGCTGTTAACTTATTAGGCTTGCACCCCTTATGGGTCTATCATGCCCTAAGTCAAACAATATGCTTTACTTTGTGTTTTGGATTACTTTGAATGATGTTGAAATTTGTAATTTAAGTTTGAATGTTGGGTACTGCGTAGTTTAGGTTGGAACTTTATTTGGTTGTTTTGAAATTATGAAGTTTGGCACTAAGGTACTTGTGTTGGGTTATGTTGGAACCATATTTGGTTATAAATATGTAATTATGTATTGCAAATTTGTAAATTCAGGGAAGCGACTATGTTAAAAATGCATGTTTCAACCTTTTACAGAAAAATTGGTCACAAAAGCCATCAACAATTGTTTTTGATCCTACAAAAATCTGTCACAAATAAGGTCACAAGATTAGTAAAATTATCAACAAAATTGGTCACAAAATCAATCACAAAGAACGGCAATCACAATCACAGTCGCAAATTACATGATGCACATTAGTCATAAAATCAATCACAATAATAATTTTGTCGCAAAGACCATCACAAGGCGGTCTCAAATTCTCATCACAAAAGCTATCTAAAAAATGGTGTCAAAAATAAATGAACCACGAATTCAGTCATTATTTGTGACCACACAATCGGTCATAAACAGCGTTACAGGTTGTGACCGAATCGGTCATTAAATCCAATTTTCAACCAAAGGGTTTTGTGACTGCTGTATTCAGTCATAAGTTAGGTTACAAATGAATGGTTTTCTACTAGTGGATAAGAAAATGACTAGTGCAAAGATAAATAGAAATAGATCATAGACTATTGTTCAGTTCTCAAAGATGATCTACAAGTCGTACTATCTACAGAGTGAAGAAACACATCACTATACAGATAGAGAATTTCTATAGAGTAGACAAGAGGAGAAATTTGGGCACTTCTCAATTGGGATATAGTTAGAAACCTAAGAGCAAAGAGGGTTGAGTGTGTGGTAGCAGATCTTTTGCTGAAGAATGCAACCCTTCTCTTGAAATGATGGTGGGGATATGTCTATAAGGAAGTGTCTCTATAGAGAAAAGTGGTCATCCCTATTCGTAAGAAGGATATAGCGGCCCCATTGATCAATACAATCCTTTTCACCTATTCCAAGGCCTTGGAAAGATATAAAGAAGTAGTAATCGGTGTTCAACAAATTCAAATGCCCCTCCTCAAACAAGCAAAAACCCAAAAAATAAAAGAATTTGTTAGGGGATGGTGCAAAATGAGGTTTTTGGGAGGATTCTTGGAAATGCAGCACACTTAAAGCCATGTATCCAACCTTGTATGCTCTCTTAAACCAGTACAAGCACCTCATATGTGTAGGGGCAAATCCATGTTTGGGCTAAGGTTGTCCATGGACACTGTTGGCCCACCCAAAAAACAAAAAAAAATTCTAATGAACTATTTTGGAGAGATTTGGATTATTATATATGAACATCCCTAAAAGATGCCCACAAAGTTTATGCAACCATTAGAAATGGCCAGTTTATAGTAAAAGTCATTTCTGAACTTTTTTAATATAAAAAGCAATAAAGTTGCAAAATACAAATTGTACCTGTGAATATAAGTCAAGGATCTTACCCAATTAGGGAGACTGCCATTGTATATATCATGATTCAGGTAATACAAAAATTGTATATTTTTCCTCTGTACACTATTACGGCCCCTCAATTTATTAGGGAGGAACGTATTGACAGATTGTCCCTAAAAAAATCAAAAAACTTAGAGGACAATCCTTTTGTGAAAATGTTAGCTAACTGAAGCTTAGTAGGAGTATAACAGACTACAAAATCCCCGTGAGCAACACGCTCACATATAAAGTGATAGTCAACCACTATGTATTTACTTCAATCATCCTGTACCGGATTCACAACCATGTAAGGCAATAGACCGTGGTAGGAGATTAATGGTACATGCCAAGATCAGGAAAAAGCTTGTGAATCTGGATGGTTTCAGTAACTGTGTAAGCAACAGTGCGATACTCAACTTTAGTTGAAGACCTAGAAACAGTTGGTTGCTTCTTAGAGCGCTAGGAAATAAGATTCGAACCAAAAAACGCTGAATAACCTGTCGTAGAGCAGCAAGAATCCTTACAACCCGCCCAGTAAACGTTTGAATAGGCAACGATCACAGAAGAAGCCGAAGTAGGACAAAGCTGCAAACCAAAACTTAAAGTACCCCTGCAAGTACTTGGAAATACACTTGACAATGTGGAGGTGAGTGGTATGGGGAGCATGCATATATTGAGAAACAACATGAACAATGTAGGCAATATTAAGCCTCATCATAGTCCAATATTACAATGCACCTGCCATACTCCTGTACTCTGTAGGATCTATAAGTAACTCTCCATTTGTAAGAGTTAAAGAGGATCTAGAAAGAGATAGGGTACGATCAGGTTTAACGGTATGCATATCAAACTTGCAAATGAGATCATTAACATATTTATGCTGGGTCAAAAATATACCCTAAGCAGTGCTTACAACCTAAACACCCAAAAAGTAGTGGAGATCTTCTAAGTCCCTTATAGCAGATTGATGAGAAAGAACAGACATAAAGTTATGAGGAACAGAAATGGAACTACCAGTAAGTATGATGTCATCAACATAGAGAAGTAAAATCGAAGTGGCAGAACCATGATGATAGACGAACATGGAGATGTCAGATGGAGAACGACTGAAACCATAAGATAGTAGAAAACTGCTAAATTTATGGAACCATGATCTACGAGCCTATTTGAGGCCATAAATGGCTTTCTCAAGTGATTAGGAATACCCTAAGCATACGGATAGCCGTAGTATAGATAAAGATATCGTTCCACAGGGACTAATGTAACTTACTAAGTCTTACCTGTCAGAATGTGCTAAGTAAAAATCCAATTCGACTAGTTTTGATTTAACAATTTCTAATTCACTATTTTGAATCAATTAGAAAATATGTCTAGGAATTCTCGTAGTTATGAAAGGGTAATGGATCAAAACAAGAATCATGTGCTTTTCTCTAATTAGTTAATCTCGAGGAATTGCAATCTATCCAGAAATCTGATCTATTCTTTCAAAATCAATCAAATTCGCCTAAACTAAGCAAAAGTCGTTCTTTCAAGTTAATTTGGCTTAATTCAAGTTAAATATCTTCGATTACTCTCTAGTCCTCCTAACATTCAAATCTCTCCTTCGAGATGACTACACGTTAGATTTAATCAAGCAGTCCAACAACCAAATGTCACCTTTTAGTTTTTCACTCGGTTGTTTCAAGTGAGCAAGCAAATTTTGGCTAAAAATCCACTCACAACAATACAATTACTTGATAAATGAAATCAAACCAATCATGAAAATAAGCACAATTCTATAAATTAAAACATGATCCAACTACAATTTCACAAATCACTAAATCCCTAGACAAAAAGAAACTACTCAAAAATGATTATGAAATAAACAAAACTAACTAATAATCTGGCGAAATCTAAGAGAAAAGCTTGCCTGAGATGGATTTCAACCAAGGGCTTCAAACTGCCTCAAAAACCAAACACATACACTCGAGATTTCTCTCCAAAACAAAAAATCAAACTAGAAACAACAAAATTTTGAGAATGAAAGAAACTAGGCTAAAGCTCTAATCTATGCTAACTCTATGCTTTTGGTTGTGCAAGGATGTCTTCTACTATTGCAAAAAGGGGCCTTTTATGGAGGGGCTCACTTGATCTTAGCCACACAGTTGAAGGAAGACGAAAAGCCAGCAGTCACAGGCTCACCACGGTCGGCGGCAAGTACCACGGTTCGACTATGGTCTGGGCTAGAACCGGCTTTCTGCTCTTTTCTTACTCCACGGGCATAGCAACACATGGGTGTCCATGAGGGAGGTCAAAATACATCTATCTATAGTCAAATACAGGGTAAAAAGGCTTAAAATCCTGCAAAACACGTAAAACAACTATACTCAAGCATAAATCGAGAATAGCAGTATAAATATTAACTTAAAGCACAATATTCTCCTAAAAATGTAGCAAAACAACCCTTAAATGATGCATACATTAAGCAGTTATCAAACTCCCCCATGCTTAAACTGTTGCTTGTCCTCAAGTAATGCAAAAACCAAAAATTTACACAAACTCTTCAGGATAGATATAGGCATATTCAAATGGCAAAGCCGATCTAAAGGTAGCCTAAAAAGATACAAAAATCATTAACACACAGAATAGGGAATGAAATTTTCGAAAACCTTTTCATAAACCATAATGTCAAACTTAAATCAATCTCCCCCAAATCGTCAAATAAAATCATTCAATCATATGAAACAAGTAAGGGCAGCAAGGCCGGTAGAACCTCACTATAGCCATGTGGCACTCAGCACTCATGTGTTTGATAATAATAAAGGTTCTCTCAATTCTCATTCCTTGGACTCAAATCTACAATAGGCTTGACAAGATTCTCAAATTCACCATCCCCAAAATGCAAGCACACTAGACAATCATAAGGAACTTTCATAGGGTTGTATCGGGGCTATGGGTAAAGGTAAGAGGGGAACAAATGGTTTGGAAACGAGGAGTTAGAAGCCAAAGACTAAGAGCTAATCAATTCCAATGCATCATACTACATCCTTCTTAAACCATATCAATTCATTAACGAACTACATCCGCAATTGAAAAGAGAAAGAGTCAAAAATCACAAATATCTTACAATCCCACCAAGGCTAACACTTTCTTTTGATTTTTTTTAAATTGAAAATAAGGATAGCCAAGGGAAAATCCATAACAAACTTTAAATTTCAACTCTTCTCCAAACTTTGCGCAACAAAACAAGGGATTTATCAATATCTCACATCCCTTCACCAAACAGCCAAAATTCACTAAAAGATAATAATCCACCTTACTAGTGCCCTATGATGCAAAAGAATGAAGCACTCCTCTAGTCTTGCTTTAAAGGTAAGACAAGTATTTAGTCATAGTCTATAACAGGAGGTTTAAATCAAGAAAAACATATATGGGTTCAAAGGGGTTAGCAACGGACACAATACATGACAAAGGTGGCTATTTTGGCCGTGGGGTTTCAACAAATCAAAAATAAATTGCCTCAATCATATTGTCTAAATGCATATGCGAAATGTGATCTTGAATGAGAATCAAAGCAAGTTCTAGAGAAATGGCGTCAAAGAAGAGTAACATATGAAAGAAAATATGAGACTAAAATGATGAATAGCCTCTAAAAGCTCAAAATCTCACGAGACATCTACCAAGGCCAAAACTAGCTCACTAGTAAACACATGCCAAAATCATGTAAAGACTCATAGGGTAAATCAAGTCACGTCCAACATGTGGTCAAAAAATGGAGATCATTTCGAAAACTCATTCACAAACATTTTATGCACAATTCAGGCGAATTAAAGGATCAAACTAAACCATAGAAATCTACCAAATCTAGAAAGATCATCATCGGAGGGTGTTTTGTTTTCTCTTTTAATTTTTGTTTTGTGTTTTTCTTTTTGGGTTGCATGCTCCTAATAACAATGCAAACTAAAAATGCAAAAAGACTTTTAAAAAAAGGAAAAAAATAGAGCAAAAACTAAAATGCAGCCTAGAATAAAAAGAAAACTAAATGCACTACTAAACAAAACTAAAACCAAAAATCAAAACCTACAAAAACGTCCACTAAAAACATATACAAAGCACAATCACACCAAAACAGAGCAAGCATCATACTCCAAATAGAACAACTAACTAACTCCCCCATGCTTGAATCACACATTGCCCTCAATGTGGGTGCAGAATAGAAAAAGGGAAGGGGAGTAGCACATAGCATTCAGAAAGGAGGAGGTGGTGGAGGATGGGGTAAATGGTGATAATAGATTTGCCAATCCCGCTAGGTCTCTAAATATGCCCTATAGTCTTGGAAATATTGTGTCTGGGAAGCAAGCAACCCACGAAACTCATCGTGGCGCCCTTAGACAAAGTCCAAAGTGTAGCGTTCTCAGAAGCAATAAATGCTCGAAGGGAAACTTGCTCCTCTTGAATGGATCTAAAGGTGCTTGGAGGTTATAATAGTTAAGAGGGGGTGGTTAAGAGGAAGAACTAGGTCTAGCTTGACTAGATTAAGGGGCTGGATGATGGGGCGCACGTCGAACAACCTCGTCATCACTAGGTACCTAATAAAAGTTAGCCTGATGAAGAAGCGTGGTGCGATCGACATGAGGAAGGGACAAAAGCCGGTCCCCAGGGTAAATCCAACACAAACGGCCAACCTCAACTTTATAAAAGTTTATAATCTCGGAAACAGCTTGATCAAGCCACTCAGACCCGGAAACTCTATCCTCAGGATTGTGCTCCACACCCAAGAATTTAGCAATAGTAGTCACAATCCCACCAATGACTATTCTACCTTTACTGCTAACAGCAGCACTATGTAATTGTTTGACTAAAAAGGAACCTGGGTCAAGCTGGACTCCATCAAGCATACAGGATAAAAAGTACAACTTAGATAGTTTTGCGACATTTAGACTATCATCCCGAGCAAAAAGGGAACAAGCCAAAATACGCTGGGCTACTCTAATGCAAGGGTTCCTAATATGTGTGCACTTTAATGTACTAGTATTGTACCTAACACTCCCCGAAAGTTCAACCCAAAATGCATTCTGGTTGAATTCACAGGGGACTTGGTGGTTTGATAAATCCATGCTACGTGAAACCAAAAATACTGTTGAATGTACCCAAGTTCGGTTCATACACACTACAAAAAAGGTTGCTTCTCTCCACATTTAATTTCACTAACAACCACACTTATAAGTGTGGAAATAGCAATTGCCCAGACTTAGGCTAAATGTGAGGAAGTTAAGTGTGTGGAAGTCTTCTCCACACTTAATGAAAATGCGGGTAAAGTTATATTTCCCACACTTATAAATGCGGAGTAAGTACTAATTATCCACAATTTATGTGTTGCCATTTTACGCTACGCCCACTCTGGAAGATGTGAGAAGTCATAATTTTCTCCACACTTAAAAGTGTTACTAGTATCGTTTTAGTTTTTAAAAAAATAATGCTGGTAATTAATATAAAACTTATTAAGTTAACAATAGAATAATTGTATACAATTGTTCTTTTTTTAATTAACAAATTTTATACTAATTACCAGCACTCATCACCCTACATGAATGAATACAATTAACAAACCAACAAATTAAAACAGATCAAACATCAATTAAATAAATTACATTAGTGCTTGAAAAAAAATTAATTGTAGATATAACAACAAAGACTAAGGTAATCAAAACTAAACATTCTTGCATTGTTTTTAATCCATCGTACTAATTTTTTTGTTGTAGGTAGCTGATTAAACATTTTATTGCTCTATATACTACTTAAAACTATACTTTGAAAATATGCCTAACATCCAAGAAAATATAAAAAAATCTCCATCTTCATGTTCTTCACTGAGAGATGTTAGCTCCAGAGATGCAACCTGTTAGACAATTGAAACATATAAAAAAATGACTTATTAAAAAAATAACTAAAGAGATTAACTAAGACGCAGACTCAGCAGAATCAAGTTTAAAGATGCACAACAGAGCTCAACCGACTATACAACCACAACAGAGTTAAGCCAAGAATAGAACCGCAATCGAGCTCAATCAACAATAGAACCGTTATTACAACAAATACAGTGATTACCATAACAAACTCCACAAAAGCAATCCGAGTAGAATGGCAATAGTCCCCAAGCAACCTCAGACGATGAACCTGAAAACAACGTTCTATTCAAGATATGTTTAAACTTTCCGAAAGCATGATTGGGATTAGCAGTATGTCATTTGAGGGAGCCTCTTTCTTTTCTTTTTTTTGTTTTGAGGGGGGTTGTTAGGTTTACCGTCATCGGTAGGCTTGATGAAAGCAAAGCGTAGAATGGAATTTGGATCGCCATAAACACGACAATCAACAACCTACAACCCGAACAATTAAAGCATTTCAGTAATACACACTCCTAAAATAGCTAAACATAAGCTTAACAAAATAAACCACTAAACCATACGCTATATTACCTGTCCGCAATTGATGAAAAGAGCAGCAAGTTTCACCTAAAACTGACAATTTCTCTTGAGTCTGGTAGTAGATCATTACAATAAGAATAGCAGTGATTCTCAGACTACATTCCATGGCAGCTTTAAATTTACAATAGGGCGATTACTCTAGACCAAGGGCTATGAAACAAGCCTAGTGAGTGAGACAAATATCGTCAAATGGCCTGCATAGTCTACCATATTTGTCACGCAATTGGGATTGGAAAAATTCTAGCAATATTTTTGAGAAGAGCCAGACTCCATTCTTATTAACCTCTTGCCTCAAACACAACTGATAGATAATCAACATTATAGAGGCTTCATACTCTCCATAAAAAGAAGGAAAAAAGCCATTATAGCTTCATACAAGTACCAGTTATCTTAAGTCTTAACCGACCCATAGTGCCCACTACTAAGACTGTAGGCTATTTTGGCAGCATAATGTTCCTAGTGGATCCAAAAAATGCAAATGCAATGCTTGCTATTACTACCCTACTCCCCCGACCAAAGGCGGGGGGGAAAACCAAAAGAATACACAGTACACATTCATCTCTTTCCTCTCCTGCCCTTTTTTTTTCTCTTTTGTTTTTTGTTTGGAGGAGGGAGGTAGGGCAGCTCAACTAACATTCACCTCTTCTTTATTATGCAGTCTCATATATTAGGTTGCAGTTGCCTTAAACAAAGAAGGTCAAGTGCTATTCTTAGAATATCTACATATAAAAGTATACAGAAGTAAAAATCTAGTAGCATACCTATAACTTTGGCAAATCCATCGAGCTAAGGATGCACTTTGGGATTTGTAAGTGGTGACTAAAGTCCAGCTTGAGAACCTAAATGAGGACAGAGCACTAGTACCACCCTTTGAATAGAAGATATGATGTTGGGCACATACTGACGAGCCATGGATGCCATGTTGTCTTACAGATGACTCTTAAAAGCAAATTGAAATGCAATAGTCATGTTATCTGATGTTACTACCAGAAGCAGAATTATCAGTGGAGGATTTATTTCCAAATGGACCCACTTCAAGAGTAGAAGCAATATCTAAGGTGCGGTTTGGACTTTACCCTTGCTAAGTACCTAGTTAAGTACATCCCATCTGTACCTTAAATACTTCCGGTCTTAAAAAGGAACTACCTAGCTGAAATATGGAACTAAATGTCCTTGAAATGTAAGCAAACACAAAAATCACACACAAACAATGCATGATCCCATATATCAACAGGAAATATGATACTCATAAATAGAGTGGACAGCAAAATACGACCCAGGGAAGAGCATACTACTAAAGAATGAATCACAATAGTTAATTAAGTAATTACTTAATTAATTACAACAGAACACTAGTTACTGCTACATAAGGAGGGCACTAATATGAGCATGCTTAAAACAAAATCCAAATCTGGTAAAAATTCACCAAACTTTTCAATATTAATGGAGACAAATTCACAAAAGTTGTAGTTGATACTCATCAAATAATTTTGGAATAGAGGAAAAGTAGCATGTTTCCTATTACGAATATATGCAAATCCAACAGATCTACAAACCAATTTGAGCCCCAAATTCAATAACTGACTTCAATTGTAATAATTCACTGACCAGTGTTACCCATATTAAGACACAACAGGGTTCGACATCCAACTTAAGAACATATGTATCAATGAAATAACACACAAAAATATCAAGGGGAAAAAAGTCATACCAAAACTAGTTTGCCTGATACAATTTGTGTAGTAAATTAAACAAGAACAACTTACCAACTAATTGATTCAACATTCCAACTTAACTATTTGTCATCAAACAAGCTGCATGTGGCTGTCAAGCCAACATTGCATCATCACATGTGAAGGAAGAATCACAGCATACCTAATTGAATTTCTGCTATTAATCAATAGATCGCAACTGAAAGAGGCATCGATTTGATTGTAAATAAACCCACGCATCAACTCCTCTAATATGTCGATCAATTCGAGGCTAGCCTGACTAAGATAGAGATATGCCCACTTCAGATTCAAATGCCAATCCACGTCCAGGAAGACTTCAATATATGTTTGATGATTTCCAGGTTTGGAAGAGGTTGTAACTATTAGTCCACCTACAATTAGAAGATTCTATGGGTGAGAATTTTGTAGAATTCTTCTGATTTCAAAGAATTTGAGTGAATTCAGGTTGACCGTTGAGGTTTACCTCACTATATTATGATGTATATGAATCACAAACCGTGAGGATTCCTCAAGTTGCTGCCCTAATTGCTCGATTGAATGCTTCTTCACCAGCAATTGTTATTAGAATTCAAGCAGAATTCGCCAGCCAAACTGTAGCCCAAATGAACAAGGGCGTGGAGGCTTCTAGGGATTCAAGTGGAGGCTTCTAGGGATTCAAGCATGAGTTGGGATTTCTTTTCTTTTTTCGGGGGGGCGATAGGCGTGCAAATTAAGTAGGATCTTTTTTCTTTTTATTTCATCTGTTAGTTAGGCGCTCAAAAAATAGTAATTTTCTACCGGGTTCAATTTGTGCTTTTTTTTTTGAGTGCTTGTTTTATTCCTTTTGTTAATATATTTACACATAAATATTTAAATATTTTGTATAAAATATCTCATTAACATAATAAAAAGTAATTATAAAAACTATTTTTAATTCCCACACTTCATAAGTATTGGAATAAGTTTATAATTTACCCACACTTGTTAAATGTGGAATTGAGAAAACTACTAGATCTTATCATTTTTCTCTCCACACTTTAATTAAGTGCAGTGATACAAATGCGGGAGGATGCACTATTTTTTGTAGTGAATTGTCCCTGCAAATAAAACGATATATATCCAACTTAACATTGAGGTCCTCTAGTGTCCTCGATATAGAGTATACTTAAGAATTCTAGGGTCAGGTCTCGATATATATGCTCTTTGAGCTCTAAAAAGTGTCCCATAGTACCTTTTGCAAATAACCATCCAATATCATCCAATATTCCTAACCGGGCTAACAAATCCTCATCATAATATCTAGTTGCTACAACCATACGTTCATTCAAACAATTGCACCTAGCAACATGATCGGGATGTGTTAAACCAATGGGGTGAGGAATGCTACCTCTGGCATGCGCAATGGTGGATGTTCGGGATGTCCTTTGGGGTTGGGGTGGTGTTTGACTTGAAGACCCAACCTCATTTGTGCTCCTTTGTCTCTTGGTTGGTGCCATGGTTGTAAACTCTAACCAAAAACAAAACTAAAACCAAAATAAGAACTAAAATCTAGAAAATTGAAGAAATTAAGTAAAAATATGAAGAATAAGAGAGAGAAAATGATGGGTATGGTGGATGAGTGAAGGTGAGATGAATTTGAAGGAGAAGAAGATGAAGAAAAGGGATGAAACTTGTAGGAAAAGGGGGAAGATTGAGTGAAAGTAAATGATTTAGTGTGAAAATGATTGAAAATGGAGAAGAAATGAGGAAAGATTAGAGGTATTGGTTATGAGGGGTTTAGAGAGAGAAATAGTGGTGGAGAGAGGGAGAGTCGAGGTTGAAGAAGAAGAAGTGAGGGAGAGGAATGGGCTCCGCAGTTAAAAACCTAGACTGCGGGCCGTAGTAGTACACCGCGGACCGTGGGACTCACCACGGTCTGACCGTAGTGTCTATTGACACAAAGACTTTTCTAATGTTTGGCATCCCACAGCCGTAGTGCTGAAGGTTTTAGCCATGGTGCCAAACATTTTACTCATGGTTTTTTTTCCTTTCTTTTTCTGTTTTGTTTTTTTTTTTTACATAAACTACAAAAAAAAATAGTGAAAATAAAAACTCAAGAAGGAAAAAGGGAAAGAACTTGGGTTGCCTCCCAAGAAGCACTCTTTTAAGGTCAAGAGCTTGACCCTTGTTCGTCGTCCAAATCAAGAAGTGTATGGACATTAGCTTGGTCCCAGACCACAAAATCAAATTTCTTCAAGTGAAGGTACCATATTAAAATTTCTGGCTGTAGGTCCTTCGTCTTCATAACTTGGTTCCATAATGCATTATCTACATACAAAACAAATCGCTCTTGTGGCCCATCAGATGGGCTACCAATAACTTATTCAATCCCTACATCAAAATCAGCATCAAAACCTTCCATGGGGGCATAGAGAGAAGAATTTGTGCAAACCTGTAATAATCAGTCGTGAAAGACTCATTAGGAATAGGGGCCCAAACCTCAGGCTTATCAGGTGGCATAGAAGCAGAAACTCCACCTTAACATGCTCTTAGTCGAGGTCCTCATAAGAAATCCAGTCAGAATCAGGAGGATCTTCACAATGCAAGACATCCTCCATATCAATCTCAGGGGAAAGGAGTAATGCATCCAATATAGAAGAATGAGGAGAAACCACGTCCTCCTTTCTATGACTAAACACAGCAAAGTGTCCTTCTACCTCAAAAGATATACGGTCCTCTCTTACATCAATGTGGTAGCCAGCTATCACCAAAATAGGCCAACCTAGGATAATTTGAGCATCGTCGGTTCCAGGCATATCAATTATAATGAAGTCTTCCAACACCCAAATGTCTCCTATATTGACTGGCACATCGTCCAGTCTGCCTATAGGTTGCATCATAGAACCATTAGCCAACTGTAGTGAAAAAGGTGCGGCTAGTAATGGTCCTAGGTGCAGCTAGATCGCATAGACCTCTCTCAATTTCCACCTTTCCCATGATGCAGGGGACAGAAAAACTACCTGGGTTAGGAAGCTTTGGGGGAAAAATGATGGGGATCTCAACAATGTCATTCTCTTTGAATGTGGCAGTCTTACCATCATTATTTCTCTCCTTATTTTCAGCCATGATTATTTTCCTACCCTCTTCCATTGGTGTATCCTCAGGGTCAGTTAAGTCATCTTCTTCTTCTTTCTTGGTAACATAGTTACAGTGCTTACGAGGATTGGGTTCGGGCTTGCTAGGAAGTCTATCTAGGGGCGTAGATGAGAAAGTAGCTTTTTGGACAATTTGAGCTTCTAACTTCCTATTGTGAGTTGTAAGCACATCAACCTTTGAGGCTAATTGCTTAATATACTCATCCTGTTTTTGTTATGTCATAAGCATGCTTTCCATTATCGACTCTAAATTAGACTTTTGGGGCATCTGAGAAGGGAATAGGGGTCTTTGAAAACCAGGAGTTAGTATAGCATTCATAGGGGACACATTTGATGGATTTAGATTAGAGCTATATGAAAAATTTAGATGATTCTTCCAACCCGGATTATAGGTATTAGAGTAAGGGTCATTGGTCGATCTTGGGTTGAAATTTTGAACATAATTAACTTCATTAGGGTCTTGAAAAAAAGGACTCCCTACTTGACAGTTTAAAGTTACATGCTCAACAGAACCACAAATTTCATAAGGGGAAAGGGCACTAGAATTTACAGCATTAACATTCATTCAGTCCAGTCTTTGAGTTATGACATCTACTTTAGCAGAAAGTAAAGTAAATGCATCAACTTCAAGCCTACCTTCAACCCGCTTAGGTTGGCCTCGTTCAGTGGACTATTGAAAGTTGTTTGGTACCATCTCCTCAATCAGATTATAGGCTTCATCCTCAGTTTTACTCATCAAAGTTCCTCCTGCTGCCACATCAATAGTGGACCTTACTGATTGGGTTACACCATTATAAAAAGCTTAGATAATCATCCAATGCTGAAGATCATGATGGGGGCACAAACGCAGCAGATCTTTAAAACGCTCTTAGGCTTCATAGGGCATCTTATCATCTTTTTGCATAAAGATGGTGATTTGATTCCTTAGGCTTGCTGTTTTGCTTGGAGGGAAAAACTTGACGAGGAATGCTCTTGTCAATTCATCTCAACTAGTAATGCATTCAGATGACAAGGAGTGTAACCAAGCCCTTGCCTTATCCCTCAATGAGAAAGGAAATAAGAACAGGCGAATCGCATTACTGGAGACTCCATTGAGCTTCAATGTGTCGCACACCTCTAAAAAGACCGAGAGGTGTAGATTCGGGTATCCCAAAGGCATTCCTCCAAACTAGGATTGTTGCACCATGGAAATGAGTGCCAGTTTGAGCTCAAAATTATTGGCATCTATAGTAGGGCAAGCGATGCTTGAGGTGATCCCTTTGACTCCAGTGGTAACGAAATCTCGAAGAGTCCTTCTTTGGTCACCTCCTCCTTCTGCCATGTTTGAATTCGTTATTGCCTTGTGCCTTTGTTCTTCAATCCTTTGCTTTTTCCTCCTTAAGAGGAAAGTCCTCTCAGGATTGGGTTCGTACAAGATTGGACTTTGTATGAACGAGGAAAAATTCCTATAAGCACTTTCACTAACACTACCAATGCAGTTAAATAAGAAAAAAAACTAACGAAAGAAAGAAACAATAAAATACTTAGTCACTTTCGGAAGACAACTCAATAGTTAATAGTTTAGTCCCCAGCAATGGCACCAAATGCTTGATTGGGACTACTGCAAGTGCATGGGTAGCCATAGTATAGATAAAGATATTGTTCCTCATGGACTAATGTACTTACTAAGTCTTACTTGTCAGAATGTGCTAAGTAAAATTCTAATTCAATTGGTTTTGATTTAACAATGTCTAATTCATGATTCTAAATCAATTAAAGAGAAAATATGTCTGGGAATTCTCGTAGTTATGAAAGCGTATTGGATCAAAACAACAATCATGTGCTTTTCTCTAATTGGCTAATCTCGAGGAATTACTATCTATCCAGAAATTTGATCTATTCTTTTGAAATCAATCAAATTTGCCTAAACTAAGCAAAACTCGTTCTTTTAAACTAATTTGCCATAATTCAAGTTAAATATCTTCGATTACTCTCTAGTCCTCCTAACATTCAAATCTCTCTTTTGAGATGACTTCATGTTAGGTTTAATCAAGCAGTCCAACAACCAAATGTCACCTTTCAATTTTTCACTTAGTTGTTTCACGTGAGCAAGCAAATTTTGGCTAAAAATACACTCACAACAATACAATTACTTAATAAACAAAATCAAACCAATCATGAAAATAGGCACAATTCCATAAATTAAAACATGATTCAACTACACTTTCACAAACCACTAAATCCGTAGACAAAAGAAAACTACTCAGACATGATTAAGAAATAAACAAAACTAACCGACAATCCGGCGAAATTTGAGAGAAAGGCTTGACTGAGATTGCTTTCAACCGAGGGCTTCAAACCGCCTCGAAAACCAAACACACGCACTCAAGATTTCTCTCCAAAACTAAAAATCAAAGTAGAAATAACAAAATTTTGAGAAAGAAAGAAACTAGGCTAAAGCTCTAATCTGTGCTAACTCTATGCTTTTAGTTGTGTAAGGATGCCTTCTACTACTGTAGAACGGGGCCTTTTATAGAGGGGCTCGCTTAATCTCAGCCACACAATCGAAGGAAGATGAATAGGTAGCAGTTACAGGCTCGCCACAGTCTGTGGTAGGTACCACGGGCCAACCTTGGTCTAGGCTGGAATCGACTTTCTGCTCTTTTCTTGCTCCATGGGCGTAGCAACACATGGGTGTCTGTAGGGGAGGTCAAAATACATCTATTTATGGTCAAGTGCTAGGTAAAAAGACTTAAAATCCTGCAAAACATATAAAACAACTGTACCTAAGCATCAATCGAGAATAAAAGTATAAATATTAACTTAAAGAACAATATTCTCCTAAAAATATAGCAAAACGACCCCAAAATGATGCATGCATTAAGCGCTTATCATTAAGCTTACAAATGTGGTGAGGAAGGTGAGGGTGAACGAACCCAGGTGGTTAGCACATATAAACCTCATTTGTAAGAATGCCATGAAGAAAGGCATTCATAACGTCTAGTTATCATATGGACCATCCAAAGGTAAGAGCTAAGGAGAGAATAACACAAATGTTGGGGGCTTGACAAATGGACTAAATGTCTCATAGCAATCAATTAGCCTGTTGGCGACTGGCAAGAGCAACCAACCTTCCCTTGTGTCATTCCACAAACCCATGAGAATTACATTTAACTCTATAAACTCATTTATAATCCATAAGATTTTATCCCGAGATAAGCCATTGTTCGACCCTAGCAGTGAAGACGCGAAGGCAATAGGGCTTGGCATCTAGTACGGCAGTGTGTATGAGAGTGTTGATGACCATGAAAAAGATGGGGCATCCATGTTACAGAGAGTTGCGAAGTCGACTAGTGTCGGGGTAGAGAATTCGTGGGTTGACAACGTAGAACCAACGAACAGCTGTGGAAGAGGCAGTGGTTGGAGGAAAGTGAAGGATCAGCAACAGAAATAGGAAGTGTAGCTGCTGCACTCAACGCTGGATCATTAGGCGACGAGGCCATGGACGTCGGGACACCAGAAAACAGTGGTGGTCCACAAGTGAACGAACATCAGTAGTCATGGCGGCTGGACAATGCCAGTGGTAGTGATGTGGGTGGGCAGTGAGGCATGGCTAGGGTTTGTGAAGGGAAGGGAGAGGATTTTCGAGATCCCGCTTTCTTCAGAAGGAAGAAAGCGAAAAATTAGGTTCGAATTCCTAGCTCTGATACCATGTAAATGTAAGTCAATGTTCTGATCCAATTAGGGAGCCTAACACAGCATATAATGATTAAAGGAATACAACAATTACATATTTTTCTCTGTACACTATTAGTGTTAGTACATTGAAATCTGATAAAACCAAAATTAATGTATCCCTGAGCTAAATACCAAGGTCCCCTCACCCTCTCACGTTAAATAAGGTTTTCTTTTGTTAAAAAAATAAATTAATTAGTTAAAACTTAGTTTTTGCTTTTTCTCTTTCCCAACCACTTGAAAAAAGAGGGAAGCTCAAAAACCCATAATGTATATCTTTTTGTTTCTCCCAAGACTTGAGGTTAACTTTATGTGAATTGCAGTGAGTCATTGACTTCTAATAAATGTGTAACAACTTACACTAATTGAATTGTTGCCTACTATGTCTAGTTGTGTTTATAGTATTTGTAGTATAATTTATAGCTAAAACACTTAAAAATTCTTTATCTAGCTAAAAAAATATGAATCGATCAATTCTATTTTATGATACTTAAAAAGACCAAAAACACAAAGAAAATTAAGCATCAAATTATTATATTGTATGCAGTGGCGGAGCCAGGGTCTAAATCTTGGGGTGTTGAACTATACTATACAGTACAATTAATATTAGTCTAATTTGCACTCTAATTTTTTAATTCATTTTCTTCTGTAATTTTTTTATGATACAACATAATAATAATGTTACACTAAACCTACAAGAGATCCCAAATTTATCATTATTTCATTATCAAGCTCCAAAGTTTGATTTTATTCACAATTTTATCAAAATTAACTCCCATTTAACTACCTCCAAAATGGCATTAACATAATTGTGAGACACAAATTTGACTTGAATCGATAAAGTACATACAATAGTTTTCAAAAAATAATTATAATTTTATAAAGAAATATTTTAGCCTTTGCCTCTAGAGATAAAGTTTTTTATACTATTCCCTTTCTAAATTAATGTCAACACAATAGTAAAAACATTATGCACCTTAATTTTGAAAAGTTCATAATTTTAAAAAGAAAGTGGGTATAGTGATTTCCATTTAATGGTAATTATGATAACTCCTACAAAATAAACCGTACAAGTGGCATGCTTCAATATTAACCCTTCAAATTTACAATCTTTAATTTTGTGAAAAACTTATTTTCTTAAACTCATAAATTGTAACAAATGATAAAAAAATTCTGATTTTTTTAGTTGGTGTTTGGCTTTAATTTCCTTCCCCAACTTACAAACATCTCCGATAATGTCAATAAATCAATTTTTTCCAGTGAGCTTCATACTTTCCGGTGAGATCTATATCTTCTGGCGAGGTTTCCACATTCTTGGGGCGTGGGATACCAAGGTACAGTGTTGCCCTCCCTCCAAGTCCTCATTTTCCGGCAAGGAATGGGGTCTTGCGTGGACGGCCAGGAGACGACAGTGTGTCGACAAGGGGAAGCGAAGGGAATCGCAGGTGCCACGTAGTTTCAACTTGAGTATAAGCCCCTTTTTTAGTTTCGTTATTTATAAATGTATCTATGGTGCAGCTATTATAACAATTGAATTAACTCAGCCTGATGGTCATGTACACTAGCAAGCCTCTAGGAGGTCACGAGTTCAACGCCCAAGAGCAGTAAGCTTCTGTTTCTATTTCAACCCATAAATTTTTTATTTTTTCGCCCCTCATAACCTATCTAATTTCGGACCTCGGGCATTTTGCTGCCTCTGCCGCCACTCCAAAGGACTGTACATTGCCTCAAGCTACCACCACGGTGACACCGTCTTCCCATTGCTATTTATTCGCTGTCAACAGGTCTTGTGCCATTTGGCTACCCCTCCTGACCTAGTGATAACCACACTCCGCAACAAGGTATAAACCCCAATTCTATTTTAAGTGTCTACGTTTAGTTTGAATCATTGTTTATCAATTTGTAAATTGTAGCGTGCAATTGATATTAGGCAGAATATCATAGACGTGAGCAGTGATGAGAGTAATTTTGGGTTTGGAGAGATAAATGAAACAAACCCTATCAATTCTCACATACAAGAAGATTTTATGATTGAAGATGATGGAATGTATTTTTCATCTTTTTCTGATGTGAAGAATGACATTATAATGATTGAAAATTTAAAGGACCTAAAAGACCCAGCATTATGGGAAACATTTGACAAGGATGTTGGGGATTTTACTCTGAAAGATATGAAGAAATTGAGATTCAAAACTATAGAGTTATGTGGTGAATTTTATAAGTTCTATGCAAGAATCAAAGGTTTTAGAGTCAGCAAAAATGGTTCACGCAAAAGTAGAATAGATGGACATCTAACTACAAGGATTTATAAATGTTCTACTCAAGGGTTACATGAGCAAAAGCATATAGATAATCCTGACCGAGTTAGAGAACCTAAACCTTTAACCAGATGCTCATACGAAGCTAAGATGCGTTTCAAATGGATTAGAGATTATGATTACTGGATTGTAACAAAGTTTGAGACTGAGCATATGCATCTCCTTGCAAAACCAAGCAACGTCTTATATATAAGGTTAGAATTATTTTTTAAATTACTATTCCTTCAATGATATTTTACACATGATCTTATTATTAAACCTTGCTACTTTTTATATGATTTTTTATTTTGAAATAATGACTAGATCTCGTAGGAAAATTTTAAAAGTGACTCAAAACGAAATTATACGAATACAAGAAATAGGCATAGCTCCATGTTTTATTATGAGGAATTTGGTGAAACAAGCTGGAAGCTATCAGAAAGTTGGATTTCTAAAACAGGATGTACATGAATAATTTTGTGAAGAATGTCAGAAAGAAGCACTTCAATATGGTGATGCGGAGTTTGCTTTGGCATATTTAGAGGGAAAGAAAAGTGTTGATCCCTCATTCTTTCTAAGATATCCTAAGGATGAAGATGGAAGCTTAGAGAACTTATTTTGGTGTGATAAACAATCACACATCAAGTATAAAACATTTGGACATGTCCTTGTGTTTGACACTACTCATAAGTATAACGCTTATAATAAGCCCCTTGTTCTTCTTGTCGGAGTCAAGCAAAATCGAAAAACAGTGCCATTTGGATGTGCGTTGGTAGTTAAGGAGAAGGAGTCATCATTTATTTAGGTTCTGGAACAGTTAGTCAAAGCAGGAGATGGACAAAAGCCAGAAACTATTTTGACATATGCAGACAAGGCAATGGTGAATGCAATTAAAGCAGTATTCCCCCTAGCATGTTACAGACTGTGCTTGTGGCATATAACGCGTAATGTTATAGGAAATGGGGGTGACAAGCTCAGTTGTGGTTTCATTAAGTGCGTGAATAAGTATCACACTCCAAGTGATTTTGAAAAAAGTTAGGAAGAATTGGTTTCTTATTATGGGGTCAAAGAGAAAAAGTAGGCTATAGAATAATACAATGACAGAAAAATGGGCAGAAGCATATTTACATGGCTGTTTTTCTATAGGTGCGGAAACTTAGCTCATTTATTTTTTTTAAATGTTCATTCATATTAGTATCTTATATGTTTTATTATGTAATTTAGGCATGAGAAGGACACAAAGATGTGAATCGATGCAGAGAACAATCAAGGCATCAATTAACCCAACTGTGAAGTTGTACAGACTTGTTCTGTTATATAATCAACTGATGCAAGAGCTAAGAGTTCAACATGGACATAATGATTACATGACAGTGCACACATGTACAATGATTGGGGGAGTACTTCATAATATCAAGGCAAATGCAGCAAAGATATATACAAGGATTTTCCATGAATTATTATGCAAGGAAATGACTTTTGAGTCAATGTATCTCGTGAAAGGAGAGAACCAAAAGAGTGGTGGGCCTGAGGAGCCTATCTACTATTGGTTGCAAGATGTTGAATGTAAAAATGTGGTATATAGTGACTAGGGATAATGCTCATGAAATGATGTACTATCCTTACATGAAATTAGAGTCAGCTGGATTTCCATGCCGCCACATGTTTGCAGTCATGAAATATGCAAACATGAAGCAAATTCCAAGTGGCTGCATTCTTCGAAGGTGGACTATTGGTGCTATGGAACATATAACATTCAATGAAGATACCCTTATGTAACAAGAAGAAGATGTCATCAAAGCAACGCATGAAGGGAACAAGCGTCAACTCTGTGGAATTTAGGATCCAAAATTGTTACTGCAAAAGGGGCGCCAAAGGGGAAAAGACAAAGGACTTGTAGTAACTGCCATAATACTGGTCATATACAATGCACATGTCCTGTTTATGCTGGCACTAAACCATGCATCATAAGCCTTGAATGTTCTCCTGTTAACCCTCCAAAGAATGATAGGACCAACTCAAGATCAACGCATGATGTGCTTATGAGGTTATAGCCTTATGTTTACACTGAGGGGAAGCTACCGCAGGTAATGATCAACATTTATGTCATATATGTTTTGACTTGCAACTTAAAGTATTAATTAATCTTATGGTTGCAATTAATGTGTAGATTGAGCATAGTGAAGAAGTAGCAAAGTTAGAGAGGAATCATCGTATTGTAGATTGGCTCCCAAAAGCAGATTGGTGAATCAGTGTATGACAAAGTTTGATGTTTTGGACTTCTCATAGTGATTACACTTGTAAGTTTCTTCTATTGGGTATGATAGTTTTAGGTCTTGAACATAAGCTTTGTTAAATTTTATAGTGTACGATTTTAAGTATGTGGTTGTGTTTTTTATATAATGTGCTGGTCAAAATGTATACTATATGTAAATTTGAACGTAAAATTACAGAGACTACATTAAGTTGATGAGATCCTAAAACACTCTGCCTCATTGAATTTGCATGTAACGAGATTGACCACATACGTCAATCACTCTACTCGCATATTCTTTGTCTGCACAAGATGTAAAAAAACATGCATATTAAACCATATTAATTTGTTTATATAAAGGAGGAAAAAAACATTTATATACTATATGTCATACCAAAAATGCTATTTCACTCCATGATGCATTATTAGGTGCTTCGACATATTTGAGAACAGACATGCCACAATCATCCCTAAAACATAAACATGAATGTTATCGTATGACAATTATGAGCCTTATATAACAAACAATAGTAAACATATTGAAAAGCAAAATTACTCATGAAGTTTCTTGCTTTTGAGTAATAGGAACTTCAACTCCAAATGTGGATACATTCCTAAATAATCTACTCAATCGAGGAAGATTTTGATAAACCATTGATGCATTCAATAACTGCATGGAGAATGATACCATTATATTATGACTCATGACTAAAGATTAGCCTACGTAATTATAATAAGGGCCAAATTTTGTAACGTATCACATGACGAGCAAATTTGATATTAGCTTCTGACGGATGCAATCAATCCAAAAAATACCATCTTTTATCTTTCATGTTAAGCATAGCTAGTATCCAATGTCTTCTTTTATCATCCAACAATGGGATATAAACCTACATATACAAATTAATTAGTATCTTTTCTCAAAAATTTATTTATTTAGTAGTACAATTTGTATATACATATAGGCACACACAAAGGGACAGAGATGGGGAGAGAGAGAGATACTTGTCAATATGGATAGTATCTTTTGAAACATATCATTCAACTGTAAGTTTGTTATTTGTATCGTTTATCTATGTCACGGCTCTCTGTAAAATATAACGTTTCATTTTTTTCATTACATTTCGGTTGTTATAAAACCAAAAGATTAGTAACCAAAAATTTTAAATGAAATACTTCTTACCTAAAACATGTTAGGTAAATACAACCTTTTGTTACTTCTTTCCTTACGTGCTTTTAATTGTAGATCGAACCAAAATGCGTCGATGTACTATTAAACCAAACAAAGTATTATATTTTCATATTTTAAATGACATATTACTGAAAAATAAGTAAATATTATCATAAACATACACATACCCAATCTGTTAGCCAGCTGTCTGGGTAAAAAGGTATCAAGTCCCTCATGTACAAGAATCCAACGAATTTGGCATTTCTATAAGCAATTTCACTTGCTTTTTCCCAGTTAGAAATATTGTCACATACTGTTGCTTGTTCATCAGCTAGACAAGACAAATATGGCTTGTACAAATTAGGATAACCATGTGTGGCAATAACGTCTTCATCATCTAAGACATCATCACTCAAGGATATAAGCTGCAACAACGACGACGACAACAACAACAACAATGATTGCAGAAACACCACATAATAATAATAATAATAATAATAATAATAATAATAATAATAATAATAATAATAATAATAATAATAATAATAATAATCATCTTTATATAACAAATGTTAAAATGGATAGAGTGCTCACGATTGAGAAATTCTCAAATACTGCATGGAGAGTGATTTGTGGAGCTTCAGTCGATAGCAACCGTGGATTTAAACTCTACAGTGAATCCCGACCTTTCAATTATTCACATTATTTTAATATTTAAAACGGTTAGAAACTAATTTGATTTTAAAATTTTAAATTCATAAAAATTCACAGGTCTTACAGGTCTCAAGATCGAAACCTGACTCTGACAGAAGAGTTGCTTCCATCCCCTCTTTTGTTTTTTTGCTCTTCAAATAGCAACCGTGGATTTAAACTCGACAGTGAATCCTGACCTTTTAATTATTTACATTATTTTAAATTTTAAAATAGTTAAAAATTAATTTGATTTAAAATTTTGAAATTCATAAAAATTCACAGGTCTCACAGGTCCCAGGATTGAAATCTGGCTCTAACAGAAGAGTTGCTTCCCTGCCCTCCTTTGTTTTTTTTGCTCTCCAATTTTTTTATTTTTTTTGGAGGACAGGTCCCAGGATCGAAACCTGGCTCTGATAGAAGAGTTGCTTCCCTGCCCTCCTTTGGTTTTTCGCTCTTTAATTTTTTTATTTTTTCCCCCTATTTCTATTTGTCTACGACTTGAGGAAAAGTGTAAAATAAGATATATTTACTATGAAACTTGTCAATAAGGCTTGAACTAATTCTCTCTACATATTTACTCTTTCATTAACATACTTACTCTTTCATTGATTAATACTGTAGTCAACGCCCTTGCGATGTAAGGTTTTTAATAAAAAGCAAAATTTAATCTTATCAATGTTATCGCATATAGTAAAAGAATTATATATAATCTTTATAAGATAAGTGTACAAATAAATGGTACCCTCAGAATACTTCCCTCCTTCAATCCAAGCTTCTCATTAATTCCATCCAAATATTCAAAATAGTTAGAAGTTAATTTGATTTTAAATTTTAAAATTCTTAAAAATTCACTAATTGATATCCCCACATTTCTCTACTTTCTCACGTCACCCTCTCTATCGTCAATAACTACCTAAAATTATATTCCCGCGAACAGAGGATTCGGAAGATGTGGATATGGAGGACGATTTCCAGTGGGGAAAAAAAAAAATCATATTTCATTATCATTTTTTTTTTTTAGAGCTGATCAGAATTAATTAGCAATCTTAGTATGTCATAACTTGAATCATTAATTTGTATTTAAATACAGTGTGTAAAGTATATCATATGATCATAAACTTTTATTCTACATGGGGAAAACTACCATTCATTGATGAAGTATATTTAGGTACAATCCCTAATCTGAATTTTACCATTTAACTCTCATCCCCCTGATTTTTTGGCGAGTTTGGGGTCAGAGGCAGTCCGACCGGCTTCGGCTGGCATGGTGTCGTCTTTCTTTGAGTAGGCTGGTAGTTTGATGGTAGAACCGGCGATTCAGACGGCGGCTTAGGACATCGATGATTGGGATTTCGCCGGCGACGTGGATGACGGTTTGATCATAGACCGGATTGACATTGGAAATCCGAGGGTAGTGTTTGGACCGGTGTCAAGTCTCCAGGAGGCCAAGGGTGCTACTTTTGAATTGAAGGATGTACTTAAAAAGTAATTTCTCTCTCTAATTATCTGAATATCTTTTTTTTGTTTAATTGATTGGAGATATTAAATTATTAATTGTCGTTTGTTATTTTATTGTTCGTCATTTAGTCATTGGTTCTGAAGTTCTAATTCTAATTTCCGACTATATTTATGGTACGCTACAGGTTTATTACTATAGGAGTAAAAAATATGAAAATCCTAAGTCTACTCAAGTAATGGTCGACTTATCTTTTTAATAATATATTTTAAAGGTTTATTTTATTAGGCATCGAGAAAGGGCTATGTGGTATATTTTAATTTCCTTTCTCAATATTGTAGTACCTATATAATGGAAGTTTACTTATAGTAGAAATTTAGATTGTGTTATTCCAAATCATAATTACTAATGGTGTGTGGTGTTGAAATGAGCAACAATATTTTATATGTTTTATTGTTGAAATGAGCATCAGTATTTTACATGTTTTGGTATTGAAATGAGCAAGCATATTCTACATTTAATCAAATTTCAATAATTAATGTGTTTCCTTTTTTCAAAAAAATGACAAATTTGAAAAATGTGATTTTTTTTTTAGCATTTATAATCTGAATTCAATGCACAGAAGTATATTCTTCAATGTTAAGTAAAACTTTACTTTTGAAAAATTTAAATTAAAACATAATAAGCATCTGACTTCCTATGAGGACAAATTTGATAAATATTGATTAGTACACAATATTCCCGCGAACAGAGGATCCGGAAGATGTGGATATGGAGGACAATTTCCAGTGGGGAAAAAAAATCACATTTCATTATCATTTTTTTTTTGGAGCAGATCAGAATTAATTAGCAATCTTAGTATGTCATAACTTGAATCATTAATTTGTATTTAAATACAGTGTGTAAAGTATATCATATGATCATAAACTTTTATTCTACATTTCTTGTTTTTTTTTGGGGGAAAACTACCATTTATTGATGAAGTATATTTAGGTACAATCCCTAATCTGAATTTTACCATTTAACTCTCATCCCCTTAATTTTTCGGCGAGTTTGGGGTCGGAGGTGGTCCGACCGACTTCGGCTGACGTGGTGTCGCCTTTCTTTGTGCAGGCTGGTAGTTTGATGGCGGAACCGATGATTCAGACGGCGGCTTAGGACATCGATGACTGGGATTTCGCCGGCGATGTGGATGACGGTGTGATCATGGACCGGATCGATATGGGAAATCCGAGGGTGGTGTTTGGATCGGTGTCAAGTCTCCAGGAGGCCAAGGATGCTACTTTTGAACTGAAGGATGTACTTAAAAAGTAATTTCTCTCTCTAATTATCTGAATATCTTTTCTTGTTTAATTGATTGAAGATATTAAATTATTAATTGTCGTTTGTTGTTTTATTGTTCGCCGTTTAGTCATTGGTTCGGAAGTTCTAATTCTGATTTTCGACCATGTTTATGCCACGCTGCAGGACTATTACTATAGGGGTAAAAAATATGAAAATCCTAAGTCTATTCAAGTGATGGTCGACTTATCTTTTTAATAATATTTTTTAAAGGTTTATTTATTAGGCATCGAGAAAGGGCTATGTGGTATATTTTAATTTCCTTTCTCAATATTGTAGTAGCTATATAATGGAAGTTTACTTATAGTAGAAATTTAGATTGTGTTATTCCAAATCATAATTACTAATGGTGTGTGGCGTTGAAATGAGCAACAATACTTTATATGTTTTATTGTTGAAATGAGCATCAATATTTTACATGTTTTGGTGTTGAAATGAGCAAGTATATTCTACATTTAATCAAATTTCAATAATTAATGTGTTTCGTTTTTTCAAAAAAATGACAAATTTGAAAAATGTTGATTTCCTTTCTGGCATTTATAATCCGAATTCAACGCAAAGAAGTATATTCTTCAATATTAAGTAAAACTTTAATTTTGAAAAATTTAAATTAAAACATAATAAGCATCTGACTTCCTATGAGGAAAAATTTGATAAATATTGATTAGTACACAATATTAATCTACACATATACAACATAAGAGTCATTATCATTTATTTTTAAATTTTTAATTTATTTTTTAGAAAATATATCTTAAATTTAAATGCTCCGTGTATAGCACGGGTCTATACTAGTAATGACAAAACAGTAATGACAATCAACAAATAACTAAACAACAACAAAAAACTAATTAATAATAATAATAATTATTATTATTATTATTATAATAATAATAATAATAATAATAATAATAATAATAATAATAATAATAATAACCCAAATAAAATAATAATAAATGAAAACGATCAATTTTTAATTTTCTCAGCTAAGTAAAACCATGTGAAAGATAAACAATGTACCAAAGTATCCTCCTTCTCCTAATACAAGTTTGCCTCTTTGTTTGAAGTATAGTTGATCTCTTATGAGTCGTCCAAAATATTGGTTTGTCTAGAAGTAAACTGGGATGGTTTTTGGTACATTACTGTGTCTTCTTTCTCTGCTGCATGATCTTTTTCTATGGGAACCTTCTTCACTGTTGATTTTATGCCACCATAGACAACCTCACTTCTGCCTCCTTTTTCCTTTTACGTAATTTCTTTGGCCCTTTGTGAGCAAGAACGTATTTTGATGTCATTGATAGTAATAGAGCAATCCCGTATTGTAACTAGCCCATTGCTAAAGTATGACTTACTAAAGTACAAATTCTCTAAGGCTACAATTGTCATAATGGGAATCACTTCATTATTTTCACTAGTACCATCTGTCCCTTCACTCATTCTTTCAAATGGGAAAACAAATTCTTGGCTAGAGAATTTCATGAATGGAGACTAGAAGGGTTGTTTTGAAGATAATGTTCAAATGTGGCGCCTAAAACTCTTGGCTAGCTAGAAGGAGAAATGACAATTTGAATATCATGATCCATACTTGATTCAACACCGTGTTTACCTAAGTTATTCATACAATTTTTTTCCTCAATTATATCCTCTTTTTTCATCAAATGATGACTAACTATTGCACGTACATATTGCAACAAGTTTTTCATTAGTTCCATTTCTTCATGTAGTTTTTTAAAATTTGCGGCATAACTGCATGCATTGCTAGACACGTCATATACAACATTCTCGTTTGAGTTCTACAAGCCAACCAAAAAAAATAATAATAACACACATCAAATCATAACTAGATTTAATTGTATTACGTGTAATAAAAAAAACTTAACTAATGTAACTTTTATTATAAATGTTTTTATAATGCAATTCGAAAGACCAAATTTGACTAATGCGTTAATGAAAAATATAATAACTATGAACAATCCAAACACATTAAAGGCATTGAACAAATTACTACACTTGCTGCAAAACTATCAAATTTTATAACTTAAACATTTAGTATTATTAAAAGAATAAAAAGAAGATGATAAGTTGATTTCACCTCCATTGCCTTTATTTCACTATGATGATTATATGGAGACCTAGATAAATTCATAGGACATAGAATTGAGAATACAAAAAAAAATATGTGGGAGGGGGTATTTATGCATTACAATTTGTGAAGAATTAGAGCACGTGGAGGATTTGTGAAGAAATAAGACACATGGAGGGATAGGACTTAGAAGATCCAAATTTAAATAAAAAAATAGAAAACTTATCCTACCCAAATTCAAACTTGGGACATATGAGATTGTGTCAATTACTGCACCCATCTGTCTACTTTTCTCTTCAATACAAACTACATCCTTTCTAACATAATATGCCATGCATGGAAACAAATACTGCATCCCAACCCTAGCCTTCGCAGCTTCCCCACTCTCCCGCTGCCAAGCTCGGTGCCCAGAAAAAGTTTCGGGCAGAGGTAAAAACCACAGGGGCACTTGGCCCGAAAACCACCATTCGAAAATTAGGCCAGCTTAAGCTACAGCGGGAAGGGGCCAAACCGAAGTGGGGAGGGGGGCATGGTGGCCGAAAAGCATGGCGGCCGAAAAGCATGGCGGTGGGTGTGTGGATTTGCCGAAAATTGTCATGGTGGCCAGAATCCATGGCTGGAATCTATGGTGGCTAGAATCTTATTTTTCCAAGTGAATTTTGTTTGCGTTTTTAATTCTTGAATTTCATTGAATAAATTTGTAAACCAAACAACTCCTAAGAAAAATGTTTTTATAGCAATTGATTAATATTTTATGGATTTCAAAAATGTAATTTTATTTTCAAATATGTGTAAATAAATCAACAGTGAAAATAAAATCATGCCACATATATGATTAATATTAAGGGAGTTATGGTGATTCCAGGACTCCCATTAAGTGGAAATCACCTTGCAATACTAAAAAAGTTCAAATTAATGATGGAATTCAGCGACGGAAAAAATTAACGACAGATTTGGCGACGGATGTGACGACTGAAAAACAGTATTGCAAAAAAGTCAGATTGTGCAACAGATATAGCGACGGAAAAATCAATCCGTCACCATAAATGGCAGTTGGCGACGGAATTTCCGCTGCCACGATTTAAATTTTTTTTTTGGGAAAAAATGGGTGAAGGAATTTCCGTCGCCCCAAAAAAAATTTCCACATTTTTTTTAAAAAAGTGGGCTGGCGACGGAATTTCCGTCGCCTGTCCGTCGCCAGCCCACTTAAATGATACCAGAAGTTCTAGTTTCATTTGGTGCTGCTGTGCTGATTTTTGAAGAGAGAGAGAGAGAGAGCGACTAGCGAATGGGTCTTCTGCCACCACCGCGCCTAGCCACCGCCGCCTAGCGCCACCGCCAGCCGTCCCCCCACCACCGCCGCCATCTGTCGCCTCCCCCCATCGCCGGCTGCCGCCTGCCGCCTCCTCACCGCCGGCTTTTTGGAGCAATTGGAGGTATTTTTCTCAACCAAACTACTTGTAATTTCTACAAATATTTGTATTACATTGTTAGAATTTCATAGTTAGTTTATATTTATGTTGAAATGTGGTGTTTATGTGAGGTTATTGTTTTAATTTGCTTCAAGATTGGGATAAATGCGATTTAGGGTTTAGGTTTGGTAGTTTGAAGTTAAAGTTTGATAGGTTGGTGGAATGAAATGGTTTAATTGATAATGTTGTTAGAATGTGTTATTTGTGTGAGGTTGTTGTTCTAATTCATTACAAGAATTTGGTAAATGCGATTTAGGGTTGAGATTTAGTAGTTTGAAGTTGAAATTTCACATGTTAGTGGAATGAAATATTTTAATTGATAATGTTGTTGAAATGTGGTATTTATGTGAGGTTATTGATCTAATTTGATGGATTGAGATGTTTTAGTTTATAATTTTGTTGATATGTGATGTTCGTATGAAGTTGCAGCTCATATTTGTTTAAAGATTTCGCCCAATGCAATGTACACTTAGATTTGGTAATTTTAAGTTGAAATTTGATATGTTGGTGGAATAAAGTGGTCAATTATGTATGAATTATTAGTTTTGTGATATTCGTGAGAATGTAAGTATATTTGTTGAAATTTATAAGTTTTTTTTTGTGCATGGAAATTTTAAAGCAAACATATATAATACATAATTACGTAATTTATGTAATTATTATAATTATGATTAAAATTAACTCTTATCAAATACCTTATGTTGTTATTGTTATTTGAGCAGAATATGAATGATCTTCCACATCGTAGGTGCATGTATAATAGATTACTGCCGATCATAGTGGTTATACGCAAGAATTTCTAGATGGAGTAAACGAATTCGATCAATTTGCACGTAGACAGACAGAGTTTATGAATGGGGGAAAGTATAGATGTCTTTGTGTGAAATGCAGACATAGGGTGTACTTGACACCTGATGAGGTTAAGATGCACCTTATGTATAAGGGTTTTGTGCAAGGGTAGTGGTTTTGGATAAGTCATGGGGAAATAGAATCTCAGCAATATGATTCTAGGTATTCAAATAGTAAAATTCTCGAAGTTGGAGGTTTAAGTCATATTAATAATGACTACTCTGAATCCTACGTAGATCGGATGGAGGACATGATTGATGATGCTATAATAGCAAATCAAAATGCAAGGGAAGAGCGGTCAAGCATTTGCCGAGAACCATTTTATAATATGGTTCAAGCTGCTCAACAACCCTTATATGATGGTTGCTCCACCCATAGTGAGCTATCTGCGGCAGTGAGACTGTTGAGTATTAAATCTGATTATAATATGCCTCAAAATTGTTTCAATGAAATTGTTCAATTAATGAAAGAGATGTGTCCCCCTAACAACCGCGTGCCAAACAACTATGGGCAAACAAAGAAGGTTGTTAAAGATCTCGGCGATGATGTTATCCAAATTAATTGTTGCCAGAAAGGTTGCATGCTGTTTTATAAGGAGGATGCAAACCTAAATGTGTGCAAGTTTTGTGGGCATTCAAGATGGAAGAGGCAAAGGTCACAACAAAGGAATCAGAATCCATTGCCATACTCGAGGATGCATTACTTGCTGTTAAAACCTCGACTGCAGAGGTTGTACGTATCAAGAAGTAGTGCAGAGCACATGAGATGGCATTATGAACATCGACATGAGGATGGTGTTTTATGTCATCTATCAGAAGGGGCAGTATGGAAACATTTCGATACCAAGTACCCTGAATTTGCTATAGAGCCTCAGAATGTGAGGCTTGGCTTATGTACAGATGGATTTAATCCTTACACATTATCTTTAAGATCATACTCCATTTGGCTGGTGGTCGTTGCATCTTATAACCTCTCCACTGAAATGTGTATGATCACACCGTTTATGTTCTTGACTTGTGTAATCCCCGGGCCTAAAAATTCCAAGAACAATATAGATGTATATTTACAACCTCTTGTTGATGAGTTGAAAGAGTTGTGGGATATTGGAGTTGAGACTCATGACATTTCAACGGAGCATACATTTCAAATGAAGGCTGCACTTATGTGAACCATCAATTATTTTCCCGCATATGGAATGTTATCTGGGTGGAGTACTAATGGCCAATTGGCATGTCCTATATGTATGAAACAGCAAAGGCTTTGAGATTGATTAATGGAGGTAAATTCTCATGGTTTGACTATCATCGGTATTTTTTGCCAAGGAACCATGCGTTCAGAAGAAATTAAACAGCATTTAGGAAAGGCAGAACTGTTACAGGGGGTCCTCCTCGCCGCCTATTTGGGGAAGAACTTTATGCCGAGGTGGAAGATTACCCAATGGTAACTACAAATGGTGGCTTTGTCATATCAGGATTTAAGAAAAATGAGCACAACTGGACGAAGCAGAGTATATTCTAGGAGTTGCCTTATTGGCAACATCAACTTCTCCGCCATAATTTGGATGTGATGCACATTGAAAAGAACTTCTTCGAGAACACTGATATGGATGTTCATGGGAAAACAAAGGATAATACCAAATCAAGAATGGATGTTATAGAAATATGTGATAGACCAGAATTACATTTACATTCAGGCCCAAGTGGTAAGCCGATTAAACCAAAAGTGAAGTTCGTACTTCCTGTGGATAAACGAAGAGAGTTGTGTGAATGGGTGAAGGAGCTTCAAATGCCTGATGGATATTGCTCTAATTTGAGAAATATTGTGGACCCTAATGAGGCTAAGTTCAACAATATGAAAAGTTATGACTGTCATGTGTTCATGGAGACTCTTTAACAATTGCATTTGGTGCGCTCCCAAATGATGTGTTGAAACCTCTTATTGAGATAAGTCAGTTCTTCAAGAACTTATGCTCAACAACATTGCGGGTGGATATGCTTGAGGAACTGCATCGCAACATTGTCATCACTTTGTGTAAGTTGGAGACCATTTTCCCTGCTAGCTTTTTCAATGTAATAGAGCACCTGCCAGTGCATTTGGCAGAAGAGGCTCAACTAGGTGCTCCAGTATAATACCGATGGATATATCGATTTGAGAGGTAAAGTATACTATAATCGATGAAACATTATTTCAATTCTTATATATGGAATCACTTAGAAGTGAATGCAATTGTGAAATTGGTAGGTTCTTTGGCCGATTGAAGAAAAAGATAAAGCAACAAGCATGTCCTGAAGATTTAATCATAGAAGCATACCTAGAAGCAGAAAGGACATTCTTCGCCTCCTATTACTTCGGCTCTAATGTGCCCTCCATGCGCACTAGGTGCAGGAGAAATGAGGATCACGATGAACATATTAATCATTTTCCAACTCTGTCCGTGTTTGCACCGCAAGGGACTGCTATTGGTAGGGAAAGATCAAGGTATCTCACAGATGCCGAATATATTGCTGCCCATCTTCACGTGCTGTTAAATTGTGATAAAGTTAAACCTTATATAGGGTGAATGGTATTTTCACTTCCAATTGAGCTCATCATTCAGAGTGTAAGTATATTAATAGGCTTCATAAAATATGATAGAATTTTCAGAGAATAAGTCAGAACTACACGTTCCAATGTCAGTGACGCAAATGTCGACACCATCATCGAAACTCATTTCGCAGATTGGTTTAGTCAGAATGTAAGTATTATAACTCATTTATTCATAATTTTAACATAACAGTTAATTAGGTGCATTGTATTAATTAAAAGCACATCTTATGTCACGTTAGGTGCATTATATTTAACTATTCGAGACCGACAAACATTGCTACTTGAGCCAATTGGCTGGGAAGCCAAATTGATTTGTGTTGACGTGGACGGCATATAGAGTAAATGGATTCAAATTCCACACAGAAGCTCGAAGCATCGGGAAGGGAATATATAATTGTGGTGTTGGTGTTTGTGGCACTGGGGAAGGCGATATTGAGAATGATTATTATAGTGTACTGAAGGATATTGTCCAAATTGAGTACGTAGGCGAACCACTTAAACGATGTGTGCTCTTCAGTTGTGAGTGGTTCGATCCCACATTGAATCGTGCGACACAATCTCATAAACTAAGTAACCTTATTGAGGTCCACCGCACAAGTAGGTACTAAAAGTACGACCTATTTATCTTCCCAAACACCGCATTACAAGTATACTTTATACCACATGCAAATCACTCAAGGCCAATTGGCTTGTTGTCATACCAACCAAACCAAGGGCGAGACTGGATTAGCAGTACACTCTACGTACTGCATACCAACAAACGGACATGATGACTATCGTCGAACCTGTGAATGACGCCATTCCTGCATCATTAGTGGATGAAAGTACACCACCGAAAGAGGTTAATGATGAAATAGGGTTTTCATTCATTCAGGATAATGACGAGATAGATGAGGTACAGAATGACGAGGGTGATAAAGAGGGGGAGTGGGATGACGGTAATGAAATAGATGAAGCTGAAGAAAATTTGCATTTGTATGATGATGATGATGATGACGATGACGATGACATTGATGATGATGAGGATGCAGATGATTGAGCACTTATGAATTCTTATGTACTTAAGTACTTTGCATGTCAAACAATTGGTTGTGACTTTACTCATATTGTATGAATGAGCTTTGCAAAATATATGTTACCTACGTACCTATTATGATGTATGAGTAAACGGTTTATATGTGCAATCATTATATATTTGTACTTGGCTTTGTTGTCACCTATTTCAGGTATAGATTCTAGTTCTCGTCGAGGTAAGTCCTCCCCTCGAGCTAGAGGACGAGAGCATAGGAGCTCTGCCGTAGATCCAACCACAATGGACATTGATCCATCTTCCCCCGGGTTCCTCATATACCAGTTCAGCCAGGAGCTACAATGGCTACTTACATACTAGGTATTTTAGGACCAATGCCTCCCCCATTTGGGGCTTTCCATCATCAGACCTCATACATTCCCAATCAAAGCACCGTGTACGGCCAATTTGCCTATAACATTCCTCCAAAACCCATCTAGTTCACACTGTGCAGCCTACTCACCAACCCGCTCACCCTAACACAAACCAGTTCCAAGACAACATTGCAATTGGTGAAAGTGAAGCACAATCTAGTCGTGGGAGCACTCGAGCTAAGACTTGGATTGAGCCAGATGGTAACGGGTAAGTCTTCATTTGTTATATCTTATGAAGTACTACATGAATTTTGCATAACAAGTAATCAATTTGATGTGCTATGTTTAATTAGGTTTCTCCCCAATGATGGTGCTGTTAGTAGAATTTCACTCATATTTCAAAGCAAATTTGACGGAGCTTGTCCTGGTTAGAGTAAAGTGCCCAAATCAGTATGAGATTTGTGGTTTGGAGAGTCTAAGGTAACTACAGTGATTACGTATTAACAGTTTCTATAAACGTAATAAATTACTATTATATTATTGATGTGTTTTTTGTTTTCATAATTGCAGAAGTGGCTTACTTGGGATCCAGTCCTTGTGGACCACATAAGAAGGAATTTTGGAAACCGAGACAATGCACGCTTGAGAGATTTCTTTGGGAAAGCAAGGAAGCATAACAAAAAGCATGTTTGGCTCGGTGATGCTTAATGAGAGGGACTCCAACAGCACTTGGTGAATGAATATTACAAGAAATTATGTGAAACAGCCAAGAAGAACTGACTGGGAACCCCAGAAAGTGATGGCCGATCTCTCCACACCTGTGGCTCGATCCCTATGCATGAGCATAGGCGGCGTCTGGTAAATGAATTAATGTTTGCTATGTATTTCTTTAACTTTAATACTGTATTTTGTGTTGCACTTGACATCATTCTTTCTAGCACATACATAGAGGGAACAACTTGGGACAAAGCCCACCATTATTGAATTATTCGATTACACTCACAAACTCCATGGTAAAGAAGATGCCACTTAGGTTGACAAGAAATCACAACAAATATATGTAAGCAACTAGCTATTCTCAATCTTCATTAGTAGTTCAACATGAACTTGTATACATTATTTTCAGTAATTGTAGTATACATGATTTCGTGCGCATGTTACAGTATTGTAGGAATCCTTTGAACATGATTTTTAAAATGTTATAAACTCTTAAGGGATCGGGGATGACACTTGTCAAGATCCAAACCAGCCATTTCCAAACCCAAATGAGTTGTGGGTGAAGACGTTCAAGAACAAGAAGGGTCATATTTTTGGCATTGGTGACGAGGCTGTCAACATTAGGGAATTCGGTTACTTCAGTCTCAGTCAAAGATCCACTACAATTTTCATATTAAAGTTTCAACGAATATGGTTATACATTGAATTTACTTAATTACAATACTAATGCGTACTTCACTGAAATGCCTGTCAGCAGGTACCGGGTCTACGCCATCGCAACAAGAGCTCAATGACTTGAGGGGTGTAATAACGAACTTGGGGGGTGAGCTAATGTCACAAGCTGAAAGCTACCGGTTGCTTATGGAGAAATGTAAGCAACTGGAGGAATCTAACAAATTGCTCACCCAAAGCAACCAACAACTGAGCCAACAAATGATGAACATCGATCAGCGCCTCCAAACTTTCTTTCAAATGCAACAGGCGTCTGGCTCGGGATCTCAGCCACCATTTACTCCTCACTCGCAACATAATGAGGAAGAAGAAGAGGAAAAGGAAGAGGATGAGGATGATCTTCACCTTGGTGATTGAGTTGGTTGCAATTTTCCTTCAACTGGTGACTCTTCTACTTGGTTCTTTATGAAGTATATCTCTTGCTGCTTACTTCCCCTCCTCTTTATGCTTATTTCACTCCCCTCCCTTTGATGCTTATTTAATTTTCCTCCCATTTGGCGCTTGCTTCTCCCTCTTCTGCAAACATATAACTTCATTCTCAATTACTGGCAACTTCTGGTTTGTTTGGATTTGTGTTTTGTGATATGTACAGATTTTGTTTGGAACTTGTGGTTTGTAAATTGAAAATCATTGGTTGGAAGTGTTGCATTGGATGTGATATTCCACCTTTGTGTGGCTTGAAATTGTTGAGAACGCTTTGAATGAAATCATATTCGAAGCCATTGGATGTTGATTGAGTGCAAAGAGCTTGTAAATTTCTTGCAGGGATTGAAATGTATGTACTAAGGGATACGATCAAAAACAAGCGTTTTTTTTTTTAAAAAAATGAGAAACTTAGCGACGAAATAGCGACGGAATAACAAAAATTTATTTTTTGGGGGGGCAGGGGTGACGACGGAATGCATGGTCCGTCACCATCAGTGAGGGACTTTCTGTCGCTTAGTCTATCGCTGATGGCGACGAATTTTGTATTTTGTCGCCACCCCTACCTTGACAATTTCCCCCGCCAAAAAAGTATGTCGCAATTTCTGCGGCTGAATCCGTCGCCAATGATGATGGAATTTCAAAATTTCGTCGCCAAGTATTCAGCGACGAGCGAAAATCCGACAGCCGTATTCCGTCGCCAATTCCATCATTGATATGAAAATTCCATCGCTGATATACCTCATTCCGTCGCTGATTTCGTCTTTATTTGGTCTTTTTCTTGTAGTGTACCTGTTACATTTTTAAAAAGTCACATAATTATGGTTATCAAGGTTCTAACATACAATTAACCAACCTGAGCAAAATCCAAACACCTCGCACCAGGCAAGCACTACCCACTTTTTGCCATATAACCAAACTAGAAAATATATAGTTAAAATTATATTATATCTTAATAAAAAAAGAAAACTATGCAATTGCTATTACCGTGATTTGAACACAAGGCCTTTACACCAAATAAGCAAGCCTTATCTCACTTAGGCAACACACACTTCCTATTGTATATGCAAACTACATAACATATATAGAGGTTTTCTTTTTTTACCATAAATTCCAATATTTAAAATTTTTTTACCCAAAAAACTAATGTGTCAATCGACACCCCTTGTATGGATATAGCTCCACCCCTTATTGTATAACTCTAGGATTATTATTTTTTTTAATACAATGCATATGGTAATGGGATTAATAAATGGATACTATTACTCTAAATATCTGGATCCGCCACTGCATATGTGATGTGGGCTGGTTTGAGGGCAGTATTTGGAAATGGGATATAAGCTGGAATTGAAGAGGCCGCTTTCATCTAAGGAATTAACGACAGCTGAAGGACTTTGAAACTTACTGTTGCTGAATCATCTTGTTAGAATGGGAGTCGACAAAGTCTTGTGGTGCTTCAAACCAGACTTCGCAGTTAAAGGCCTTATCCATACGGCTAATGTCACAGCTAGTCTAGAGGAAAACATCTTCCCTGCAGAAGCAAAAATATATGTCGTCTCTGTTGCTCTCATGCTCATGAGAATCTGGATATCATTTGTTGTTTGTCGTGTTTCTTGGGTATTTGGAATAACATAGCTGCTAATGCGGGTGCCTAACGAAAGGGGAGGAAAGCTTCTGAAACTTGTATGAGCACCAGATCTCCAGGAGAAGATCACAATCAAGTGAGGAAGACGTTCTGACTAGCATCATTTTTTTCAGCTGCTTGGAGTCTATAGATGCAGAGAAATGTGGTACTTTTGAGCTGCAGGTCCTGGATATCACTGCTTTGAGACACACCGTTCGGTGGAGAGTACTTTTATGGGGGGGGGGGGGGGAACTGAAAAGACAGCATGCTATATAACTCAAAAATGTCGCCTAGGAACTTCCCTTCCGTTCCTTTTTTTTTCCCTAAGCAGGTTTCCTAGGAGTTAGTGGCTATTGGCTTCTGTCCTGTAGGAGTATAGTTTTGGTGTTGTTGGTGCTGTCGGTTGTTTGTGGTTTGTCTTTTTTTGTTTTTCTTTTCTACCCTCCTAATTGAGGGTTGATGTTCTTGCAAGATTGCCCAATGGCATTACTAATCGAGAAAAAGTAAAAAAGGGTTAAATGACATTTTAGATAGGTTCGATCCAGTTGAAAGCGAGAGCTATGTCGTTGAACTCTCCATCGCCTTGGCTATTTTATGTAGACAATTTGTCCCAAACACTATGCATTATTGGTCCTACTGAGTGAAGCATTGGCCCACAATCTTTGACGCCTAAGCCTGATTTTCCGAGAAGTAGTACTGCGCAACAACCCATATGTCGAAGTTGTTACCGAAAGGACATTTCCTCAATACATCAAAAAAGATACCCACGTATAAAACTCCAAAGACACAGCTGTCCCCAGTATTTCCATGAACCTTTTTCGTTTTGTTTTTAGAACAACTTACTGTACATATAGCCCATTCATTAAGCATTTCAACTGCCACTAACTGTGGCTGATTCAACTCTATGTTTATGCTTCATTATTGACTTCCTCTCTCTCTCTCTCTCTCTCTCTCTCTCTCTCTCGATAACTAATGTCCTGACGGCACAGTTGAGGTGATCATTCAGATACAGATCCAAAGCACCTTGTAAGATCTATATCCCGCTTTCAAGAACCAAAATTGGAAGCCCCAAAGGTCAAGTGGCTTCCACATCAACACCTAAGAAATCAATTAAAAGCACATTGAGTTTTCCACTATCGCTTCCAGAGCAACCACCGTTAGCAACTGACTCAGCCCCAGCTGACACTTCTGATGAGTAGGAATCGGACACGTCCACCCTTCTTAATTTCGACATCTTCTTTTCTACATCATTTCTTGCTGATTTCCAAAGCCTTTCCTCAAATGCACCTGCATTGCCATATTTGAGACATGTTAAATGGCTTATAAGTTTCATTGTTGTTTCAGTCAAAAGATATGTGTTAAATCTAGTTACTGGCCCAATCTTACGAGTATACATTAATCAGATTAAATGTAAAATGAACCTAAAACAATAGTTTGCATATTAGTTCCGTGCATCTTGAAGCTGAAATGAAACTAACACAAGATAATTAACAATATACATAGTACGTAACAACATACGATGACTTTAGCATAAAATAGCATTAAATTTATCCGAACTCAAACAATTATTTTTGCACAAAAGTCATCACGCAGCGAATGTTAATTTCAACTCCTTTAATTGTGCAAAGTCTTCCAAACAAAATGTGTAACGTTGATTCCTTTTCGTTAGAGTACCATAGCTAATATTATTCCCATATTATTGATCATGACCGAACTCAATAACAAATCATGCACCAGTAGACAACGATCTAAGCTTTTTGAGCTACCTAAGTGAAAAGTTGGTCATATAAACTACATCTTTGGAGCAAATGAAAATTATGGACTATACTTGCTATATTGGACACATACCAAATTACTTAAAAACCATATGGCATCAAACGTCCCCACATTTGAAATAAAATATTTTTGACTTGATTTTAATTTGTTTTAACTAAACTTACATGAAATTTTATTCGTTATCATTAGTTGCATCTAGAAAACAAAAAATCAACATTGCACTGGAGAACATGATATCAAATCAAAACATAGCCTAAAAAGCTAAGGCAAAACCTACAAAGATCAAATATAGATTGACCCAAACAATTTATTTAAGGATTTTAACAAAAGATAGTCCTATTTGATTTCAAAATCAGCTATATTATATTAAAAGCTTTTCGAGTTGTTAAAACAATTGAATAACGCAAGGGCACATAGGATACCTCTTTTCTTAACGGCAAGACCCTAAACTAGAACAGAAAGATAGAAGAAGTTAGTAAAAGTACCCTTTTGACGGTCAGAGGAGAGTAGGTGCTGTTGCTGCTGCTTCCGCTGCTGATAAACTGAGCTGGAGAGAGAAAGATCAGTACAAGTTGAGGCAGCAGACTCATGATCCACATGTTTTTTGTTATTTTCATTTCCGCTACCAGAACTAATAGTTGACTCAGTACTCATCCCTCCTGCATTGCTGCTTATCTTGTTGTTCACCAGCATCATCATATCATCATCACCATCATGATCATGATGATCGCGATGATGATGATGATGGTGATGGTGCCGCTTCCTTTTCCTGGAGGAGAAAACACTGGATTTTTCTCTCTCCTCCCGGGCCATCATCACATGCCAATGGTTTTTGACTGCATTGTCAGTTCTCCCTGGGAAAAGCCTTGCTATGGTCGCCCATTTGTTACCGTACAATCGATGTGCTGCCTTGAGCCTCTCCTCTTCTTCGTCTGAGAATGCCCTCCTGTTTATCCTCGGATCTAGCTGGTTAAACCACCTCAATCTACAACTCTTCCCTACATTTTCATTAATTAATACACGGACCCCCCAAAAAAGTCATGTATTTCTTTAATACGATCATCTTCCAAATTATGATCTTTGTACAAGTTCTCCAAGTAAAAAGAAAATTCATTATCTTTGCTGCTTGAGTTTGACAATGATTTTTACGTCCAAGAATTTTTTTAAAAAAAAAAATAAAAGTTGTAAATACGTGTGAATATAAATTAATAAGTTAGTGCCAAAAGAAAGGATAGACTTTTCGCATCGAAATAAGTAGCTCCAGATGGAGAATATAGAGAAACAGAATACAAAATTTTATTTAAAAGAATTAAATGAATGAGGAACTGGTGAATCAAAGGAAAGAAAATTAAAAATGATAAAAAAAAACAAAGATATTCCCGTTTCAAAGAAGACTATAACTAACATGAAGTAAAACACTGCGTCGAAAATAACGATAACATTGATAACAAAGATTACCAGAAAAAATGCGATTAATTATTCAAAGTACCTGATCTACCACCGAGTCTTTCAGCGATCAAGTTCCAGTTCTGAGGGCCGTACAGTGAGACAAGTTCTTTGAGTTTGGCATCTTCAGCCGGTCTCCAATGTCCTCTGGTGCACAGTTTCGTAGCCCCATTTCCGGTTCCTTTTCTCTCTCCTCCATCATTTTCATGAAATTTTTGCCCCCGAGGATCCCCTATTTCTGAAGGTGTCAATGGAGGAGTAGAAGAAGGAGAAGCGGTCCAAATCTGGAAGCCCATTTTGGTGATTTCACCAGCATGGTCTGTGAATGCGGAGGACAGAGAAAGCTCCAAGGCAGGAGAGGGGGCTGGTGGTGGTTTAAGTGAAGCAGAAGTAGAGAGAAAGTCCAAATCAGTTCTCATTTTCAAGAGAGAGAAAGAGATTGAAGGGGGCGTGAGACTGCGAGTGGAGAAAAGAGGAGGGAGGAAAACAGCGTATAAGAAGAGATGAACCCACACGATTCTCTCACTGTTTTCTGTCCTTTTTTTCCTACTCTCTCTCTTTTGGGGGTGGGTTCGCTTTTTGTCTTTTTTTGTCTGACTGAGGTCAGAGAGAGGGGCCCTTATTTTGAGACTGATTTTTCACACACACGCACCCCACTCCCCTGTCTCTCTCTAAAGCTTTTGGGGATGATGAAAATTTAAGAGAGAAAAAGGGCGAGTGGCTATGGGCGTAGAAATCGAAAACCGCTCGTGTGGATTGGTTTTGGGGGACGTAGCAAGTCTGAGAATTTGTGCCGGGTGAAGAGGAGGGTGAGTGTCCCAAAATTCTAACTGCTTTGTGCTGTGTAATTGTTGTTGATGTTGCGTGTGGTCCGTCTCACTTTCTCTGTCTTTTTTTTTTTTTTTTTTATAGATTTCGCATCTTGGACTTTGGTCTCCGAAGGAATCAAAATAAAGTCTGAAGTTTCTCCTTGGGCGGCATTTTCTCTTTATGATGAATGGCTAAAAGGTCTTTTGACATTTTAGGCTCATTTCGGTAAAATTAACCGTTTAAGTGATGAATAGTGGTTTAGATAGAGGATAATTATTCAAATAGCGAACAACATTTCTAATTTAACTATTAATGGATAACTGTTTAAATAAGCGGTTGAAATAAATAAGTTTGGTAAACTTAGCTGTTGGGATAGCTAATTAATGTAAATTAACGTAAAATGATATATAGATAATTTCCAACTATAAAATTTTCAAATGATTTTTTTGGCAAAAAAGTTATGAAATGCTACTTCTGAATGCCCAAAACTAATATTGTTAGCTCTTCAAAAACGTTAGTCAAAATAATGGATTATCAAACACTAAATGGCTTTAAACTGTATTTGGAAGTTTTAATTAAATGAAGTGATAATTTATTTCCTTTTCGTATATTTTTCACACGGTTACTATTTTCTTGATGTTAATCCATAAAAAATTTTGTTTTAAATTTTTCCCAATCTTTGGCCTAAAAAATAAACAAGCTAACTTTTCAACTTAAAATAGACTCAATTGAAATACTAAACTCCAAACATTGATTACAAACAAGGAACTTTTTTAGTTGTCAATCAGAATGTCTTCTTTAAATTTGATAACTCTTGAAGATGACTCATAAAATTTGAGTAACTTGTTTTAATTTATATATATTTTTCTAAATTTATAGTATCCAATTCTACAACTTAGGACGAGAAAAATGTAAAATAGGTTTTAGGTGAATTAACAAACTTTCGTGCATGAATGTAGTTATTAATTTAATCTTCGAAGTTTGTTAATTTATAATTCTAGTTATTAATAATTTAAATCAACCGACTAATTTGTCTAACCTAATTAAGTCAACATTAGTTGATAGGTCCGCATAAATAATGTCTAAAATTATAGCTGCTAGTTAGTTCATAATTAATAGGTTGGTACGCTCAGGTACTTACCAAAGATTCACGATTGGATTTTTCTCCCTTCGTTCATATGTACCTATGATAACTTAAGTACTCGTTCGGTCTAAGAAAGAGGGTTTAAAGGAAACCATTCTCTCCACAACAGATTTACCTCTCCACTTTGTGGAAACCATCTTTCGTTTGCCTTTTTCTTCATTCCCAGTGAATTTTACACTATTGGCGGTCGTTTGCTTGCACTTTGCAGCCCAATTTTTGTCTCCATTGTCTTTTTTATTTGTATTAGAAGGTTTTCTCTTTTCCCTGATGATCTAAACGTATAATTTACTTTGATCTCTATGTTTTCATACATGGGATTAAAGAGTTATGTTTATCACTTAGTTTTCCTTAGTTTTTGTCTCCCCAATTTGAGATCAATTGATTCTGCTATTCACCTTTGTCTCCACAACTTGTGGGAGTTTAATTTGGGTTTGCATTGTTTTTGTCCTTTATTCTTTTGTTTGGTATTTTTGGGGTTCAATTTTCTCAAGATATCATGATGTATTTATAATGGCCATCAAAATTTTAAGAGCGATCTTCGTCTTAATGGAAGGCTTCCGCTATAGGATCTATTATTTGTGGATCTTCTATGCCATGTTACTAGAAAACAACGATTTGAAGCATAGGCGGAGCTACATTGGGACAAGGGGGTCAATTGACCCCTCAGCTTATTGGGGGAAAAAAATAAATATGGAATATTTTTGTGGATATATATATATATATATATATATTAATTCGTTCAAACATTTGTTGCAAATTCGTGCTTGCCCGCGTGGTCGGTTGCTGCTTATTTGTTTCAACTGGTTGCGGGTTCAACTCTTGCTAGCTGCTTCCAGCCCCTTGTATGTTTTTTTTTTTTTTTTTGAGTTTTGAAACTTTATTTCTCTATGCCCATTTACTCAACTGGCAGAGCAGACGCCTAGCCTAGACCCAGCTCGACTCTTCCCAGCAGCCCCCTGCCCCCTCTCTCTCTCTCTCTCACTCTCTGACTCTGAGGTTAGCCGCCATCCCCTGACCGATCGCCGCCCGCCGCCCGCTAGGCTCGCCTCCACTCCTCCTCAACTCTCCTTCTAACTCCTAAATCTCAACTCCCAATTTGAGGTAATTCTCAAAAATACTCAATTTTTGTTTTTAATTTTGTTATTTTGTAAATAAGTATATTTATTTTACTAATTTTAGTTAGATTTGTATTAAATAATTGATTAACTTAGTGAATTACTCATGATTCATGAATTGAAAAATGAGGATTTTAATCTAATTATCTTCTTGATTGAAGATTTAAAATTGGGCTAATTTTGTTTGTAATTACTTCCTTGTTTATATTTAGTTTACTAATTTTTATTGAATCTATGTTGAATAAGTGGTTAATTTAGAGATTTACTCATCAATTAAAAAAATTAGATTTTGCCTTTCTTGATTGAGAATTTAGAAATTAGAATTTGGGTAATTTTTTGGTTGTTATTTGTTTATTTGTGTTAAATTTATTGACTTTACGCAAATTTGAATCCTAGTGACTCATTCTCTAACTTTGACAAGAACAAGATACTAAGAATGGCTCAGCTATATCCAGATGATTTTGATGACTTGGCTACTGAGACACTTGCTTGTGAACTGGATACTTTCATTGCTAAGGTAGCTGATGATGTGAGGTTGTCCAACATTTTGGGACTTCCTGAGCTTTACAAGAAGTTGGTTCAAACAAAGAAGCATTTGAACTTTTCCCACCTACATCAACTTTTGAAGCTTGCATTGATTTTATCAGTTTCTACGGCAACTGTTGAAAGAGTGTTCTCTGCGATGAAATTCATGAAGACTCAATTATGGAACAAAATATCAGATGAATTTTTAAATGATACTGTTGTTACTTATTTTGAGATTGATATTTTTAAAAGTCTCTCGAACGACGATATCATGCTTTACTTTCAAAATATGAGATCTCGTCGAGGACAACTTTCTTGAATGTAGTAGTTATGTATTTCATTTTGAGGACTATTAAAGTTTATATTATATGTACTATTAATCTCGCCCTCCCTTGGTTTAAATCCTGGCTCCGCCCCTTATTTGAAGGGAAAGTCAAGTGGTGTTTATGCCTCAAGTTATACTTTTTTAAAGATAAGGTTTTATGTTGATACTTAGAATAGTATTTGTCTTACTCATTATTGCATTTTAGATGCCAAATGCCTTAACAATGAATGAATTTATCCCTCATTTTGTTTCAATTTGGGTACACCATGAGCATCATATATATATATATATATATATATATATATATATATATATATATATATATATATATTATGTATATATATATATATATATATATATATATATATATATATATATATATATTAAAAGTTGAATGGAATCAATATATAAGTGCCATGTGTCATGCCACTTAGGATGCCAAATGTAATGCCATGTAGAATTAATTAGCTACATAAATATCCATTTATGATTTAATTAATGCAATGCTATATTTAGTTTAAAAAATGACTTTTTGCATATCTTATATATTTATTAATATACTATAATAGGATATTCATTGCATTAATAAAGTAAAAAGGTGGTCCATAAAGTTTGCCCATAAAAATAGATGTTACAGATATTAGAGAATTTTGACAAGACAATAGTAAATAAATAATTATATTATGAAAACAAAAGGAATTTTAAGTGATTTAAAAGGAAAGGAATAAAAGAACCATAATAACTCAAAAAAATAATAATTATGTTGTTATAAAATTATTACTACTATTAAAATTGATACATTTTTATTACTTATTTATATTTAATTGAATTTAAAACAACAATTATAAAGAAAAAAGTTGATCCATTTTATCTACTAAAACTTGCCCACAAAAGAAAAGACATTTCATATATTAGATAATTTTTAAAGAGTAGTAAATAAATAATTATGATGCATATATAAAAGAAATTTAAAATAATTTAATGCAAAAAGAAAAAGAAATAATGATAACTCAAAAAAATAATTATTTTATAATACAATTCTTTATTTTAAAGTGACCCAATGTCATATAGTTGTTACTATTTAGTAATAAAATTTATTCTCCAAAAATATAATCGTTTAACAATGAAAAACTGAGCAAATAAAATAAAAAAATGAGTTCAAATTAAGAATGAAAAAGATGTTGTTACAACAACCCAAAAAAAAAGAATCTAGCAAAGTGTTCAACTTTTGATAATTAAACTGACATATCGATTTATTTTTACTATTCAAAAAGAAACTATCTATTATGTTATGAATATATTTAAAAACGTTTGAATTATATCCTTGCATCACAAGGGTATAACCCTAGTAGTTTTCTATTTCCCGTATTTCTAGTAAGCAATTTCAACAAGAAAACACTGCATTTTGTAATCGATTTGCTTTGTAAGTCTAACAAACATTTAAAATTTTGTTGAAACTAAAATAGAGGCAAAATATTCTTCATAAATTCTTAATTTTCATCAATAAAAAGTATGTGTTGGCCTTCATTTGATTAGTTAGTTTTTTGTTGTAATTTCTCTTGCAATTTTGGTGATAACTAACTAACTTGTATATATATATATATATATATATATATTATATATATATATATATATATATATATATTATATATATAATATATATATATATGTATGTATGTATGTATGTATATTAATGTATGTATATATATATATATATATATATACTACACATATATATATATATATATATATATATATATATATATATATATATATATATATATATATAATATATATACACACATACATACATATATATATACACACACACACACACACACACACAAACACACACATATATATATATATATATATATATATATATATATTTTGTGTGTGTGTGCGTGTGTCTATATATATATATATATATTGTAAAACATCGAAAATTTAATTTGGGGGATCATGTGACGTGGACTGACCTTCATAATCCAAGTCAATCTAAATCTCTTTCTCCACATGTTGTTTTTTTTTTAAAAAAATTTACACAACAAAATTTACTTATTTTTCATCGGGATTATTATTTTTTTTCTTTTCCTCGATTTAATTATTTAATTAGTTGCTTAAAAAAATTTTGCTTATTTTGCTTCATAACTCAACTATTTATTTCTTCCATTTGTTTCTCCCTCCCATTTACCTTATTTTGAAATTTAACTCTTTCCCTCCCAAATTACCCAAATCAAACCTTAGATGTATTTTTTGTTCTTTCCTTTTTTTTTTCCCCTTTCCTTTTTCCATTCATCTCTCTCTCCTTCTCCCCCACTAACAGCCCCCTTCCCTGTAAACTGTAACCAAGACTGCCCCACCCTACACTATCTCTTTCTCTCTCTCTGTGTGTCTTCCCCTTTCAACCCTAACCCCTCCCCCCTAGCAGTCGCCGCCGACCAGCTTAGCAGCCACCGTCGGCCAGCCTTCTCCTCCTCTTCCTTGGTGGTAAGTGGGGTGCACCATGCACCCCATGCATACAAAAAAAAAAATATTTTGGGTTTCTCTTGTATTTTGCTTACTCTTGATTTTAATGTGAGATTTTAAGTACAAGGCGTTTGATTTGAATTCATATGATTTTTCAGATTTAAGACCCTAAAGGTGTGGCGTTTCAATCACTTCTCCCCCGAAATTGCATCAAGGTGAGTCTAAATTGGTTATTTGTTAATCATTTAAATTAAATGTTCAACTTTTATTGACTTGGATTATGAGGGGGCAGAAGTAGGACTGTCGGGAATGTCACGGATTAGTCATGAATGAGAGTTCATGAAAAATTGAATCAAAAGTAATTGTTGACGATGGAAACATGTTGTCAAAAATTGCTAGATTGAAGGGCAGCAGAAGCATTGAATTTAAAAATTCGGCCAGGATAGACTTTTTAGCGCAGGTGCGTTAGGATGTTATGTGTAACCCAGTTTTTGAATCGTATGAATCGGAGTAGTGTAGCCTACGTTATGGTTGAATTACTAGGAACTATTGAGATCGGGACAGTCAGTGACACTGTGAAAAGAATTAGAAAAACGACCCAATTTTGGCCAGAATCTGATAAAACCATAAACATAAGAAGTGTAGGAGATGAACCAAAATTTCTATAATGGGCAAGAAATTTAATGTTAGACATTGGGAGCCAAAGCTATAGGTTCTAGAAGTTAGACCCAGAACCTAGTTGAATCTGGCCCAGAGTTGGACTTCGGTTGGGAACTTTAGGAAGGGGTAAAAATTCTAGAAAAATTCCTATGGGTAGGGCAAGGGTGAGAGTTTTAGTCCATGAAGTTTTGGACTGAGTGTGGGTGGTATCTTTGTCCAGGTGCAAAGCAGTAGACTTAACAAGTAACCGAGCTCGTAAGTTGTATGGATTCCACGTAACAATCATGCCCTAACCCTTCCCCCGAGTTGCTTGAAAACTTGTGTGCACATTGAATGTGGCAAGAAATCATTTACTTGTTGTGTTAACGAAATGACGGCATGAGTGAAGTGAATGTGACTGTATAGCTAGAATTGCATGGTTGGGTTATGTCAATGTAAATCGTATATCATGGTAATGCCCTTCAGGATCAAATTGAATCTTAATGAGTTGTGCATGTTAAATTGGCTTGTAGTTTGGATAAGTATAATAGAAACTATAAAGGCTGATTTTTGGGTGATAGTGTTAACTGAATTATGTTCATTGAAGGCCAATAGTCTTCCCAGGGAAACAGTGCATGCATGTGAGCGGCCACGTGTCCTGATTGGACGTGCGTCAAGTTAGCGGGTAACCATTCATGGTGATGACAGGTCAGAGAATCGTTAAGCGATAACCATCATAGATGGCGGCGGGTCATAAGTAAGTTAAGCAGCTGCGCTAAACCCAAGCGCAGGCCATGAGACATAGGGAGGTCGCTCATCCTTAAATCTGATTATAAGTGGTTGAAGTTAAAATAAAATTAGTGCATCACTGAGATCACATAAGAATAGACTATTATACTAGTGGAAAACAAGTTAGTGTGACCTTGTTGTTCCCTTAACTCTAAAATGCTTTCGAAATGAATTTGTATGCATAGTTTAACTGTTAGGAGTGATTGTTTACTGAGTTTATCTCACTTTTGTAAGATATTTTGTTTTCAGATGAATTAATTTTCCATGGGACTAGGGGACTGAAGGTAAAGCGAGGCCTTGACGCTTAATCGAAGAACACCGACTTTTAGTTATTTAGAGAATGGTTCTCATAGAACAATTGTTTCAATTTGGTAGTTGTTTATTAATAATGAAATCCTTTGAATTGAAGTTATGAAGAAACTTTGTATTAATTTCTATTCAATACACAGCCTGGTATTTCCAAGAATATACGGTGGTAACACCCCGAACTAGATTCCGCTGCCACGTAGGTTAATGATTAGTAATAAAGAGATGAAATTTGAAATCAGGGGTGCAACATATATACATATATACATATACATACATACATATATATATATATATATATATATATATATATATATATATATATATATATATATATATATATATATATATATATATATATATATATATATATATATATATTATATATATATGTGTATGTATACATGCATACATAACACATATACATGCATATATATATATATATATAATATATATATATATATATATATATATATATATATATATGTGTGTGTGTGTGTGTGTGTGTGTATGTATATGTATATATAATGCTTGGTGTTTGAGGGAATTGAATATGTATTAAAGCCCCATAAAATAATATGCATAAATGTTTGTTGATTTTGCAGTCTAATAATATAGCAGTACATACCAGCTCTATTAACCACACAAAATTGAAACATTACCCAGAGTCACATATGCAATTCTTAACGAAAAATTAGCTTCCGGGTCCAATGCGATGTCGGTAAATATTTAATTGATCCAATGAAATTGTATAAAGATTTTTGAAACTACCAAGGTTTGGGTAATGATTTCTTGCAGTGCAGTTGTTTGGGTTAATAATCTTTTGGAGGACAAGTATTTTTTATTTTTGATCCAAACTTTTCTGAAATTTTTATTTTTGACCCAAATGGGGTTCAAAGTACAAATACTCAAACTTTTGGACTTTTTTAGAAAATTAAGCTTATATTAACATTTGGATTTCTTATAGTGGCTTTATTGATATTGCTTTTCATAATCTTCTATTTATATTATAAATATTATATTTCCCGTGATTAGAAGTCCACCACGCTTAGAAAAATATTAAAACTTAATTAGAAAGTTTCAACCATTACCTGAACTTAGTCGGTGTTGGACCTTAGCGTTCCTCTAGTTTCTAATTTACAGACATTCTCAATCACACATTTCTTGGATCAGGCATAGCACATATCTATTTTGTTTTCTACCTTGTACTATAGTCACTAATCAAGTTTTTAATATTTTTAAGGATCTTGAGACTTTAATCAAGAAATTATAATATTTAAGACATAATATTTGATTGAATAGCATTCCTTATTGAGAAACTTCTTTTGTTGAAAACTTGAGAGTGTGAAATATTAAAATGGACATATTGAAGAGGGATTTAGGCTACTAAGATCATTAGAGATATTTGCTCATAGAAAAATGGAGAATCGCAGCTTCTCTTTCGCTCAAGTATGCTCAAATGACCGTGTCCCTTCTCAACACTTAACCTCTTCTTTTATAGAGGAGATAGATTACATAGGATGCCCTAATTGCTACAGTACACACTAATATTTTCACATGGCTATAGTTATCCTCACATGACTACAATAGACAATATTATTTTACTGATTTGATACTTAACAAAATAGTACAATAATAATGCAGCCACTTTTCAGAGTTTTTAATTATTGATAAGACTAGTCATCCATATTGAGATTTTGCATGTCTTCTTCTTCAATAATGCTTTGCAGTCCATCATTATCCAGATAATCATCAAAATCTTTGTCAAGTTGAAGATGTTCTGGATCCCATCTTTCAAATAATTCATGAAGATATTTCTTTCCCTTTTCTAATAAGAATTTTCTAAATCCAACATTAAAGAGATAATCAAAGATATCTTTTGAAGGAACTCCTTTTACTTTCATGTATGTGTTGAATTTATTATGATAGGTGAAGTACTATTCCTATAATGCATTAGTGTTCTTCCTTATTTAATTAATGCCCACATTTGATGATAAATATTATAAAATCTGATGACTCTTGCTATAGCAGGATGACTAACTAATTCTTGATGTTCTAGAAACCATTCTTGTTGTTGATCATTGGGATTATCTAAATCAACTAATTGAATAAGATAAGGAACTAGATTGATTTTTTCATTTTTATATTCAATTACTACACAATGCACTTCGACATACAGGGTTCTAGTGTATGGAACTTTTCTTGGGCCATCAGGAGATGTGAGAATTTAACGGATCCTTTTGAACATACATTATTGAAACTTAGTTAGTCTTGAGAAGAATAAGTACTTCGGATCTGTGATTTCTATGAGGTAAATTAGTCTTTTAGGCTTACATGATATCTCGGTCGACCATTGAATCCTACTAGTTCATTACATACATTGGTCTTAATTCCGGATAAATTCTATTTCGACCCCCAAATTTTGGCGTAAATAATTTTCAGGACCTATAACTTCAAAAACGATTTCCTGGTCTATCCAACTTTGGTGCAAATAATTTTTGGGGCTAAACTTGTCAAAAGTAGTTTTCTAAATTGCAAAAAGACCCCTAAGGTTTTTAAATTTTCACTTTAACCCTAATCCTTAAAAACTTACTTTCAAAAATCTAAAATTTGTGTATTGGTAATTTTTCTCATTAGTAGCATTTTTTATCCTCTTTCATTTGATATTAGAGCCACATGACCAAAAATAATTAAGATAATTAAGCTAACTAATGATTAATTAAGTCAATTAACTATAATTAATGTTTGAATTATCACCTATTTACCTAGAACTGAATTATTCTCACATTGTTCACCATTGGAAGGAATTTCTTCAATAGCACCTCAATTAAACTATATCACTGATATAATTTTAGAATTAAAAGCCAAACCAGCTAAAATTAAGACGGAAGTTAAGGAGCTTCAAAAGCAATTATCTGTAATTCACCTCTCGCTAGTCGACGAAGTTAGACATAGTGGAAAATCTACTTCGAGTATTAGTACTCCATTTTAGCGTAAATATCTTTTTCAAAAACCTAAAAACAAAAATCCATTTCCTTTGTATGGGATAACGAAGTTAGATATAGCGAAAAATCTACTTCAAGTATTAGTACTCCATTTCAGCGCAAATATCCTTTTCAAAATCCTAAAAACAAAAATTCATTTCCTTTGTATGGTATAAAAATTCAAAAAGAAGTAGGAGAAAAATCAGGTGAAAAATCAGCTGAAAAGACAGAGAGGGAAGAAGACGATAGAGTATAAGCGATATAATCTTAAAGAACTACAAAATATGTTTGAGAAAGAGCAAAATTCAAAAAAATTAAATAAGATTATGGGCGCCATTAGTGATAAACATAATTTGTTATCTGATGATAATGAAGAGACTAATAATATCTAATTAGAAAAGGAAATATATCAGCAGATGAACCTTATTAAGCTAGAAGATCTGAAGGTGTTACCATTAGAAAAAAAGCCAGAAGAAAACTAGAGAAAAAAATATGGTAAAAAGGCTATTGAAGATGAGATTAATGAAATTGGAGAAGAACTTGATTTAGATGAGATAGAGATCAATCTAGTTAACAATGTTGTTTTAAAACCTGAAGAATTTGATGAACCTTCTAGAAGAAATACTCATTTTATAAGACCTAGGTATATTCCAGTAGGATGTACAACTAATTTTTTTTCGGGTCCATCCCAAGGAAGACTACAACCTTTGAACAAGTTGGCCTCATCTCAATTTATCAAACGGGATACATCTTAAATATAGATGATGCTCATAATAGAGAAGAAATATTTGAACATTGAAAAAGAGGCATGAATAGTATCTTAAACCTAAATACTACCTGCACTACTGTAAATTTTCTAAATTAAATTGAACATAGTTTCTTTGGTACTGTAACTGACTGGCATGGTTCATTAATTGAAGATGGTTAAAATACATTAAGAATGATGGAAACACCAGGTGCAATGTCTAAGAATTTATGTAAGGAAATTAAAACCGAATTTATCGGAGTTGAAAAGGTAAGAGAATGACAAAGAAAGATCAATAATATAGAAATATAGGATATGAAATATTTGAAAAATTATATTACTGAATTTAGTCAATATTATTATAAATTGGGCATAATGAAACTAATCTTGGTATGTTCTATGATAAATTACCGTATCCGATAAATTCCATTATCAAGGAAAGATACATTATGGGGCTTGAACGAACGGATGTCATTGACACTCTTGGTTCAAGAATCTCTTATTTAAGAAAATGGGTCAATCATCAATGTCTTGATCTCCAAAAGTAAAAGAAAATTAAGAAGTAATTCCTAACTTGTTGGCATTCACCTCACCAATGGAGAAAAGAACCTGAAAGGAGAAGAAAAAGAAAATTTTATAAGAAAAAGAGCTTTAATAAGCAAAAGGGAGAGAAATATAGAAGAAAATATTATAACAAACCAAGTTCTAAAAAATGAAGATTTTTTAGGAAAGCAACTTATTGTCCTTCATGGAAAAATAGTTGCAAATGTTTGGCTTGCGGAGAAGCAGGACATTATTAATGAATGCAAAATAGAAAGAATAACAAACTTATTAAAACCTCGGGAAGCCAAGGTTATGTTCAGCTTAGTGAAGATGAGGCAGTAGACCTAACCCTAAATAACAACAAAGGACTTGTTGAAATTATATTGGATAATGAATACGAAAAAAGTGATTATGAATAAACAAATCATATGATGGAAAGTAGCTTGATCAAACTTGGTGATCTTCAAGGAGAAGAATTTGTCATAGACAACGAAAACGAAGATGTCAAAGGAGATTGAGTCTGTCCCATACCAAAAAAGACATGATCTATAAATATCCATCTTTTAACTAAAAAACAAATACGTATGTGAAATGATGGAAGGAGATATGGAGATAAAGGATTGTGAGTATGACGTTGGAGAAGTTAATGTCATTAATTGAGAAAGTATCCTTAAGCATAAAAAAGATAGAAAGTATAGATATATCCATATCGGAAGTGTCCAAGTTCAAATTAATCTATTACAATATTATGGTAAAGATATTGATATTTATACTTTACTCTGTGACATTAGGCGTACTAAATTCAATAATCAAATTATCACAGGGACAAAAAGTAATTTGTGTAATGGATCAGTAGGATTCAATTGCCGACCAGTATATTATGTGAGCTTAAAAGATGAATTTGCTAAAAACTTCTTATCTCTTAAGACAAAAATAGTTGGGATAGACATGAAAAGGGGAGAATATCCTTTAAAAATATTCTGAAAAATTATTTATAAATTGGATAATACAATAGACTCAAAGACTGAGGTAAAAATGATAGAAGCAGAAAAATTTAAAAGTCCTACCCCTATGCAAAAGATCCAGAGGATTAAGTTCAATCCTCAGGAGATAAACATTGATCATTCTTAGACATCTACCTTCACCAACCCTATAAAGATTAATAAGAAAACTATAATAAAAATCGAATGTAAAATCACCATTGAACTCCAATTATTACGAAGCATAAGTACAAGATCAGATTAGGATGAAGGATCTTCATCAACTAAAAAAGAGCTTAAAGAAGATGATACAATTAGCTACTAGTGAAATGAGTAGAATGAGTTTTAAATTTGCAAGACCCAATGTAGATTCAAGTATGAGTCTGGAAAGAAAGGTCATTGGGTACAAATCTAGAACTGTTAGCGAACAAATATATGAGGATGAATTAGTCAAAAACATGACTATGGAGATACAATATGAAGCTACCAATACAAATCCTAATAGTATCTATATCCCAATAAAGGTATGTTTGAAATGATATAATAAATATGAACTATGTGCTTACATAGATAGTTGTTGTTCTGTATGCTTTGGAAGAACATTATTTTCAGAATTTATGCAGAAAAAAGCTAAGAATCCTTTACAAGTAAGGATAGCCGATAATAGTATTATGAGCTACAATGAAGCTATAAAAAGATTATCCATAGAATTAGGAGGAGTTTAATATATTATACCAGTTTTATGGGCTACTGATCAACCCTCTCATGATATGATTATTGGAAATAATTTTCAGAGATTATATTCTCCATACACACAAACTATAAACTAAATAGTATTCATAATTAATGGTCACTTAGTTCCTATTAAAAAATTAAGTAAGGCTTATACGCATCAGAAAATTGAGTTTACACATAGCCAGTCTAGTGAGAAGTAAGGCTAATACAGTATGAGATAGCACTAACAATCTTATTACTTGAATTATCTATTAAAGAGTAGATTGTCGAACAATAAGAAAAATTATGTAAAGAACTCTACTTTAATAATCTTCTAAAATTTTGGGATAAAGATAAAATATTTACAAAATCACTTTATTAAATCCTAACACTATTATCCGAGTTAAACAAATGGTGTATACACACTAAGACATCCAAGAGTTTAATAAACAAATCAAAGAACTTTTGGATAAAGGATTAGTTAGGAATAGCAAGATCCTCACACTAGTTCTGTTTTCATGGTAAGAAATCATGCTAAAGAAAAAAGAGGAAAAGTTAGAATGGTAATCACTTATAAAAAAAGCTTAACGATAATACTGCCTTTGATTGTTACTATATTCCTAACAAAACAATCCTTTTTAATAGAATTCAAAGAGCCTCTTGGTTCTTGAAAATAGATTACAACAGTGGTTATTGGCAGATAAAAATGCATGAAAAAAGTATTCCTTTAACTACATTTAATATCCCACAAGAACAGTATGAGTGGATAGTAATGTCATTTGATCTTAAAAATGCACCCTATATATTCTAAAAAAGAAAGAATAACATCTTTAAAGACCTTAATCATTGTTGTTTAGTTTGCATTGATTGTATCCTTATCTTTTCCAAAATCATAGAATAGCACAAAGATGATGTCTCGGCTGTCACCCAAAGATGCATTGACCATAGTATTATACTTGGTAAGAACAAGTCTATTTATGTGGAACAAGAGATTGAGTTTTTAGGCCTAGAGATAAAAGCCAGATAGATCATTCTACAAAAATATATTCTGAAAAATAGAAAATTTTTCTGAAAAGATTGAAAATAGGAAGCAACTGGACAGATTTCTTAGATGCCTTACCTATACTTCAGATTTCATTAAAGATTTGACTAGACTAAGAAAGCCATTTCAGCAAAAACTCAAGAAAAGCTGGATATGGACCACTAATGATTCACAAATTGTCCAGAATTTTAAAAAGATATGTAAAAACCTTCCTATTTTTAATTTACTAATGAATGAGATGATTTAATTCTTAAGACAGATGCCAACAATAAGCACTGGAGTGCAGTACTTAAAATCAAAGAAGAAGAAAAACTTTGCAAATATTGCAATGAAAGTTTTAATAATGCAGAATACAACTATCTCACAATGGCAAAGGAAATCCTTGCAGTCATAAGGGAAATTAAAAAGTTCTTAATCTTTTTAGCCTCAAAACCTTTTCTTATTCGAACTGATTGCAAAGGAATACTTGATTTTGTGAAAAATAATTTATCAAATATGCAAGCGCAAGGGCAGTTCCTGCGTTGATAATTATAGCTTAACCAGTTTTCCTTCACTATTAAACATATACAGAGATCGAAGAACTCTCTGACAGATAGTTTAACTCGAGAACTCACCAATGGTGACTATCAAAGCTAACCTCCTGCCAAAAAAGGAGGAAATCCATAATAAAATGTCATTCCTACTAGAACGGATTTCTCCTTGTAGTAGAGTCCTTGTTAATAACTTGGAATTCCATACGAAAAGTAGATCACATTTTGGTCTACTATCTATACCCTACCTAATAACCCAAAGATTTTTCCTTCTAGAGTTATAAGTTAATTACCTACAGTGTCCTTATGATACTCAAGAAAAAAATAAGTTCTCATGTTTAAAAAAATGATTCAATGAATGGTACGCAACCTGCACTGACTTTTATTATCATTACTTCTATAATATTTGAGGGTCTTGGGGTACAACTATCTAATTTTCCGATAAGACTGAAGTTGGTGGTATTAGTTTTCCAGCAAATTTAATACCTCCAAATGACCCTATCGTTAAAGTTTGGGAATACGGGATGATACTTTACTTTATAGAAATCCCGGATCCAAAGTTCCCTTTTTTCTCAAGACTAATGAAATTTCAACAATGCATGTTCCGATAAATCCATTGGATTCTTACATCTGCTGAAGGTCCAACAAAAATTCTAGTTAACAGATGTCTAAATTTAGAAGTGTATAGTGCATTAATCGAATATGAAAATGGAAAAGTCAAAGCAGCTCATTATCTTATTCAGATCGTTGATTACGGCAATCTCTATGATCAACGACAAGAATAGGTTCCTGAATGATAAGAATTAATTACTGATCCTGCTTTAGGAAGAGCCATTGGATTTTTAACATTTATTATCAATGTTAGGCATTAATTAAATAAGAAAAAATGTTAATCTATTGTGGAAACACTACTTTTGCCAATGGTAATGAGTTTGAAGAGTACATAAAGGTGGAAGGAGCAGCGTCAAAATTTATCTTTGAGTATCTCTTTAACGTTGGAGTTGGAAAACTCTTATCAGCAAAAGAAAAGAAATATCTTTTTGACTTATTTGAAAAATGGGATCCAGAGCATCTTAAGCAACTTGATAAAGATTTTGATGATTATCCAGTTAATGATGGTCTGGAAAATATAATTGGAGATGAAGGCATGCAGAATCTCAATAATGATGACTAGTCTTGTTATCATTAAAAGCTCTGAAAAGTGGCTGCCCCATTATTATACTATTTTGACAAAATAAAGTGTGTACTGTAGCCATATGAAGCGTCAGTATGTACTGTAGCTATGTGAAAAATCAGTATATACTGTAGCCAATAGGGCATCCTATGTACCTAATCCCCTCTATAAAAGGAGAGGCCGAGTGCTGGGAAATGACACGGTCATTTGAGCATTCTTGAGCAAAAGAGGAGTTGGTATTCTCTATTTTTCTGTGAGCAAGTATCTCTAATGATCTTAGTTTAAGTCCCTCTTTAAGCTTTCCATTGTAACATTTTCACTTTTAAGCTTTCAATAGCAGAAGTTTCCTAGTAGAGAACGTTATTCAATTGAACTTTATGTCTTAGATATTATAATTTCTTAATTAAAGTTCCACTATCCTTGAAAATGATTAAAAACTTGATTAGTGACTATTGGTCTAAGGTAGAAAATGAAACGGGCCTGTGTTATACCTGATCTAAGGAAGATGAGGTTGAGATTAGCAATATTTGTAAATCGGAAACTAGAGGAACGCCGGAGTCCAGCGTCGACTAAATTTAGGTAATGGTCAAAACTCTCTAATTAAATTTTAATTATTTTGCTAAGCATGGTAGGCCCTTAATCACAGAAAATATAATAATTGAAATATATGTAGTGGATTGTGATAACTAGTACCATTAAAGTCATTATAAGAAGTCTAAACATAAATATAAGCTTAGTTTTACAAAATAACCCAAAACTTTGAAGTATTTGCATTGGAAGCTCTTTAGGGACCTAAAAATAAATATTTGTGACTCAGAAATCTAATAACCCATAGTTTTGTACTCCAGAAACCATTTGCGATAAACTAAATAGTCCCATAAATATTTTTCTAAAATCGTGTTATTAGAAAAGTATTTCACCAAACCTCGAGGGACCAAAAAGCAATTATTCCTTAATCCCTGTGATAATTTGATTATTAAATTTTGTATCCCTGATATCACAGAGCAAAGCATGAAGATCAATATCGTTGCTATAATATTATAATAAAGTGATTTGCACTTGAACACTTCCAACATGGATATACCTATACTTTCTATCTTTGTTGTGGTTAAGGATCTTTTTTCAATTAATAAGATTAACTTCTCCTACATCAAACTCACAGTCTTTGATTTCTAGATCTCCTTCTATTATTTTACATACATATTTGCCCTTTAATTGAAATATCGATTTATAGATTATATGTTTCTGAATTATGGGAAGGATCCAATCTCCTTTGACTTCTTTGTTCTCATTATCCACCACAAATTCTTGTCCTTAAAGATCACCGACGAGCTATTTTCTATCATATGACTAGTTTCTTCGTAATCACTTTCTTCATATTCATCTTTTAGTATAATTTCAACAATTTTGTTGTTATTTTTCAGTACTAGATCTTGTGCTTCTTCCTCGTTGAGCCAAAAATAATTTAGACTTCCCACAGTTTTAATAAGCTTGTTATTCTTCCTATTTTTTCATTTGTTTACATAATAACCTACTTTTCCGCATGCCCAACACTTACAGTTGTTGTTCCCTACAAGACAATACGCGGCATTCCTAAAATATCTTCGTTTTTTGGGCTTTGTTTGTTATAATAATTTCTTTTATACTTCTCCTCCTTTTGCTTATTAAAGCTCTTTTTATTCTCCTTTCAAGTTCTTTTTCCATTGGTAAGGATTATCCCAACAAGCTTGAAATTGTTTCTTCAGTTTCTTTTCATTTTGGAGATCAAGATATTGATCATTGACCTATTTTCTTAGATAAGAAATTCTTGTACCAAGGGTATCAATGACATCCACTTTCTCAAGCCATGTAATATATTTTTCATTGATTATAAAATTGATTGAATATGACAGTTTTTCATAAAACATATCAAGATTGGTTTCATTAAGCCCAATTTGTTAATAATATTGATTAATTCAGTAATATAATTCTCCAGATATCTCATTTCTAGTAATGTTATGTTATTAATCTTTCTTTATCATTCTTTTGCATTTTCTTCGGAATAAGTTTAGCTCCGTTGAATTCAACTGACATTTCCTTACATAGATTCTTGAACATTACAATCCATGTTCCTATATATCATTCTTAGTGTATTTTTACCATCTACATTTAATGAATCATATCAATCAGGTACAGTGTCAGAAAAACTATGCTCAATATAATTTAAGAAATTTCAAGCAATCCTTGCAGTATTTAATTTTAGGACAATATTCATGCCTCTTTTCCAATGCTCAAATATTTCTTCTCTGTTACAAGCTCTATTGACGTTTAAGATGTATCTTGTTTGGCTAATAGGGGTAAGGTCAACATCTTCAAAGGTTGTGGTTTTTCTTGGGACAAGCCCAAAGGAACAATTAGTTGTACGTCTTGCTGGAATGTATCTAGATCCCATAAAATGGGTGTTTCTCCTAGAATGTTCAATTGGTCTCAGTTTTATCTATGTTGAATTCTTCTCCAATATCATTAATTTCGGCATCAAATACTATTTTACCATATCTTTTATCCAATATCTTCCTAATTTCGTCTAAAGCTACATCATTAAGATCCTCTAGTTTAATTAAGTTTATCTGCTAATATATTTCTTCTTCTATCTGCGCATTATTTGTCTGTTCATTATCATCAGATAAAAAGTCTTGTTTATCAACTATTGTGCCCATGATTTTACTTAATTATTCTGGATTTGTTCGTTTTCAAACATATTCTATAATTCTTCAAAATTATACTACTTATACTCCATCCTCTTTTTCTTCCTCTATCTTCTCAGATGATTTTTTAGTTGATTTTTCTCCTATTTCTTTTTCGATTTTATATCATACAAAGAAAATGGATTTTGCTTTTTTGGATTTTGGAAGGGATACTTATGCTGAAATAGAGTATTAATATTTAAAGTAGATTTTTCACTACGTCTAATTTCGTTAACTAAAGAAAGATGGATTACAAATAATTACTTCTTAATCTCCTTAAGTTTAGTCTTAATTTTTACTAATTCGATTTTTGCTTCTAAAACCATATCAGTAATATAGTTCTATTGTGGTGCTACTCAAGTGCTTTCTTCTAGAGTGTGCAAAATACATGAATAATTGGGTCCAAGACAAGTAGGAGATGATTCAAGCATTTAACACAGTTAATTAGCTTAATTATTTATTAATTAATTATCTTAATTATTCTTGGTCACGTAGCTCTGATACCAGTTGAAAGAGGACTTTGAGTAGTACTTACGAGTGACATGTCAAATGCATAAAATTAAAATTTTCGAAAGTAAGTTTTTAAGAATTGGGGTTAAAAATGAAAATTTTAAAAACATGGGGTACTTGATGTAATTTTAAAAGTTAAGTTTGATCACTTGTAATTCCAAAAAATATTTGCCCAAACTTGGATGTACCTCAAAATATTTTTCCAAATTTATCAAGTCAAAAAAAATATTAGACTATACCTCAATAATCCCTGATGTAATTTACTGTGATTTTGAGTTAAGTTATTGAGTCTATTTCATACTTGGGGACATAAGAATTAACCAAATATGCCTTCTTAATTTGTGGCATGATCTTTCTTTCATTTTACCATCATCAAAATTAGCAGAAGAAAAGTATAAACTCGATTACATGTGTAGTGTATTAATCTCTCTAGCCAACAGGTCAAGAATTTACCTCATATGTCAACACGTCCCACATATACATGCCCCCAAATAGTTTGCTTTTTCTAAAACAAAAAAGTTTCTAAGGAGATGTAAGTGTCGATATGTAAGAAATTGAATCCAAATCTCTAATATTACATTCCAAAAGATATTTAACCCACACACACTAGTGTGTGAATCATAAGACTTTTGCTTTATTTATCTGTTAGAGACTCCATGCGACCTCAATAAAATTGGGCTCCCATGTTCAATGCCGTAAAAAATTTAAAAATAGTAGGACGAATTTGCCATGCAATTCCTCAAACGAGCCACTCTAGCATAACATGATGAGCGTTAGACTGTTCGATATAGGAAGTTACATTAAATTGTCAGATTCATTTCTTATTTGACGCATTAAAAAATATATTTATTTATTGGACAACACTTTATACTCCTTTCATAACTCGTTGACATTGTTGTGTTAATTAGGTTTATCTGTCATTAAATTATTTAGTCACTTTATAATTATGAATGTGTTTGCCTTATGCTCATGTTACATGGCCAACACTCTTTTTCCGTTGTAACAGAATATACAAGTACGTAAATGTTATAATATTCATTGATATAGCTAAGCTAAGTATTTAAGACTAGTAGTTGTGTATTATTTTAATAGTTTCATTCTATTTGTACTATATTATTCAAGCATATCTTGTGATTTATAACATACTTTGGGTTCCAATGTAAATTATATATTTGACTCTCTCTTTCAAATTTTATTTAGGATTTTCTATAACAAATTTTACAAACTTTAAATCAAACAATATTACGCGTCACAACCCAGGTGAAAATCCACATATGCCATCTATATCTGGGTAGGAAAAGTAGTAAGGCAAGTTTTGGCTGTAGGTGCTCACGAGGAAAGGCATCTCTAAATATATTCGTGCAAAACGAGAAATGTTCTCACCATCACTAACACTCACACTCTCTACCTAAAATCAACGGCTTAAGCTAGATGAAGGAAGAACTCTCATGTAAAGCATACTGTTGATCTTCACACAGTATTCACAGTATTAGTTTCATCTTTTCTGCCTTTTTTTTTTGGGGGGGGGGGGGGTTTGGGGCAGGAACTGCTTTTTGTTTTCGCCCTTGCATGGGGCTCTCTCTCTGTCTCTCCCTATATATGTGAAAAAGTTCGAGATGGGGAAAAAGATAACCGTTTTGACTGTATTGTTTTTGAAGGGCAGTGGTATAGCAGTACTGCATGCACCATGGTGCATGGTGTGACGATTTATTTACATATTGTAAGGGTTACCTTTTTCGGTTACACGTGCATCTTCACCATCACCGACCACGTGCGCTTCTGACTGTTACTTTAAACAATTTGGACGAATTTTGTAACCATCTAGAAACGGAAAGTTGCACTTAAAGCGAGAGATCAAGGAGAGGGAGAGAGGGGGTTAGTTTCGATGACGGAATCCTATACAAAACTGGTCTGCTTTTCTACGGCTAAAATTGGTAAGAGCTGGACTTACTTTGTTGGATAGCACGTGCAGGTAAGACCAAGTTAGAACTCAATAGCGTGCCCCTTGTTGGCCGGCCCTAATGACTAGGGCTTACTTCACACACATACAAAAAAAAAAAAAAAAAAAAAGAAGGTCATGCTCTCACTCGTATTTAACTATACATGGTTAAGTGGAGTGGGGCAATGAGCACCTAAAACTATCCCTACACATTAAGTGATGAAAAACATAATCACTCTTATAAGAGTGGTGGTAACTAATTAAGGTGTGTCCACACATATTAAGCGTGGAGAGTTGTATCTCGAGTTATATCTCATGAATAAGGTTCATTTAGCACAAATATTATGTGAGTCATATATTTTTATTTTTCAAAATTTATTTTAGGTTGACCCCAAATTAGTGACGACCATTAAATTTTAAAAAAAGGACTTGAGACTCTCGGCCTGCTCAATTACTGTCGATGCCTTCATTCCATTCAACTCGAACTTGCAATCTAGGGTTAGGTTTTGTTCTTTCGTTCGTTCATCCTATATTTCATTCCATTCAGTTTGACCTTGCAACCAAATCAAGGAGAGATTTGAGAGGTTGATAGAGAGAGAAAGATCAAAGATGTGGCATGAAGCTCGGAGGCTAGAGAAGAAGGTTCATGACAAGATGGACGCGGGTCTAACTTGAGCTTAGCAGCGAGCCATCTTTCTAGCCAAGAGATGTGGCGATCCTCAGTAGTCCATTGAAGTCATTAGCTCCTGTTATCGCACCTATCGCGGTGATAGCCTATACCAAGCTACTCAGGATCTACAGGACCTATCAATCTCTCTCACTCTCTCTCTACCGGGTTAGGGTTAGGGTTAGGGTTCTTCTGATTCTGGTTGTTTGTAGGTTGAGAACTTAGAGAATTTTAGCTGCTGGAATACTTAAAGAAGAGCCTTTTCTTGTTTTCACATTCTTTTCTCTGTGGGTGCGGCTCGGGAGTAGCGCTTGGAAGCATACTAGACGCTTGGAAATTTTTTAAGAGTTTTATTGATTATGCTAGAAGTAGGAAAGAATTGAATGAAAAAGAAGGATTTTTAGCCCAGTTTGGAGCATAGACGAAGATTAGCTTGAATAGATGTTGAAGAAAGCAGGAAGGGAGTTTCTATTAATTAGCGAAGGCATGAAGATAATGACCTTAAATTTTTGGTTCTTGATGTAATGTGCGTTTATAATGTTTTCTGGAAGTTTGGTTTGATGCTTAGGATTATGATAGACTTGTGCATCTACACCCAGACCCTATTGTGGTAATATATTGTCATTGTGCTTAATGGATGCCAAAGAGATATCCAGGAGTGTTAGCATTTAGAAAGTGGTGAAGCTGCATATTGTTGTTGAAGGATGTCTCCCAAACTGACTCATTGGATGAGAGATTCTTTTTCAACATTATAATTTTTAGTTTGCTGAGAAACATTACGAAGCGGAGCCATTTTATAGATAAAGCATTGAAGAGTGGATTGGCTTGATCACGTTACATTTAAAGTGGGCCAGAACTATGCAATTCCTATTGGTGTGACAATTAGTGCAATGTCCGGATAATTATTCTTCTCAGTATGAAAATGATGAATCTGGAGACCAGTGCGCTCAAATTTGGGGATAATTATTATGCTTATCCTTTTCCTTTCATGAATATATATGACCGTGAATTGGGAAACTTGGGAGCAGAGGTGTCAATGCCACAGACGGTGATCAGACAGTAAGTGTCACCAGCATGAAAGAGCCAAGCCAAAAGTCCCAACCTCATTTTCCACAGGTTTCTAGAGGTGGAAACTTCAAGATAGTCGCGTTCTCTCCTTTCTTAGACCTGCTATAGGTTTTCTAGAAGTTAGATCTGCTCCTAGTCTCTTCGAACTTGGATATCATTATTTCTTTCAGTTATGTTAATACCAATCCTTAGTTGACACTTTGCCTTAGAATTACTATGTTTGTAGACTATCTACTCTGAGGTCTCTCACATGAGAATTTTGGTGTCTAGATTTAATAATTCATTGTAGAAGATCGAAATTTGACTCACTTTTGTAATGCATTTTGCTTATTATTTATTTTTTGTGAGTTGAGCATTGTACGTGCATTGGAGGACTCCTCTGAATCTTTCACCTGAGGCCAAGCTCTTCTTACCATTTGCTAAATGTTTAATTGTTAATTCAAAAAGGTTGATTCTGTCTCATTATTGATAAACTCTTTTTCAAGACATGGGCTAGGATGAAGGCGATTCTATGTCTGATGTTTTATCCATGCTATCTTAAGTCTAACATATTTAATCGATGTGCTTTTTTTAACTTATAATTTATAATAACAAGCATTGATTTAAAGTTCTTAAATTTATGTTCAATTCTAAATGTCTTCGTCCATGTATCTCATTGTGCACTAGACATTAAAATGTTTTGATTAACTTGTCCAATGTCATGGCTAACTTCACTTGAATTTTCTTATTTTGTAACTGAGGTCCAAATCGACAAATCATAAAAAGAGCTATTGAAATTTAATTCAGCTACTTGCTTTATTTACATTAGCTGCTTAACTTTTTGCATACCAAAGAAACAAGGGAATTCCATATTTAACGCTCAAGTCTATAACTGCATGCCAAAGAATTACTGTGTTTGTAAATCTAAATGGTCTGAGCTTGTACCCATATTTTGAATCTAGTAACTAGAACAACTAGCACATGTTCAGACTCATTGAAGTTCAATCGAACAACTTCAAACCAATTGGAACACTACTTAACCCTGTTAGATTTGATCCTAATTTTCACCTTATTTAGTAACAAGGACGGGAAACCTAATACAAGGTTTAGCGGACATATGTGAAATTAAATAAAATCTCCACTCCAAGATTGCTAGCACCGATGGCTTTAGATGATTGATCTCATCTGGATAAGCCACGCAACAAATTCTATAGCATGCAGTTTTCATTGGTAAGACTAAATACATTTTTGCTATATTTTTTATTTTGTCTTTGTTATGGCTTTCTATTTACTTGTGTTCTCAAACTATATGTTTCAGTACCTCCAAACAATTTTTATTTAGATCATCAAGCTTTTATGCTTGTTTTGCTTCTCTCCTTTCCTCTATGTCTATTCACAAATAGTGGTATGCCTATGTTCGAGTCTATGTGTTTGACATAAATTACTAATGGCATGAGCAATTTGCCTTCGCAAAACCGTGAGTAGCTTTCCTATCAAGCTGTGGTATAGCATATGTATTAGAAATTAGAGCAAACTAATAGCAGAAGCGTTAAGATGAATAATGATATTCAAAAGTAAACAACGATAACAAGAATAATAAAGAACACAGATTTACATGGAAATCCAATGCGGGAAAAACTACGGATGACGACGAGCACAAACAATCCACTACGAGGGAGTGAGTACAATGCGATCACCATCACAACGAGTAATTCGATCAAGCAATCAGATTACAATCTCTCTTATAATCTCTCTCAAAAATACTCTCAATCTCTCTCACAAATCTAAGATAGTGGAAACAGAATATTCTATAAGTATTTCTTACTGGTATGGGATTCAGGGATGATTATTAGAGCCTAGGCAAGGCCCTTTATATAGGGTTTAGAGGTATAATAATGCAAAAAACCCTAGGAGCAACCCTACCCGTCAAGACGACGAAACCCTAGCCGCCACGGTCCGTTGCGCAAACTCTTTGAAGCTCGTGGTGGGTCTGCGGAGCTGATTTTGGGTTATGAAACCCAACAATCTCCACCTTGAACTAAAATCACCAACAGTAACTCTTGCACACTGTCATAGCACCCCGAAAGGTAATGCCCCACAGGGCAGACCCCAAAGGATATTTAAGCGATCGGAACACCGGTTGAGATCAAGTGCTACTTGAACTTAGCTCTGGGAGACGACTTGCACGAACCTTTCTTCATATAATCTGTCGTAGTAAATACCTGTAAGGCATAGAGGCTTCCTTGCCTCAAACCCTTCAACAGAATCTGACTGTCCTTCGAAACTTTCAGAACTCCACCTTCAGCTGAACATTTGCACCCCTTGGATTCAAAAGTGCTTAAAGAGATGAGGTTACGCTTTAAGTCAGGAACGTGACGAACATTCAATAAAGTCTTCACAATACCATCATGGGTCTTGATTTTACCAGTACCAATTCCAGTTACATTACATTAGGCATTATTGTCCATGTGAACAACAGTTGAGTCAACTGGATCATATGTTGAAAACCAATCCTTATGAGGACACATATGATAGGTACACCCAAAATCAAGAATCCAATCAGAATCGCTTCCCTTTTCAGTAGAGATAGCAAACAAAACGTGACCATCAGAATCAGATTCAGTAAACGAAGCTCCAGCAGGCTCACGAGAATTATCTTCTTCTTTCTCCCTCTTGTTTTGGAGTTACCAACAGTTAGCGACAATATGGCCCAATTCACCACAGTAATTGCAGGTCTTACTAGTTGTGAGGATTTGTAGACTTAGAACGATTCTTACTCCTATTACTGTTCCCCTTTTCAGTTTTTTTACCCCTTACTACTAATCTCTCAGCAGAATTAAACTTTTTCTTAGACAACAGGTTTGACTTAACATCCTCAAATGATATAGTAACAGAATTACTATATAGCATGATCTCCTTAAAGTGTTTATATGAAGGGGGTAGAGACACAACTAACAAAATACGTCCTCAATTTTCACATCTAAACTTTCAAGGTCAACTACAATCGAATTGAAATCATTTAAATGTTTTTTTTGAATAGGAGTACCTTCTGCTATTTTGAAAGTGTATAACTTTTCCTTCAATCGGATCTTGTTGGTGAGACTCTTCATCATATAGAGTTCCTCTAGCCGAACCCAAAGATCCACTGTAGTTGTCTTATCAAGTACCTCTCGGAAGACATGTGGTGCCAAGCACAACTGTATGGCAGAAAGTGCCTTCAGTTCCAGTTCCTCCGATTCATTGTCCGTCAAGAACCACACTTCTTCTTTTGCTGCTCCGCCCATTGTTCGCCTGTCATCATACTAAGCTTCGTATAAGGTCCTGAAAGAACCTTCCACAACCCATGTTAGATAAGAACTGCTCTCATCTGCATCTTCCAGAGATTAAAACTAATCTCCCCATCAAACTTCTGAATATCAACCTTTATGATTGAAGACATCCTAAACCAGGGCTCTGACACCACTTGTTAGGAATTAGAGCAAACTAATAGCCGAAGCGTTAAGATAAATAATGATATTCAAAAGTAAACAACGATAACAAGAACAATAAAGAACATAGATTTATGTGAAAACCCGATACGGAAAAAACCACGGATGATGACGAGCACAAACAATCCACTATTAGGGAGTGAGTACAATGTGATTACAATCACAACGAGTGATTCAATCAAGTAACCAGATTACAATCTTTCTTATAATCTCTCTCAAAAACACTCTCAACCTATCTTACAAATCTAAGATAGTAGAAACAAAATACTTTATAAGTATTTCTTACTGGTATGGGATTCAGGGATGATTATTAGAGTCTAGGCAAGGCCCTTTGTATAGGGCTTAGAGGTATAAGGATGCAAAAAACTTTAGGAACAACCCTAGCCGTCAAGACGATAAAACCCTAGCCACCACGGTCTGTAGCCCAAACTCCTTAAAGCCCATTGTGGATCTATGGAGCTGATTTTGGGCCATTAAACCCAACAATATGTGTTTGACATAAATCACCAATGTCATGAGCAATTTGCTTTCATAGAACCATGAATAGCTTTCGTATCAAGAGATGGTATAATGTTATGTTGGCAGCCCTTTTAATGAGGCACATTGGCAGCATTTGTATGGAAAGCTATCTAGAAACATATGGATTCTATTGTGGCAGAATTATATTTATCATTTCTTTATTTTTATCATGTAATGTATAGCTACATGTTAAACTTTATCATGCTAATTTCCTATGGTCTTCTTAATTTGATTGGTCTCATAACCATGCATATTTAATTTTTTATTCTTCCTCTTGTAATTTTGCTGACTGTGATGCAGTACCTTTATATGTTATGAAGCCATTTATTTATGTATGCTAGTTTAAAGTATGATTTATAGGTGGATCTAAAAGATACTTTGTCTGCATCTTTTGATAATCTCTTTTTAAAAAGAATTGGATTTTTTCTTGGCTTTTTATGAGAAAATGGATTCAACACCATTCTTTTGATGATCAATTAATGTAAGTTGCTAACTTGTGCTGTAGGCTAAAGAGAAAGGTGAGGGACATGTGCTATAGCTTACAAAGCATGGTCAAGGGACAAATGCCAGAGAAAGTTCCACTTTTTCATCTAATTCATAGCAAGACTTGATGTACAGTCTATTGTTAGACTTAATATGTCTCTATGCTATTTTGATGTGATACTTCAATTGTAAAAATCATCTACTTAATTTATTTGATATTTTCATTTGTAAACGATGACATTATTTCAATATAATATAGTACTTGATTATGTACTTATGGTGCTCACTTTTATTAGAATATAGTTGGTCATTGTTCTTCACATAGATTTCTCGGCACTTTAATAATAACTATATAATAATTAAAAGAGCTGTTTGATTATGTGTAAAATTTTCATACATCAAATTAAGTTATAGTTTTCTTAAAATTTTTTAAAAAGGAGAATTTACATAGAGCCATTTGAAGTAGGTACAACTTCTTCACATATATGCATAGCGAGCTTGCCATGCTTATAAGATGGTCAGAGAGTCCTCCTTCCACACGTAATAAGTCTGGTGGAGAGATTATCCAGTATGCTTAGTAAGAGAGGACACGTTTTTTTCACTATTACCCTTTCTATGCTTAGCTTAAGAATGTTAAGCATCTTCTAGCACATCTATACCCATGGAGAGGTGTGAATTTAAGTGTGGAGAGAAGCTTTAGTTCTTGTAGTGGTTACACAGTCATGTCTCCACTTACGTGATGGATGCCGATTAGCATATTAAACCTATAAATAGAGGGGTTTAGGAGCTCATTAATGATAAGTCACATTCATCCTAAACAGAACCCCTCTCCTCTCTCTTTCTTTCTCTCATGGCTGCCTCACCATCACCCAACGTTCGGGTTTGGGATATGGCAAATCGATGGTGATTCTAGTAGCCACCGCTTGATCATTTGTATCGATTCATGGGTTATTTCTGAGCAATGAGATCCTTCACTTTCGCACCTAAAGATATGTCCTTTAATTTCCTACATGTTATCAAAGCGATGATGTTCGGTTCGACCCCAATTGAGTCGATCGTGACCAATTGTACGATTAGCTCATTTTAATATTACTAATTACTCTAATCAGATTCATAAAAGCATGTTTTGGCTAGGTTTCCATGTTATTATGGTATTAATTTATTCTGAGCATACTTCTGAGCCGGTTAATTGCTTTCATGAGGACTATTGTTTCGATCCGCACCCATAAACCCTAAAATCCGACTTTTAGAATGATTCATCAAGAGTCTCAGTCCTTAACCTATTGATAATGCTCGACCTCTACCTTTTCCTGGACAACACTTGACCAATCCTTGACCACCCACACCACTAGGAGATGGCTGCTATGGCAGCCACTCCTGTGTGGCCTCAGTGGCCTATGGCTGTAATTGTTCTCACTTGTTTAAAAAAAAAAGAAAAGGGCAGGAGGCAGAAGAACCGAAATGCCCCATTAGAACCGCCGAGGAGGGGTGGCTAGTTGTTGCCTGTCTACTTCCTCATTTGACCTCCAAAACCTCCGATCTATGCAAAACTAGCTTGAAAATTGCAAAAACTCATAGTTTATGGATGTGTGTGAACTCACTCATCGCAGCCTAAGTGGCACGTTGGTGGCATGGGTGGCAATCTTGAACTTGGCGATGGTCGATCGATCTGCACACTGGTCGCATGAGTTTCAGAGGCGTTACAAGGCCTACTGACCTTCAGTCTTGGGCGGTTTTTGGTGGTTGGGGAGGGTGTTCATCATATGGGCATTTTGCGTGGTGTGGTAACGGGTGGGTGTAGCCGTGCGAGGAGGACTGTAACGGAGTGAGAGGAAGACCTAGAGGGGGAGAGCTTGGAGGAGCATCCAAGGCATCAAGATGAGAAAGGAATAATGGCCCTTTCCTTCTAGTTTGGTGAGAGGTGAGACAGAGGAGTTGAAGCTTTTAGAGGGAGGTCCAAGGCAAATGGATGGGGGTTAGGGGCTTTTTGATTCCAAGAGGTCCCCTTGCCCTCATGGATCGAGGCCATATTTTTGGCCTATTTGTTTTGTTTATTGCTACTGTTGCATAAATTCTGATCCATTTCAGTAATTTTTTAAAGAATTAATATAAATGTGTTTCATATATAATCGTGTAGTATGAATTCGCTTCATGTAGTTTAAATTTAAAAAATCATATGATTATGTTTCATGTCATTATTTGGATATATATGGTATGTGATTATTTTATGAACTGATTTTATGAAATTTAAATCCCCAATATTATGTGAAAACATTTTATATAATTTGCGAGTAATATTATATGAATATATCGTATACAAGAATTTGTGAGTGTTATTTGATTTTGTTTCATGTTATAAGCTATATTATATAAATGTGTTTTATATAATATTATGTTTAAAAAAAGTTACTTGAACATGTTTCATGAAATTATATAAATGTGTTTTATATAATAAGCCATTGTGAATTTGCTATTGTTTCAGCATTCTGCACCTTACGCAAGTCAATGAATATGAATTTTTTTAATGTTATCACATAAATATGTGGTTATGCTAATTATGTAATTAAGTAGCATTTTGTGAGTTTGTTTCATGAAATTTACATTTGTAATATTGTGAATGCATCTTAGAATCTGCAAATAATTTTTACAAATGTTTCATGTTATTGGTTGTGATGTAGAAATATGTTTAATACAATATTATGCTTAAAAGTGTTATGTCAATATGTTTCATGTTAATTATAACTTAGTAAAGTTGTATAAATGTGTTTTATATATAATCTTATACAAGTCACATTAAGTTTTGTAACATGTTATTTGATAATATAAATTCATTTTATGTATTTGTGAATTATATAAATATGTTTTATATACTAATATGAATTTTTGGGTTGGTTATATATAATTGCATATTATATTTTATTAAAAAAAGTTTTAAATGACAGATATATAACATGTTGCCATGATCGTATGAATTCATTTCATGTAATTGTAAAATTCATATAAATTTATTTTACATGATCAAATTTAATAGCTTCGTGATATTTCTCAACAGTAGACTAATTAGTTTAACAATTATGTACTTGATTAGTTTGTTTTATGGAAAAATGTGGTAATTAAATTATAGAAATTTTTAGTTCATGTTTGAATGTGAAGATTATGAGTTCAGCAAAATTTGTGATCATATAATAGGATCATGAAGTTTTTGATAATTTAATTATTGGAAAACATGCCTAAAGTCCATCTTTTGATACACACTTCTACATATGGTAATTGAAAAACAATTGGTGATTTGTTCACAAATATAAAGTTAGATGACACTAAGTATGACATCTAGCATTGGAAGATTCAGTTTCTTCTCAATGATCGTGAAATGTTAGAATATTTGGCGACTTCTGTGTCTGCTAGGGCAGACAAAGATGAGAATGGAAAAGGTATTACTGCTAGTGAGCAGTATCGAGAGAACCTAAGGACATACCAGAAATGGTTTGAGAGGGGTCGATCGGCATGCTGTATTATATTATATTACATACATAGCAATCTGGTGGGAGAATTTCAAAGCCATCCCACTACTGAGTACATGTAGGATCAGCTTAGCATCTTATTCAACCAGATTCATTTCCCCTTGAAGCTCTAAATGTTAAGGTGGCATTGCTGAAAGGAAAAAGGATAAGGGTAATAGAGAGAAGAATGTAACACGTGTGGAGTGCTATAACAGTGGCTAGAAGGGTTCCTGTGCTCAGAGATTGTCCTAAGTTGACTAAGGTATCTACATTTCACAGTTACTCCTGTATAATATGTGTGTTCCTACACATTGGCTACTAACTCTTTTCCTTAGTGGATTGTAGAGACGGGAGCAACCAAGTATATAGTTCTCGTCTGAGCTTGTTTGTAAACTTTCATTGCTACCCAATGGGTTCACAAACCATCTTATTGGGCAACAGCAGTGAAAAAGATGTCCTTAATGTAGTGACATGTTAGCTTAAACTCGTTGGAAAGCATATATTACTTCTTCACATGCTCTCTATGCACTTGGGGGTGTCATGCCTTTGTGTCCTTTGGTTTTTTAGTGAGATTAGGTTTTTCTTTTGATTTTTGTCTAGATGTCTTAGACATCTTGTACGATAGCAATTTGTTTAACTGTGCAACATTGAAAGATGTTTTTGATGTTTTGAATGAGATAAAACATCTCCCTCTTTGGTCTCATTTTTTACTTTGTTTTTAAATCTGTTGAGAGGCATGCTCAACTTTGCCATAAGGGCCAAGATGGACATAACAAGCTAGCTAAAGATAGTCTTCTAGATTGACTTATCAGGATTAGGTTGCTCAGATGTGGGTCATCTCTAACTAGCAAGGCAATCACAAAGCCTTTTAGTAAGGCTTCGAGGTATCGAGTCCCCTAGAGTTCATTTACTCCAAGATCTATAGGCCCATGAATGTGAAAGCACATCATGGAGCTATGAATGATTCACGGTATAGGTATGTGTACCTATTATCTCACCGCTATTAGGTTTTTGATGTGTTCAAACACTTTCTGCCGGAAGTAGAGACTTAAGTGGAACAAAAAGTTAAAACTCTTTAAACCAATTGAGATCATGAATATCTCTCTGATATGTTCAAAGAGTTTTGTAAGGAAAAAGATATATGAAAACAACAAATGATTGTATATAATCCAGGACAAAACATTGTTGGAGAATGTAGGATCTGTACATTGCTTGACATGGTTAGGTAAATGATGGTACATACTAAATTCCCAATTTGTTGTTTAGGGGAAGCGCTGCTTACGATCTTATATTCTTAACTGTATGCCAAGCAAAGTTATAGCTGTCACTCTATATAAGTTATGATATGGGAAAAAGCTGTCTTTAGCTCAATTACACCCATGGGGTTCAACCAATTATATGCATGACTGAACCCACAAACATAGTAAACTTGGTCCAAGAGCTAACAAGATGGTGTTCATAAAGAATTCGAACATTACAAAGGATATGTGATGTATAGGGAACATCAAAATGGTGGCATGATAAAAAATGAATCCTGTAATGTCAATTTTCCTTACGATGAGTTCCCAAGTATTGGTGAAATTAAGAAGGGCCTCAAACTGTATGAGTTACAATAAGACTATCAACCATCTCTCGAAAAGGGGGAGCATTTGATATCTTACGAAGCCACCGAGGATGGTACACCTTCCCTATCTGATAGGAATGATGAAGGTTTATCTGTTTAGAGAATGTGATTCATACTTAATCTCTAATTCATGAGGATCATCGACCTAAAGATGAGGTTCTCCTCAATCTCCAAAACCTAAACATATATATTTAGGATCCCACACTTCATAGGGACAGTGAGAGTGATTCTCTACATGCAAAGGGTCTCACACCTCTTACAGAAAGAGGGAGAGATTCCTCAATGAGATTGACAAAATGAAGGTCCTCAGGTCTGAAGTGGTGAGTGTGGAAAAATTCCTCAACGATCTTTCCAAATCAAAGATAAAATATTTTTATGCACTCCCTTGAAAGTTAAGGAGCATACCTCTTTTCAAGAGTGGTTGATTTACCAAATCATAAAGAGTGGATGGGTATCATAAGGCAAGAGATGGACTCAATGGCAAGAGATAACATATGGAAACTCATTGATCTTCCACCTCAACGTAAATCTATTGAAAACAAGTGGTTTTTCATAATATACTATTAAATAGATGGGTCAATGATAAGTTTAAGGTCTGTCTAGTGGCGAAAGGCTGTACCCAAATTGAGGGTATAAACTACAAAGAGACATTTCCTCCTGTGATGAGATATGCCTCTATTTGCCCTCATATTCCTCGGTGCACATTTTGAGTTAGAATTATTTCAAATGGATGTAAAGAGTACTTTCCTCAATGCTAACCTTGAGGAAGGGATCTATATGGACCAACTCATTGTTTTTGTATTAAAGGGTCAAGAGCACAAGGTCTGTCATCTTAAAAGGTCTATATATGGTCATAAGAAATCTTCCAGAACATGCACTTTAGATTCCATGAAGCCATAGCTTTATTTGGCTTATCTATGTTTTTAGAAGACTATTGTGTGTATATTGAAAGAATGATCAGGGGATTATGTTCCTTACCCCGTACGTTGATGACATACTATTAGCTGAGAGTAACTTGGAGATGATCAAAGCATTAAGAAGTGGTTGTCCTCTATCTTTCATACGAAGGACATGGGCAAAACTAGGTATGCCTTATGGGTGAAAATAGTTAGAAACCATCCCAAGAAGCTCCTGGGTATGTGCTGGGCAGCATATATCAAAAAGGTCTGGGAATGTTTTCGGATGCATAATTTTAAACATATAAGCACTCCACTTGAGAAGGGCCTAACCTTGAGTCTTGACCAATGCCCCCCAAGACATATGATGAAAAAGATAAAATGACTAATGTTCCTTTGGCTAGTGTCGTAAAAAAGCTTAGTGTGCGTCATACTATTTACTCGATCTGACATTTGCTTTGCGGTTAGTTTGGTAAGTCATTACCAAGGTAACCTAGGACCCGCTCATTGGCAAGCCATCAAGAGAATCATGCGCTACCTTTGTGAAACAGTTGATTTAGTCCTTTGCTATCAAGGCGAAGACTTCATGTTGAGAGGATACTCATATACCAATTGGGATGGTGACCCGGATGAATCTAGGTCAACCTCAAGATATGTTTTTAGCTTGAGTGGAAAGCTACATCAGAGTGTAGTAAGACGCAAAACTACACGTCACTATCAACTATGAAGGCAAAGTATGTTGCTTGTTACCATAGAGATAAAGGGCATTGTCATTAAGTATATACCTACTAACAAGATGATTGTTGATTCGTTAACTGTGCCAATCCTTAGAGATGTTTTTAAACCTCATGTGTTGAGTCTAGGACTTTGTAAGGTTTACTTTTTTCTTTTTTGGATAAATCTTGTTATGTAATGGGCATATTTTGAGCATTTATGTAATAAAGATTGATGTTTCTTTTTCTTAATCTTTGTGATTAATTGTTACATGTTCGGCATATTAAAATGTCACTGGCTTCTGATTGACCAGTTATACAGGCAATTGCCCTGAAACTTGAGTAGTGGGTAGGATGAGACTGAATCATATCGGCACTAGGTGTGCAATAGTGATTACTCATAGTAGAGGTGTATAAATAAAGAAATATGGTCGACTTAGCTAGTAAAAGCGAGACTTGAGCATGTCGAATATGAAATGTCAGATTTTATATTAAAGCCTTAGGAGATGAATCTTAAGTGTCAAGATTAACATTTAGCATATTAATCTAGTGGCTCAGTTTAGCTTTTTAGGTGAAAATCTAGACTGGCTATTCACATGGCATATAGAGTGACAGGCCCAGCTGAAGAGGAGCTACACTATGACATTTATCTCATACTGTGTGTACTTATAAGATGACCCATACGGAGTGGCAGTTGACTTCCCCATCTCTTGTCATTGTGTGACCCTATAAATAATGACCCTTTGACTTAAAGCTATGATATGAAGTTAAAGCTTGATGATGCTACCTTAATGTGTTTCTTAAGGAACACGCTATATACGGTTAAGTGAGAACACTTTAGGAGAGAAGTTAAGTTGAGATGAAAGGTCGTAAGTGTTTAAGAAAAAATATATCTATCTTTATCATATCAGCCCGGGTGATTATTTTGAGTGTTTAATAATATGATATATCATATGGCATAAAGGGACTAGGTATGCCTGTTGATTATATGGTGGCTTAATATAACACTACTAGTTACTTTCTGACTACATGTCCCATTCCTGGCACGAAGTGTGAAGAGACATGATTCGTGGAGGACATCTGATTTGCAGTTTACGTGGCCGAGTGGGAGCTATTGGTCGGTTTTAATTATTAGTGGTTAGACAACCATGTCTCCACCTAAGTGTTGGATGCCGATTTGGACACTCAATATGCAAATAGAGGGATTTAGGGGTTCATTGATGATGAGTTACATTAAACCCAAATAGAACCTCCAATCTCTCTCTCTGTCACTCTGTCTCTCTCTCTCTCTCTCTCTCTCTCTCTCTCTCTCTCTCTCTCTCTCTCACACTACTGCATCACCATTACTCAAAGTTCGGGTTTGGGATGTGACAAATCGACTGTGACTCTAGTAGCTATTGCTTGATTGTCTGTATTGATTAGTGAGCAATTCCCGAGTAATGAGGTCCTTCGCTTCCGCACTAAACATATGTCCTTTAATTACCTACATCCCTCAACTTCGTGTTGAACAATTTGTTAAAATTTTTATGCCAATTGTGTCTTAGCAAATTGGGTCATGAATATATATGCTTTTAAGTAAGGTTATGTCTCAAAAAGAGTTGGTACTGACTAAAATTATATATTCACAATATTTTGAATATGGTTGGATTGTTTTGCAATATTTACATGAGATAATCTTTTTTTCAGAGTCCAACATACATTTTGATGTGTCATCTACTAACCCAACATGTACTTGCACAAGCAACTTGTTAGAATGATAAATTTTTAATGAATAGGTCTTAATTCACTAAGAAATGTACGATAAGTATGCATTGTGTGCTTATCAAAAAAAAGAAGAAAAGACTAAGTGACGTTCCATCTAAAAGCAATTAACATGAGGTGGAAGCACCATGAATATATATATGTGAGATAATCAACACTTTTACATTCGGACAAGAACATACCAATAAATCTGAAAACTATAATGAATATCACTTGAACTATTTAAGCCCATTTAGGGGAAAGAGCTTTAACCTAGGTGGTAGACATGATTCTTTTGGATTAACCCTTCAGGTTTAAACTCTAGAGGAGACATTATCAGCATTACGACAATGTAATTAAGCATAGATTTTCTTCTAATCTAATAACCTCCATTAAGTTGATTTAATATTAGACATTGTTGACTGAATGTAACGGTCACTTGATTATACACATTAAGTGGACGACTATAGATTGATTAATTATGTATTAATCATCTGTATTAATCTCCTATCAGTTACTAGTGTTGATGCTGATTAAAAGAAGCTAACAATGAGTCTAAGAGTTAGCAGAAAAATGTGAACCTCCCTCAACTTCTTTCTGCTCTCTTTCACGTTAATCCCAACATCACTCAGGGATTGGGTTTAAGGTGTGACGCTTTATGGTGACTCTAGTAGCCGCCGTCAATTAAATTCACCATGTTTGTGTGCAGCACTCAATAGGCGAAATCCAGGCAGTGTTTTCGTATCAAGGGAAGCCCTTATATTTCCCAACAGTGGTATCAAAGCCTTGTCTAATTGTTTCTAACCCTGATAAATTCATGTTGGCCTTAATCTGAGTTTAATGTATTTAATCAACTAATCTATGTAATAGTGAGATAGACCCCATTCTGTCTGGCATGAAACTACTAAAACTAAGCAAGAACAAAAATTAACATGTTTTATGTTTTATGCTAACATTCTTGGTGATCTGAAATAGTGCAAAATAGAGGTTAATGCTTATATGCTAAAATCGATACTTCTCATATTAATATGTTTATATGTGATGAATTTCGCTTCGTATCGAGGCCAACATGAACAATGCTAATCTGCCTAAATTATTATGTCTCGTGTTATCATGCTTCAGGCACTATGCCCAAACCGACACTCCACCACCTCTAACAACATAGATCTGACTTAGACCTTGGAACACAGACTCATGATTAGCCCCCCTAAAACTCATATTTGGGCTCTCTCAAAACCCTAACCCTAGAAGCTTTAACCCTCAGACCCATGGCCTCTGTGGTCTACCTCACCCGAAAATATTTTTAAAAAATGGAAAAAAAAATAAGGGAAGCCGAATCTAACCCATCAGAGCCGCCGGAGGGGTGGTGTGTGTTTATGACGCGCCTCCAACAAAGACGACCTTGGTCGTTTCCTTCCTCCTAAACCCCAATATAGCCGCCGATCTACGCATTCATGGCATAAAACTGAACAAAACACTGGCATGGCCATGCATGTACATTAGGCGTCGCCAACAGTGACGCGCGTGGCGTGTGTGGACAACATCAGTCGCCTTGTCGGTGTTCGATCTACTCGATGACATGGTGTTTTGGTTAGATTGGTTGCTTGTTGAGGCCGTGGATTTCGATTAAACGGCGGTCGGGATGTGGAATCATCATTTGGATGTTTCTAGCGGTGGTTATCGAAGGATCAAGCCTGAAGCCTGGTGTTTGAGCAACACCGATAAGAAGTGGGGCTGAGAGCATTGCAGTTTGCTATGGTAGTGAGGACGAGGATATTCATCCTCTAATTTTTCAGGTGAGAGAGAAACGAAGCAATAAAAGAGCGACTGAGGGTTTCGAGAGAGAGAGAGAGAGAGAGAGAGAGAGAGAGGAGAGTATAAGAGAGAGAAAGAGTAGCTCAGTTTAATGAAATTGGGGAGGCCACATGAGGGGGTGTCTTGGGTTTGCACAAGGGGCCCCTCGGCTTGTATATGTTTTTCCAAATTGTTTTTATTTTGGTTATTTTTGTTTTAAAATAATTATCAAGATTATTAGTTATGGCATGATTTTTGGTTGAATTATAAATTAGTATAAATTGATATAGTTCATATAGTTAGTTCATTGTTGAATTAAAATTTTGAATTAGTTTTAATTCAGAATAAATGAATTCGTTATAAAAACATTAATATGTTAATGTCATATATAAGTTCATTTTGTGTATGCATCAACTTAAAATTTTCATGCTAAGTGACTAGTAAATAATCAATAGGGTTGAACTTATATGAATTTGTTTCATATATGAAATTAGTATGTATGATGTAAATTTGTTTTACTCGAACTCAATAAATATCTATGTGATAGATCCCCCATGGTCTATAAATGAATATGTTTCATATGTTATATTTTATAACTTATATTATATAAATATGTTTTATATAATATTTAGTTACATGAATATGTTTCATGATGATCCTTTTTATTTAATAATTTTATACACACTTTATGCAAATACATGAGCAGTTGTGATTTGGTTAATTGTTCCGTCATTACTCTAGTTAATAAAGATGTTTCATGGAGTTTCACATGAATTAGTTTCATACCATAATGTTTAAATATATAGGATATTTGATCAATTTATGAATTTGTTTCATGAAATTTAAATTTGCAATATTATATGAATACGTTTTATATGATTTGCGAATATTACTTTGAATTTGTTCAAATTTTATTATTATATGGATTTGTTCTATATAATAAATTGCAATTAAATACATTTCATGTTACAAATGATGTTTTATTTGATTAAATGAATATGTTTCATGCCAATCACCAATTAGTAGTACAATATAAATGTTTTATATATACAAACTACATGAGTTGTAGTAGATTTGCTAATTGTTTTAGCACTTTTTCCTTACCCAAATTAATGAATATGAATTCGTCTCATGTTTCCTATTAATTATGTAATTTAGCAGTATTTTATGAATTTGTTTCATAAAATCTAAATTTATAAAATTATGAATGTGTTTTATAATTTGCGAGTAACATTTGAATAAGTTTCATGTTATCTAGAATTATATAAATATGCTTTATATAATGGTCCCTAGGCTTTAATGACTTTCTTTCGTAACATGTTATTATTCGAATATGTTTTGCAATATAGATTCATTTTATTATATAAATACGTTTTATATAATAATTTGAAATTTATGGTTGATATGTCATTGAGAGAGTTTTAAATGACACACTAGTAGTTATATAAATTTGTTTTATGTAACAACTTCATGTAAATTGGTTTTTACATGATTAAATTGAATATCTTTGTGATATTTCTAAATCTTTAGTTAGTCTAACCACAATGCTCTCTATAAATTATGTTTTATGGAAAAACGTAATAATTAAATTATAGAAACTTCTAATTCATGCTTGTATATGATGATTATGAGCTTAGCGAAATTTTTGATCATGTGACATGAATGATGGAGCTTTTAATAATTTAATTATTTAAAAATATGCCTAATGTCCATCTTTTAAAATATATACTTCTAGATATGGCAATTAATGTATGGTTGGTAATTTGTTTACCAACGAACAGCTTGATAACAGTCACTATGGCACAAAGTGTTAGAAGATTAAGTTTCTTCTGAACGAGCATGAAGTGTTAGTTCGTTAGGTTCTAGGTCTCCTAGAATAGCAAAGATGGTACTACTAGTGAGCAGTATCGAGAAAACTTAAAGGCATACCAAAAATGGTTCAAGAATGGATCGATTAACATGCTGTACTTTATCATGTTGCATCAATGACAATCTAGTGAGGGAATTGAAAGTTATCCCAGTGTTAAGTATACGTGGGATAAGCTTAGCATCAGGTTCGTCTAGATTCATTTCACCATAAAATTTCAAACCTAAAGGTTATATTGCCAAATGGAAAAAGGCTAACGGAAATAAAGAGAAACATATAGCACATATGAAGTGTTATAACTATGGAAACAAGGGACCCTACACTCGGGATTGTCCTGAGACCGATAGAGGTACCCAATTTCATAGTTGCTCCTAAATAATATGTGTGCTTCCAAGCATCAGTTGCTAATTATGATCCTTAGTGGATAGTAGATGGGAACAACCAAGCACATAGTTCAGGATCGAGCTAATTTTATGAGGCTTTATCACTACCTAGTAGGTTTACAAATTATCGTTTTAGGTAATGACGGTGAACAAGATGTCCTTGAATTAAGGACATAACATTTGAAACTCTGTGAATGGATTACGTCTCTTCTTCACAATGCTCTCTATGCACCTAGGGTGCGATCTTCCCTTTCGTCTGTTGTTTAAGAGATTAGTTTTCTCTTTAGTTTTTATCTAGATGTCTTAAATATCATGTACAATGGCAATTTGTTTGGTCATGTCACATTAAAAGGTGTTTTTAATGTTTTGGACGAAATAGGACATCTTCCATCTTTATCTCATTTTCGATTCTGTTTTAAGCATGCTCGACTTGACCATAAGGGTCAAGATAGAGTTATAGAACTAGCTAAATATAGTCTTTTAAGGCCGACTCATTAGGGTTAAGTTGCCTATGTATGAGTCAAGTTTAGCTAGCAAAGCAACTATGAAGTCTTTTAGTAAGTCTTCGAGCCCATCAAATCTCTTGGCGTTCATTCACTCCAGACATCTGCGGGCCCATGAATATGAAGGCATATCATAGAGCGATATATTATGATATAGGTATGTGTACCTATTATTTCACCGCTGTTAGATACTTGATGTGTTCATACACTTTATAGCGGTAATAGTACTCAATTGGAAAAAAGTATTAGAACTTTTCAATCGAATTGACATTGTGAAATGAATTGTCACAATGTCGATTTTCTTGGGGATAAGTTCCAAGCTTTTGGTGAAATTAAAAAAAAAAAACCTCAATTTGTATGAGTTACAACAAGACTTTCAGCCATCTCTCGGTGAGGGGGAGGATTTGTATTCTAACTACGTCACTGAGGATGGTTCACCTCCTTTATTTGACAGGAGCCGTGAAGCTTTGAGATTCGTCCTCAATCTCTAAGTGTTGAAGAGAGTCTACCTGAGAATGAGGTTTATCCTCAATCTCTTGTTCCTAAAGATGTAGTTACTCTACATGTTTAGGATCCCATGCATCTAATGGATAGTGGGAGTAATTCTTCTCGTACTTAGGGTCTCATACTTCTTAGAGAAAGGGGGAGGGATTTCTCACCTAGGCAAACAAAAAATGAAGGTCCCAGGATCCAAAGGAGTGGGTATAGAAGAATTCCTCAATGACATTTCTAAGTTGAAGAGGAAATATTCCTATGCACTTCCTTAAAAGTGGAGGATCTTACCTCTTATCAAGAGATGATTGATTCGGTAAATCATAAAGAGTGAATGGGTGCTATGAGGGATGAGATTGACTTAATGACAAGAAAAAGGTTTTGGAACTCGTGGATCCTCTACCCCGACGCACATGAGTTTTCATGATAAAACATCGGGCAGATGGTTTAGCCAATAAGTTCAGGCCCGATTACTCCTAGCCCTGGTTACCTATTTGGACCTTTAGTTGTCTGAAATGGATATAAAAGATTGATTTCCTCAGTGGTAATCTTGAGGAAGAGATTTATATGGGCTTACCCATTGGTTTTGTATCAAAGGGACAAGAGGACAAAGTGTGTCATCTTTAAAGGTCCATATATGATCTTAAGCGATCTTCTAGATTTTAGTACTTTAGATTTCATGAAGTCAGAACTTAGTTTGGCTTATCTATGGTTTGAAAAGACCATTTTATGTATGTCAAAGGGTCAACAAGGGGATTGCGTTTCTTACCCTGCACAGTGAAGACATACTGTTAGCTAGGAAAGATGTAGGTGAAGCTAGATATGTCCTAGGAGTGGAAATAATTTGAAACCATCCCAAGAAGCTTACATTTAAAAAGTATTGGAATGATTTTGGATTTATAATTCCAAACTCCTAGACACCCCTGTTGAGAAGAGTTTAGCTTTGAGTCTTGATCAATGCCTAAAATAGAAGATGAAATGGCGATAATAAACATTGTCCCTAATGCTAATGTAATAGGAGGATTAATGTAAGCCATGTCATGTACATGGCCTAACATCGCTTTGCGGTTGGTTTGGTAAGGCGTTATCAATATAAACCAGGACTTGCTGATTGACAAGCCATCAAGAGATCAAGCGATATCTTTTTAGTAGAACTGACTTGGTCTCTTACTATCAAGGCGAGACCTCAAGTTGAGAGAATCCTCAAAATGTCAATTGGGGTGGTGACTAGGATGAGTCTAGGTCAACATAATAACACGCTTTCACCCTGGGTGGGAGAGCTATGTCATGGAGACAAGAAGCATTGCCATTAGGTATATATACACTAACAAGGTGATTATGTTTCGTTGACTGAACCCATTTCTAGTGATGCATTCAAAGCTCATTTGTTGAGTCTAGGAATTCATAAGGTTTAGTATTTTGATGTGTCTTATCATGTGATGGACATGTTTCTTCTATAAAGGAGCAACATGCTCATGATTTGTTGTTGCATGTTAACCATATTGAAATGTCACAAGCTTCTAGTTGGCCTAGTCATATAGGCAATCGCCCTTACACTTGAGTAACGGCAGGATGTGACTAAATCATATTGGTATTAGGTGTGCAATATTGATTATTCATACTGGAAGTGTATGAGTAAAATGAATATAATCGCCTTAGTGAGTCTAAGATGAGACTCAAGGGAGTCGAATATGAAATACAATTTCATATTGAAGCCTTAAAAGCCGAATCTTGAGTGTCAAGATTAACATTCAGTATGTAGATCTAGTGGCTCAGGTTAGATTTTGGGTAAAAATCTAGACCGATGATTAGCATGGCATAAATAGTGACGTACCCAACCGAGTGGGAGTTATGCTATGACACATATTTCATACTATGTGTGCTTATAAGATGACCTGTACATGGAGTGACAATTGACTTCCTTATCTCTTGTCACTGTCCCTCTGAACGATGAGCCTTTGACTTAAAGCTATGATATGAAGTCGAAGCTTGATGATGCTATCTTAATGTATTTCTTAAGGGCCATAATGTATATGGTTTAGTGAGAACACGTTAGGAAAGCAGTTAAGCTGAGATAAAATTTCATGATTATTTAAGGAAAAATCTATCAATCATCACTATATCAGCCCGGGCGATTATATTGAGTACAAAATCAAATGATATATCATATGGCATAAAGGGACTGTGTATGCCGCTGGTGATGTTGAGGATGATTTGGGATATTGTATTTCATAAAAGTATTATGTTAGTTATATGGTGACTCAATATAAAACTAATGATTACTTTCTAATCGTATACCCTATTCCCAGTATAAGGTGTGAAGAGGCTACTTGGCAGAGAGAGGTGTACCTTACGGTTTATGTGACTGAAGGGGAGCTATTGACCGAATGTAACGGTCATTTGATTATCCATATTAACTAGATGGTTATAAATTGATTAATTATGTATTAATCATCTATATTTATCTCCTATCAGTTACTAGTGTTGATGCTGATTAAAAGGAGCTAACTATAAGTCCAAGAGTTAGCATAAAAATGTGAATCTCCCTCTACTTCTCTCTGCTCTCTTTCACATTAATCCCACCATCGCTTAGGGATTGGGTTTAGGGTGTGATGCTTTATGGTGACTCTAGTAGCCACTGTCAATCCGATTCACCATGTTCGTGGGCAGTACTCAACAAGCAAGATCCGAACAATGTTTTCGCATCAAGGTAAGTCCTTATATTTCCCAACAGATATAAACAAGAGACAAACTTATAAACCAAAAAGGTTTCAAAAAAATGAATAGTACAACCTTATTCTTATTCAAATCCAATTTAGCCTTAATTTAAACTAGTCCAACTGTACTAGACATAAATAGAATGTATGTTCTTAGCATGTTTATTCAAAAAATTGATCGATGATAAGTCTAAACATAACCTAATTTGCAGTTAGGCTAACTTAAAAGTTGATCCACATTCAACTTCTTCTGACTTATGAAGTCTTTCAAAGTAAGCTTTACGATTTTAGATCTATTAAAATTTTTGAAAAAGTTCTCTTAACATTTTCAAATTTGTAGTCTTATTCTTTAATTATTTACCCAGACCGAGGTTATGAAGGCTCATTTAAGAGTACTATTGTAAAATTTAATGACCAAGTTGGGCCAACCATGGGTTGAAAATTGATAACCTGCTCTTACATATTTTAAGGTTAGCTATTTGGGATTTATGTCGCAAAAGATGAAAATTTTCAACATTTGAGAAATATTATTTTGTAACTAATAGAATAATATTCATGAACCTATACATGTATACATAGTTATGTCAAATCAACAATTTAACGGTTTAAAATAATTTGATATAAGAATAGAGGGGTAGATGACATATCTCCAAAGCAAAAACATGAGTCGTAAAAATCAATTTCAGATTTTTCAAGGACATATATTAATGTAAGTCTCTATTATAAAACACCGCTTTGTTCTGTGTCCTTTTCTTTGGGGGGCGGGGCACAGTGATGTACACAGATTTGTTAAGGATTAATCATATACTTTATATTCTTTAGATCTAATTGCTTGTAGTTTTCATACAAGGATAATGAACATTTTATTTGTTTTAAGCCCTTTTAAGGTTGAAAAAATATGTATAACAGTAGTACAAGTTGAAAAAGAGTTTTTTGTCTTGGGTTTTTTGTTTCGTCTGTTGTACCACTCTAATGTCATGCCACTACACTTAGCAAATGGAGCATTTAGCTTGAGTATAAGATGGGTCATGTTCAGATAGGATTTGAGTTCTCCCAATACGATGCGTGAAAGTGATTTAAATGCATATGGATCTTTTGAGTTTATGACACATTTATTTGAATATGAATACTCAATAAACTTTGCCTATATGCCGGAATAAATTCATGCAATAGGCATCAAGTCATTTCATAATTAGACACTTTAATGTACAGTTTTGTATCACTTGACACTCTATGTCAAGCGACTTGACAAGTATGTCAACAGACTCCTATTGTTAGGTGAAATGTTGAATACTTGAAAACGCATTGATTCTTGGGACATAAATTGAAAACTAATTGAAAGTAGAACTTATTTAACTATGAATACCTATAAACTATAAAAGATATATGCATTTCCTTTTTGGAAAAATGTATGGCTAAATTTATTCTTACCAAATTTGTTCTTATATAGTCTTTTTAGTTGTTCATACTATTAGCCTAAGTAACCTTGATTATTGCTTATCAGGCTTAATCAGTTACATTAAATTAAGTAAAGTTTACAAGATTAATGTTCTAATGCAAGAAGATTTCTTTGCAATCACAAAAAGAACAAGCTGATAAGGGAATTGAGAAAGTGAAATTTGAAAGTATTGCTCTTTCAATAAGGGTCAAATTTAACTTCTCTTGAAAAAGGTGCCACATGTAAGGTTCCCTTAACAGAAAACTATCAACATCACTAGCTTGAAGAAGTCTCATTTGGCTCTGTAAAAGAAGGAATCAATGACTATAATACTTAATAATCCCTAGAGACTTGCGTCATGAAGGAAAAAACTAAAACCTAAAGCTAACTCTTCCATGACAAATAGTAGACCTACAATACATGGAACATTGGTCAAGGAACCTAAACTAGCTTGGAGTCGTTACAAGGAACATTAAAATTAATATTCTCTATATTCCAGTGGCTAGGTCCACAACTCCAATGGTCGAAAGTATGTGAGATTCCTATAAATGAAGTACTTAAGTGATGAAGAAAAGTAGGAAACTTAAACACAAGAACTTCTTAATCTAGGTGTTCATCATTGCACTCTTGAGAGGCTATATTGCAAATAAATTGTAATTGTTGTAGTTATTATGCTCCTTGTAAGATAAGAGAGTTAGAGAGCGTGCTCATTAAGTAGCAAGGTCAATTGGGGGATTGTTTTACCTAAGAAATCACTATAAGAAACAGCTGAATTTTGACGAAAAACTATCTGTCACAAATTTTGACGGGAATTTTGACGGAGAATAAAATAAACTAACAATATACTATAGTTGTAGATCTCAATGTCGAATTTGATCGAATA